>FR997741.1:4336729-4936729 GCA_905475445.1 Ochropleura plecta
TAACAACAACGGGCCTGTTGGTCTAGTGGTTAGTGGCCCTGACTGCTGAGCTGGAGGTCGTGGGTTCGATTCCCACCCAGGACAAACTTTGTGTGATGAGCATGATTGTTTGTTCTGTGTCTGGGTGTGATTTATCTATAATATGTATGTATTTATAAATTATATAAGTATGTATATCAGTTGTCTGGTTACCATAACACAAGCTCTGCTTAGCTTGGGATCAGATAGCCGTGTGTGAGTTGTCCCAAGATATTTATTATTATTATTTATTAATATCTTCCGTTGATCCCAGTTCATCTCATTCCAGAATTTATTAAAAATGTGAGTTCTATCTTCTTCTTATATGTCTGCATACTCTCTTATGCTGGTTTTTTTACAAAACTCCGATTCACAACGGTCTGCCATTACTCTTCCCGTGCGATGTTTATTTTGCTTCATTTTTTGTCCCCTTGGACGCGAGTAACCCAAGTATGGTTTACCTTCCATACGCAAACGCTTATTCAAGTTCTTCTGCCACAACTTCTTATTAGCCTTACGTCTTCGACGAATACCACTGCTCATATCTCCATAAAAAATATCGTCCTGGTTAGAAGTACTTGGTGCGGAATCATGATTCGATTCATTTTGACACTCTTCAGTTTCCACTGATTCAATGACTGAATCAAAATGTTCAGTTTCGGATGTATCCAAAGACAGACTTACAGATAATGTGGTTGCACTGCAAGTTGATCTACTGCTGGAGCGACTTAAATTGAAAGATGTAGGAACTTCTAATACCTCATTTGGTGAAGTCGCGGTATCCAACGATGCAGGAACTTGCGATGACATGCTAGAAGTTGTAGTTTCCATTACCTCGTTTGGTGGAAATCTGGTATCCGGTTGGTCATTTTTATCACAAAGTTCGTTCGTTTACTCGGCATGTTTACCTACAAAATAATACAAATCGTAATAGTAAGACGTGAAATGTAAAAAGTTAGTAACAATAACTTCTATCTGATCAGTCAAACAAGTAGTAGCGACATAACAACAAAAAATCTTGAGATGGAAATACCTCGTAACTATCACTCGAACCTTATAACTTATTTTATCAAATCAGAGACCGACGTTTTTATATATTATATTTTTTTATAAAATAAGTTAATAATACATGCCATGACGCATGATCCCTTCGGCATCAATTATAATATTAAATTACTACTATTAATAATAAAAAACGAATATATGTAATGAGAAGATCCTGTTAAACATCTTTGAATGGTATGGTGCTGGTGGTAGGCAAAGAAAGTGGATAAGCTCTATCGTTGTTTCTTTTACAAAACATAATGTATTTTGTGAAAAAAAACAATGAGTAAAAGCTCTTGCTTTCTTCTCCGTTTACTGGCACTCAATTCAAATATGTTTAATGGGAACAACACCAACGAAAACTTATCTTTTGTAATTTATGCATAAAAAATAGTCACAATTAGGTACTATTAATCAGACTCACCTGCATAATTAATTGGTACGTTTGAGCTCAAATGAGGCAAATTTATGAAGTAATCGTGGTATACTACTCTGTCAAGAAAGTACCGGGAAAAGATCAATAATACACAAAATGTCTGTTATTCATCCAAATTTATTTTATCACCTTCAAAGTATGCTCCTTTAGAAACGATACACTTGCGCCAACGAATAATCCATTCATCAAAACATTTTTTAAACGCTGCTTCCGGAATTGAGTTCAGTTCTCGCCGCGAATTCTCCTTTATGTCTTCTATCGATTGAAAACGGGTGCCACGAAGTGGTAATTTGAGTTTAGGAAAAAGAAAAAAGTCAGCAGGAGCCATATCTGGTGAATATGGTGGTTGCTGGATGGTATTTGTTGAGTGTTTGGTCAAAAATTCGTTCACAATGATAGCCTTGTGCGAAGGCGCATTGTCGTGGTGCAAAATCCAAGAATTTTCTTTCCACAAATCTGGCCTTTTTCGTCGAATTTGCTTTCTTAAACGCCGCATAACGCTCAAATAATATTCTTTATTTACCGTTAGACCTTCCGGTAAGAATTCAGAGTGCACAACACCGCGATAGTCAAAGAAAACAGTCAACATGACTTTGACTTTTGATCGACTTAGGCGTGGTTTTTTCGGTTTCGGTTCAGTTGGAAGGCGCCACTCCGAAGCTTGTTGACTAGTTTGCATGTCAAACTCGTAAACCCACGTCTCGTCACCAGTAACAATGCGTTTCATGAATGTTGGGTCCGAACTGACTCGTTCTAGCATGTCCTCAGCGACTTTCATGCGATTGAGTTTTTGGAGAAAATTCAGATCTTTTGGGACTAGCCGAGCAGCAACATGTTTCATACCCAAATGATTAGTTACAATGGTACGGATCGACTCGTGAGATACAGAAAGTTCGGCGGCTATCTCTCTCAGAGTTGAATGGGGATTTTCAGTCACTATTTTCTTCACTTTTGCGATGTTAACTTCAGTTGCAGACGTTGGCGGCCTACCAGAGCGAGGCAAATCTTCCATCACATCTCGACCGCTTTTGAACGCTTTGAACCACTCATAAGCATGAGTTTTTGATAAAGTCGATTCACCGTAAGCCTTCTGTAACATTTTCAGTGACTCCGAACACGAAATTCCATTGGCGATGCAAAATTTAAGACAAACTCTTTGTTCGATATTTTTGTCCATTATGAAATTCGCAATACACACTATATATGATATTACTAAAACCAGCACTGTATTTAATATAAATAACAGATGCAACTCAAACTCCGCGCCAAAATGGAAAACAGTTGTGCCAATCTAACAACAACAAAAAAAACAAAAATTTTAATTTGGAACCATAAACAAATCATCCATTCCCGATACTTTTTTGACTGAATGTATATCTGGAATAGCCTTACTATTGCATAAATTTAATAAATCTTTATATTTTGCAGCAGATATATATAATAGGCAAGAGCGTGTTATAAGCCTTTGGAATGTTAATATTTTGATCATTGTTTTGAAGTTCCTTTACACTACGACGAGTACCTGATCGAACAAAAACTTGAGCTATATTTAAAGACATATCAGTGTCACTTAAAGAATCATATTGGAAAGTAATAATGTTTGGTAAGCTACTGATAAATTTAATGTGCATAATTTTACTCCAGGTTACTTTCATATTGTTAATATCGCGGTCCCAATTTTTGTAAAACGATAACAGCTATTTATAATCCAGTATATCATCTTGACATATGGTTGCCAAACGTGGAAATTCACTGCTGAAACAAGAAAAAAGATAATCGTCTGTCAGAGAGGACTCGAAAGAAGTATGCTGAAGATAAGAAAATTAGACAAAATACGTCATACCAAAATAAGAAAAATAACCAAAGCAACAAACGCTTTAAGCTACGCAAAAAAATTGAAATGGAAGTGGGCAGGACATGTTGCCCGGCTAACTGACCATAGATGAACCAAAAAAGTAACTTTCTGGAATGGCCCACTAGGCAAAAGAACACAAGGTAGACCTATTACACGATGGGAAGACGAGATTAAAGCGATAGCTGGTCCAAACTGGAGAAAAGTAGCTGAAGACAGAGACAAATGGGCGTCACTGGAGGAGGCCTTCACCCAACTTGGGGTTCCAGTAAATTAAATAAAAAATTATTAAAAAAAAATACATAGAAATTAGGATATACATAGAATTAAGTAAAGAAAGAGAAATTATACTAACATAGCAATTAAATTACATAAACTAACACTTAAATAGATTATAAGAAATGTAAACTTTAAGTACTGGAAATAAAAGGCTTTTTATTTTATTTATATCATCTTGATTGATTTCTTTAACTACATAAGGTAATCCCGTAGACTTGGCGCATCTGATCAATGCAACCCATTGCTGAGGGACATAAATAACTCTATATTTTTTTCTCCGCTCTATTAGTGCGTGCATTGCGTCACCCTCATTCTGAGAGTGTCCAACTTCGAAAAAATGATGATTTATAGTAATATTGAACATCTTACTAGCATACGCGTACATCCCAAATACTATCCTATTTTTATTTTGACCACCACAGCTATCGGAGTAGGAATTGAATTCAGTATAACCTTCCTGAACTTTCATTTTTATAAAGTCGAAATCAAAACTACTGATTTCATTCGAGCCCTTACGCCCGATAGTTTCGTCCCACACATAGCAATATCCTATACGATTACCCATATCAAAAATTGTGAAGTTATAAGTTGCAAGTTTTCTTTTATAATAAAAGATTGATACTTCTGACTGGCGCTAATTCTTTTTGGTTTGTATTCATGATATTTTATAACCCGTTCGTACCATGAAATGTTGTCGTTTAGTTTTTTCTCACCCATAATAAAGTTGATACACTTATTCTTGCATATTTCACACTCTCATTAAAAACATTTTTTTGATTTTATATCGCAAACAACCATGGCCAATAATCCCTCAAGATCTTTTGTTATTATTAATCCAGTTGCCTCGAGTTCTATGGCTTTCATTTGCAAATTTTCATGTCTTTTGCAAGCGCATGTGTCTCGCTTCTTGGTTTTTGGTGGCAATACATAGAAAGGCCTATATCTTTTGAAAGCAGCGTATGACAATTTTCCACCTTCTTCTCTATATTTTTGGTGTAGTTTACGTAAAGTTCCGGGCAAATATTTTGTCTGCTTTTTATGTTTATTTTTCGTTTTTACTTCATTTATGCCTGCCGTCATTCTACTGACATCGTCCCATCTCACAAAAGTCTCTCAACTGGGTCTCTATTAAACAGCTTTTATTTTTCTGTCGCTTATGATGCCGAATTTTTCCTTTCAAACCTAAATAAGTTGCGACTTTAGTCTTCATGTTGTATCTCCTTATAGTGTCGCTTTTGATGAAAACGTTCTTAATCAAACGCTTGTCTTCAATGTTTTTATTTTTGTAACTTTCCTTTAAAGTTTCTAGAAGAACGTTGTGCTTTAACAGTGTTTTTCTCACTTTCTCCTTTTCTTCAGTGCGTACATTTGGTAAGTGTTGCGCACGATGCGTTGCGGCGCCGCACCGCGAAAATTTCACTGTGTCGGGGCTTTTGTTAACAACCGTTTTTGTCAACGGGTAACGGGCCGACGCGAAACGGTTACCTTTGTACACGATCCGCTAAATATAACGTGAGCGCGTCGGTTGTTGTCGATATCAGTTCTGTACTTGAAGGGCGAAGAAGTGCACGTACCTACGTTATGTCGAGAGCAAAGAAAAAGCTTATTCTAGCCTACTATTTATACAAAAAACAACAGCTACAAAAAAGAGGAAGAGGCTATGGGTTCATCCTATTTTATTAGAAAGAGAGTCTTATGGGGTATTCCATACACTCATGGAGGATTTAAGGAAAGACGGAAGAAAGTTCTTTCGAATGACTCATAAAAGTTTTCGCAAATTATTATAACTGGTATATGATGAATTAATACATGCTGACACTAATATGCGACTATCTATTACACCCGCTGAAAGATTGGCTGTTACCATAAGGTATGTATGTAAGTTTTACTAGCTGTTCCCTGCGGTTTCACCCGCGTGTTTGGTTACTGCTCCGCTCCCGTCGGTCGTAGCGTGATGTTATATAGCTTAATACTAAGTCTGGCTATCTTATACAAAAATGCGAATTATTCCGATCTGACCGGTAGATCCAGAGATCAGCGCGTTTAAACAAACAAATAAAAAAGGAAACAATCTCTTAAGCTTTATTATATGTATTAGTATATAGATTAGTATACATTTAAGCCTAATGTAGTGTTTCTCTACTCATAATGAGGTTTTAGCATTATGGGAAGAGACCTATAACAGATTTTAAAATAACAAGTAATTTTTTTAAATTGGTAGGTAATTATTTATTTTCAGAAAAATATATAATTACCATTAGATATTATCATAATCAACTGACTTTTAAAAATCAAAATCATTTAGAGAACTTAATGTGGGGCTACGTACAGAGTCTGTGTCGGCTATTTGATGAGAAGATTGTATATTCTCAGGTGTTTCTGGAATTGATATTTCATATTCACGATCGTGTATATTATAATTTGTAGATGTAGCTGTAGCAGTACGATATCCCCTATATGGATTTTGGGGGCTTGAAGTGTAAGCAGTTTGGGAATAATGTGGCGCAGAAGTCGAATTATAACCATAATGTAATAGTAATAATAATAATATGTAATAGTAGTAATAAGGCATGAGATGTCTGTGAATGCAAAGGGGATCGAGTTCTTTGCGTAATGTTTCTCATCGCTTTTATAACGTCATACTGGAATTCGACGATATCAGCGTCATTAAATGAAAAACTACATAATTCTACTGTTTTATTCCTTTTCAACAGAATTCACTAAGGCTGAATTTTTTCTCTCAATCTTATTCTCTGTGTCTTTTTTTCGGGACTGTAACCTTTGGGACTTCATTTTCTTCTGTATTTGGAATTCTCTCCTTTTCGGCAAGTGGCAAATTTGATTCTGTAGGTCGATGACACACAATTTTGTTCAAGAACAGCATTTGTTCGTAAAATTTATATTTAGTGACCGATTTTGCACCTGAACCAAATTTGTACTCTTTCAGTTTTTTGGAACATCTCATCCAGTTATCTCTAGCTCCACTCCATTTTTTGATTACAAGCTTACCTGAAAAATAATTGTTACAGATATTTAGCATCAGGAAATTCATTCACGGATTTTCAATACACATTCAGAATTGGAATAAAAACTATAAGCTACATAGTACGAGAAGTAAGAATTTGGACCATATCGTTGTACACAACAACGATATGGTCCAAATTAAGACAGACATATATGAAAATTTCATCCACAGAAGAGTGTATAATGATAGCCAATAATTTTGCAGCAAACTTTCCTCTCAGCTTAGGAGCAATGAGGAGACGGCAAACATATACGAGTCATAAAGCCTGAAGAAAGTGGATCTATGTTCCGTAACTATTAACACTTCTTTTCTATTGTATTGATGGTAAGACGCAAATTATAATTTTATTTACATTGATGTTGGTGCATACGGAAAAGAGTGCGATTCAGCCGTATTTAAGAAAAGTAAGTAAGAAACACAATTTTGGAAAAATCTCATAGATAACAGATTAAACATACTACCATCGACAAATAAATTAGGAGCGGATTGTGAACTACCTTATGTTTTTGTAGCTGATGAAGCATTCGCACTGCATGAACATGTACTTCGGCCGTTTGGTGGTCATCAACTTAATGACGTAAAAAAGATATTCAACTATTTTTGTTCAAACCTAAATGATGATGAGTGTTGGGACATTGAGCCATACCGCATGTCAGTGATAATTTGTAACACTTTGCCTTTTGAAGGTCTGTGAAATCTTGAATTGATGGCAAAAAAATGACAACTGGCGATCTTCGGGCTCCTTAAGAGCTTTTAATGCTTCCTTTTCGAAATCATCAGCTTGCATTGTTCTTTTGCGGGTGATAAGAACATAACGCGAAGACTCCGGTGCAATATCACTTGTAGAATCGGTGTTGGTTTATACAGCTACGTCTAAGCTACTGTCTGTCTCATTTTGTGCCACTTTTGTTAAAAATAAAAGTTCATTGTAAAAATGGTTTTTTTCAGATAGTTTTAACTTTTTAAATATTTATAGAAGTTATCTTTCACACTTTCCATTTCTTCACTATATCATTACCTAAAGATAAAATATTAACATTAAGATTACATGACATTTTATTATTTAAATAAACGTTTTTGTTACAGGTATCTAGGAAGTGGAAATTCACTACAAGATTTGGAGTACAAATTCAAACGGGGAAAATCTACGATTAGATATATGATTAGGAGAGTTTGTCGTGCTATATGGAAAAATCTTCTTCAAGACAACATTCCCGAACTAACAACAGAAAGACTCAAAAATATTGCATCTAGTTTCGGTGCCCTCGGTGGGAAGCATATTCGCATGCGTAATCCTGCTAATAGTGGCTCGCATTTTTTTTTAAATTACTAAGTCTTTTTCTTTATAGTCCTTTTAGCTGTTGTGAACTCAAACTACAAATTTATTTTTATCGACATTGGCGCATACGGTAAAGAATGCGATTCTACTGTTTTCAAAATTGAAAACTACACTTCTGGACTCATCTATTGGCCCACCTTGTATTTTCAGTTTCGTTTGGTCCTAGCTAAAATTTTATATTAGGTCGAGCAAAAAGTTTTTATGCAGTTTTTAACCTGGCACATTCACAATTTCATTCAATAGTCTTTTTTTGAATTTCGAACACAGAATTTAAAGAAACAAAAGACAATTTGGAGCCTGTTTGTTGATATCAAACAATCGAATACTAAGAAAATCCGGTTTTATTGGTTTACTTGGATTTAATTCTTGAAAAAGTGATTGATATCTTTGGTTTTGCAACAAACATTACTTATTCTTAACATTAAGGTGAGGTTCTATCAATAATCTATGGATACTTCACCTGAAATTGCCGCCCAAGCTGTGGCACTTATTCAGGCCGGACACAGCCAAAGAAACGTGAGTGCTCAACTTAATTTAAGTCGATCTGCGGTCCGAAATGTTTATCGGAGGTACCTAGAGACTGGCGGCTTTGTTCGTCGCCAAGGAAGGCCACGATCTCGGGTCACAACTGAAAGGCAGGATCGATTCATCGTGACGACCAGCTTGAGAAATCGTCACCTTACCTCCATTGAGATACAAAACCAACTTCGCGACTTCCACGGAGTATCTGTAAGCGCTCGAACTGTTCGGAGAAGGTTAAAAGAACGCGATATGGTACCACACAAGCCAGCTAATGGGCCCAAACTAACGCGAGCCCACCGAACAGCGCGCCTTCATTTCGCACGCAGTCATTTAAATTGGACACAGCAAGATTGGAGCCGTGTACTCTTTTCTGATGAGTCTAAAATTGTGTTACATGGCAATGATGGAAGGAAGAAGGTCTACCGACGTAAGGGAGAGCGTTTCGCACAATGCTGCTTTGAAGAGAGGGTTGCTTATGGCGGTGGCTCATGGACTGTCTGGGGCGGTATATCCGCGAGCGGCAAAACTCAACTTGAGGTTGTTACAGGACCACGGCTGCCAACATTAAATGCTGAAAGGTACATTCGTAAGTGCTTAGAACCTCACGTGATGCCATACGCGGACTATGTGGGCCCAAATTTCCTTTTTATGCATGATAATGCAAGAGCCCATGCGGCCGGCATCGTCAGGGAATATCTTCGGGATGTGAACATCACAGTTATGGACTGGCCAGCCAGAAGCCCAGACATGAACCCTATTGAGCACATGTGGGACGAGCTAAAAAGACGTGTTAGGGCTCGTCAGCCAGTTGCCCAGACGATGCAGGAATTGAAAACTGCCATAGAAGAGGAATGGGAGATGATCCCTCAAAATTTCATAGAGCGGTTGATAAACTCTATGCCTAATCGTATGAGAGCTGTGGTAGATGCCCATGGAGGCAACACGCGTTATTAAATTAAACCTTTATTTGATAAAACATGTTTTTTATTCAAAAATCAATTGCCTTTAACAAGGCGCATATCCGACTTGTTAGGCGTAGCTCCATGTCGTATGGTATTCTGAATTCAAATTTAAAACAATACGATCGAAAAAGATGGTAAAATGTATCAGGTTTAAAACTGCATCAACAGTTTTTGTTCAATCTGTTGTAACATCACTATTTAGTATGTTACTATTATGGTCTTCACTAGTCTATGTATTATCTGTGATCTGATGGCGCTCTGCCTCACTTCTTCCTGTCATGTCTTACGATGTGTACATTCCTGTGTCTCCTGCCAATAAACCAGTATCATACCCAACGGAATATCTTTTATTAAGAATCCAACATAACATGGTGTCAGAAGTCATTTAAGAAGAAGTCATTCAAGAAAAAGTCGAGGTCGTCGAAGAAAATGCCGGACCAAGCGGACGTCAGCCATGATGGTGAGACAAATTTTCAAACACGTGTGAAGCAGTTGAATATTTCGTCAGATACCACGAATAATAACGCTGAATCGTGGAAAAGATGGTGGCAACAACTCGATTTATATTTGTTAGCCACAGGTCTAGATAAGTCAAGCGAGAAACGGAAAATCGCAATTCTGTTACATTGCATTGGAGAACGAGGTCTCAATATATTCAACACATTTAACCTCAAAATAGACAAGAGCACGCTTGACGAAGTCAAATCGAAATTTGACAAATTCTTCGAGCCAAGAAGAAACGTGACCATGTGCAGGTATTTGTTCTTCACACGTAAGCAGGAAAAATCCGAAAGCATCGACGAATTCCTCACGGATTTGGAGAATAAAAGCAGAGAATGTGAGTTTGGCACGCTCAGGGAATCGCTCATCAAAGATATTTTCATTGCAAACCTCAATTTGGACTTGTCACATGTGCGTCAAAGGTTACTGCAAGAACATGACTTAACCTATCAGAGAATGCAAGAGCTGGCGAGGACGCTCATAGTCGCACAGCAGGATGCTGAGAAAATAGTCAAAGGGAGCAGCATCGCCAGTGAAAACGTCATGCATCTCAGTCGGAGGAGCCGTAGTCGAGGAGATGGTCGACAGCGAGCTTCCAGTCGCAAGTCAGCTTCAAGCAGTCGCAAGCCAGCTTCAGGCAGTCGCGAGTCACCTTCAGCTTCAAGCAGCTCGAAGACATGTAGCCGCTGTGGGCAGTCTCATCGCTACAAGTGTCCAGCTCAAGGAGTTCAATGCAGGTCATGTAAATCTTATAATCATTTTGCTAAATTTTGTCTCAAAAATAAAAAAGTCAGTCAGTTGCAATCGTTTAATTCAGATAATGGTAGTCAAGATTATTTCGTAGGTATGCTGAATAGTCAAAGTCATAATGGTCAAAGTCATAATAGTCATTCTCACGGTCAGTCACTCAGACAGACCAGTCAGTCAGTCAGTCAGTCCAGTCAGGTCCTATGTCCAGTCAAAAAGTCACGGTCAGTCACTCAGACAGACCAGTCAGTCAGTCAGTCAGTCCAGTCAGGTCCTATGTCCAGTCAAAAAGTCACGGTCAGTCACTCAGTCAGACCAGTCAGTCAGTCAGTCAGTCCAGTCAGGTCCTATGTCCAGTCAAAAAGTCACGGTCAGTCACTCAGTCAGACCAGTCAGTCAGTCAGTCAGTCCAGTCAGGTCCTATGTCCAGTCAAAAAGTCACGGTCAGTCACTCAGTCAGACCAGTCAGTCAGTCCAGTCAGGTCCTATGTCCAGTCAAAAAGTCAAAAGAAAAAGTGTCAGAGTCTCAATGATGAAATCAGTCACATGTCTGAGGGATTTCACAATAAGGCACAGTCGTCCAGTCAGTCACACAATGGATCATCAGTGGTCAATACTTTGAATCACTCAAAGCAGTCGTGGGAAATTAGCTTATTGGTAGGAGATACAAAAGTTAAATGCATAATAGACTCAGGTGCAGATGTCAATATATTGTCAAAACAAACATTTCAAAATGTTAAAAGTCAAAATAAGCTGTCAAAATTGTCACTTGTCAAATGTCAAATAAATGTCACAGGATTTGGTGGAAAATCCATTCCGATTTTAGGCAAAGTCAACTTAATTTGTAATTTTTGCTTAAACAATAAGAACATTGTTGAAAACATAATGTTTATAATACCAGATATAGAGTGTCCAAATGTCCTTGGTCTCCCAATTTGTGAAAAGTTAGGTATAATAAAACGTGTCTTTTCAGTATCAAAACAAGACTTTTGTGAACAAATTCATACACAATATAATGATGTATTCCAGGGTCTTGGCTGTCTGCCTCCAGTCTGTCATCTAAAACTCAAGCCTGATGCAGTACCATGTGTGGATCCGCCCAGGAAAGTCCCATTCGCATTACAAGGGAAACTGCGTGAGGAGTTGGATCGCATGGAGAAAATGCAAGTCATAGAAAAGGTTACAAAACCTACAGAGTGGGTTAATTCAGTCGTTGTAACAGTAAAAAGTTCAGGTCAGTTACGAATTTGTCTTGATCCCAGAAATTTAAATAAAAATATCATGAGGGAACATTATCTACTCAAGTCAATTGATGAGATTAGGTCTCAGCTCGAAGGGGCTGTATGTTTTTCTCACTTAGATGCATTTTCAGGGTTTTGGATGCTACGTTTAGATGAATATAGTTCAGAATTATGTACCTTTCAAACACCATTTGGTAGATATAAATATTTAAGATTACCATACGGCATAAATGCCTCATCAGAAATATTTCAAAGAGTCATGATGAATTTATTTGGTGATATAGAAGGAGTTCTAATTTTTATTGACGATATTTTAGTGTATGGTCCAAACGAGTCAATTCACAATGAAAGATTGCATAAAGTCATGCAAAGAGCTCGTCAAGTCAATTTAAAATTTAACAAGTCAAAGTGTAAATTTTCACTGTCAGAAGTATGTTTTTTAGGTTATGTCTTCAGTAAAGATGGTGCAAGGGCAGATCTTGAGAAGGTCAAAGCAATTGTCAACATGCCTACACCACAAAATGTCAAAGAGTTACAGAGAATACTAGGTATGATAAACTACCTAGGACCTTTTATAAGTAACCTGTCAGAAAAAACACAAATGTTAAGAAATCTTTTAAAAAAAGATGCAGTCTGGACTTGGGATGAGAATCATAGTCAATGTCTGAGGAAACTGAAAGATGAAATTACAAATTCACCAGTTTTAGCTCATTATAATCCCAAGATTCCATTAGTCTTGTCAGTCGATTCGTCAAAGTCAGCGTTAGGTGCAGTCATTTTACAAAAAAATAAACCTATAGCATACAGTTCAAAGACTTTAACTCAAACCCAAGAAAGGTATGCTCAAATAGAGAAGGAGCTGCTAGCAATTCAATTTGGTTGTGAAAAATTTCACCAATATGTATATGGTAACAGAGTCACAGTTCACACTGATCATAAACCATTAGTATATCTGTTTAAAAAACCATTACATGACGTCCCAGCTAGATTACAGCGTATGATGTTAACTTGTCAAAAATATGATTTAGAAGTTATACATGTCCCAGGTAAAGAAATGTTTATATCAGACACTTTGTCAAGAGCCGCCTTGAAAGATCACTATATACCTGAAAATGAATCAGAAATGTCTTGTCATGTCAATCTAATGTATGCTAACTTAGCAATTACAAAATACACAATTGGCACAGGAAACCAGAAAGGATGAATCCTTGCAATTATTAAAAAAATATTATAATGAAGGATGGCCAAACAATAAAAACAATGTCAGTCCATTGGTAAAACCATTTTGGAATATTCAAGGGGAAATTCATGTAATTAAAGATTTACTTTTCAAAGGCTCAAAATTAATAGAATTCACTTAAGACATAAATATTCTCATAATTGTGCTAACCCTCCCATGCAATCCAACTCGTCACAAAGGGGAGAGGAAGGTGACAGACAGGAGTCTAGGCATCAAGGATCCTCATCTCAACAATCCTCAAATGTAACAACTAGGTCAGGTCGTATTGTAAAACCTACCAGAAGGTTAATTGAAGAAATTGATTAAGTTAAGTTATAAATAAAGTCATAAGTAAAGTTTAAGTATAACTATAAGTATAATTAAGCATGTTGTCTTGTATAAAGTCAAATAGCATAGCACTTATATTAATTGTCAGTCAGGGGTCTAATTTGAACTCAACAAGGGGGATGTTGTAACATCACTATTTAGTATGTTACTATTATGGTCTTCACTAGTCTATGTATTATCTGTGATCTGATGGCGCTCTGCCTCACTTCTTCCTGTCATGTCTTACGATGTGTACATTCCTGTGTCTCCTGCCAATAAACCAGTATCATACCCAACGGAATATCTTTTATTAAGAATCCAACATAACACAATCTAGCAATCATATTTCGGTAGGGGCCATCGAAACCTAAACTCTAAGGTGGGCCAATAGATGTGTCCAGATGAGAAACTCATTAACAATGACCTACCATTGCCTGATCCCCAGCCACTGTATGGTTCCAATAGACGAACCCCGTATGTATTTGTGGGTGACGAAGCTTTTGGATTGAGCAACCACATTACGCGTCCATATGGAGGTAGCAATCTCAATGTTAAACAAAAGATTTGCAATTACCGTCTCAGCAGAGCCAGAAGATATGTCGAATGCGCTTTTGGAATTATGGCGAATAAATGGTGCATTTTTCAGACCGATAGACATGTCCTATAATTTTGCTACTGACATTGTAAAGGCGTGTTGTGTTCTACACAATTTTGTCGCAGATCGAGATGGTTTTCGGCAAAAGGATAAACTGGCAATAACTGATGATGAATTTCACTTATTACAACCTCAAGATGAAGAGATGACAGCAGAAAATGTCATTAGAGATGAATTTGCAAGCTATTTTATGAGCAACAGAGGGTCTCTACAATGGCAGTTACAGAAGATTTGCATGCTACAAACATGCTTCTTATTGATATGTTCTTAGTATGAAGTCACAGGAAAAGATACACTTTCGATTTTTTTTCAAAAACTTTGTATGGAGAAAACCATAATATAAGCTCTTTGCTCTGCTGTCGCGTGAGTGCGGGTTATTTTCTTTCACATGATTTTTGCTCTATTTTTTTTTGCTATTTTTTATGTATAAAAAACCCTCGCAGAATTGCGAGAAAATAAAATTCAACTGTCGTTTGTCACGTGCATGTCGGTACATTGAGTGAACATTTGGCATTATGACAAATAAATGGGGAATATTGCATCAGTTAATAAATGTGGAAATATCGTTTGCAACTGATATTGTTAAGGCTATCTGTGTTTTACATAACTTTGTTCAACACGAAAATACCACTACGCATGATCAACCTATTGGAGCTAGGCCAGTTCAGGCACAAAATCCCAAACAGCGGCCTGCAACTCTATTTCATTTATAAAATCTTCAGTATTTAAATCGTCCATAATTAGGTAGGTATGCATAAAAACGTCCATGTTACGAAGGAACACGATGCGTTCGCCGCACTGGCGAACAACAACTGAGGCACGTAGGCTTAAGAGCCTATACAACCTCAGCTCAAATTCAAATTTCGCCCCCACTTCACCGCGCCGCCTGTCTCTTTATCTCGCTCGCACACTGCTGTTCGCGGTCACGCGGGCACACTGCACCGCGAGTGCGATGCAATTTTGTTAGACTAAACTACCTATCTACTTTATTTATCGGGCAAGTACTAAATTTCTAAAGTAATAAAATTATCAATAATAAGTCACTATTATCAAAATAAAATTTTAACTTCAATGTAGCTTCACTTAGGAACTAAGTGAAGCGCAAGGGATTGTCAGACTGTTACTGACTAAAATCCACAGTGTAATCAATAGCCCTTTTGGACAGTACCGCGACCCTGCCCGGCAGGAATTTCAATGTACTTACTGACAGTTGCTTATCAAGCTAAATTATCCAGTATAAAGTGACCTCTCATTGTACGTACGTGCGTATACAATGCGAGATCAACTTATACTGGACATATGCTACAAAATAATAGACGAGCCAACGTTACGGTGAGGGTTCCGCACATTGATTTTGTAGCAAGTTTGAGTTTTATAGTTTTCTTCTGGTAATTATTTGTGACAGCCGTTTTTGTATGTAATTATGTAAGTAGGTCTAAATGTATCTATAATTATATTATTACTATAAGTACATATACCTATAAGATTTTTTTTAAGCCGATTCTGAGCGACTGCATAAATTCTATTGTTACAAAAAACTAATCAATTGCGAGAGTCACCGTTGCAGTCAGGGTTCTGTGAGTACATTGGCGTGGTAGTAAAGCGCTTCGCCATTGTGCAAATTTCAAAATAATTCACCAAAATGTATGACTGCACGCGCATAACTTCCAAAGAACTGCAACACGTTGGATATTTTTTTTTGGTTTTGTTCGTGATTCTCAAGGCATGGTTTGTATGACTATTATGAATATAAGATAGTTAGGTAGGTAAGCATGTAGATAAGTAGGATAGTTGGTTATGTTAGTTATGTAGCTATATATGTATGTAAAAAATGTGTTATCTATCAGTATGTAGGTAGGTAGGTACTTAGATATGTATATAGTTATGTACGTAGGTAGGATAGTCAGGTAGGTCAACCCACCCCGTTTTTTCGTTGCCTATAGTACCGGGACCAGACTTTACTTGCGCAACCAAGTCCAGCCCCAGTAGGGTTCCTCCCTGCTGGGCCTCTAAAAATTGCTGACCAACTATCTGAAGCGTGTGGGGACGGAGCGCGCCGTTGACGACTTGGGCTCGGTACGGACGGTTGGACTATGGCGAGCTATCCATTGCTCATCGCCCGCAAGCCCGCGCCTACGGTGGTCGGAAATTGGGATCAGAGTTCCGGCGGTGGCGGCTGAGGCGTAAACGCCGTTGCTTTAGGCGGTAGGCTTACTTCTTTGCGAGCATTACTGCTTTGCAAAAGGGGGCAACCGCCTGTCACACTGCTTTGCTCCGGACTATGGTCTGGACAAAGGCCCGGCGCAAAAGATCGTCGCCGATCGTCCACCCTACAAGAACACTGCGATGCTCTTCCCATGCGGGGCACAAGGGTATGATAGGGTAGGTAGGTGGGGTAGATATGGTTTTTACCATAAGTTATTACACATTGTCAAAATTACGTAACATTTAATTCGCTTAAATCTCTAATTGGCATATTTCTAACATGTCTGGGATCGCATAGCTCAGGCAACATGCATGTCATATAAAAATGTACTAATTTTGGTTCCATTTCTTGCCAATATTGGTCATCTCTCTCTATAGTTTCAACTTTAACGTCTTTGTCGCATCCAGACAATGCTCCGAAAATACATTTTTTATATGAAGTTGTCCTTGTACTTGTATATACCAAGGATGTTTTTTATTTACGACAAGTCCGTTTTTAGTTATTTTCCAAAAATTTACTTTTTTCTTCGCTATAGATTCTTCCAAAGATGTTTTAAATGCTGTTATGGGACACTTGATTTCTATGAGTCTTCTCCAACGAGTCCATCTGGAGTTGCACCCAGAAAAGGCAAGTTTTTATCTATGAAAAGACCACAAAGCTCTATTTGAATATTTAATTGCAATGCTATTTGCTCTGTTGTTGTTGCTTCATGTTCTATACCATGTTTCAACGATGGGACATGGCATAGATTCTTTGGATATATAAGATTTTTTACTTTTTCACACTTTTATTTTGTTCACTTTGGAAAAATTTGATGCCGTTAGAAGTTTTCTTCTGAGCTCTAACCACTCACTCGACTCTCTTTGTAGAATTGTAGACTTTTCTACTTGTCTTCGCTCTTCTTCTGAACTGGGCAAACTTTTCAAAAAATCCTCTTTGATGCGATTGTACTCCAGACTTGTCATGTCTGGCTTTTCACAATTTTCACCATAATCTTTGTCTTTTGTCTTTAAAAATAGTTTTCTACATTTTCTGTTACGATATGTTGATGCTCTATGTCTATGTTTTGAGCGCTTCTCCTCTAATTTCTTCACTAGCGACCTGGGACTTCTCCCCAAAATCGCTCTGTGTAAAGTGGTAAGTGGGCGCTTTGTGTTAAATGACACCACGGCGGCGTTGCATCTTGCATCATAGCCCCGACGTAATGAAAAGTTGATGCGTTTCCCACCAACAAATTTAGCAATTATACTTTTAAAAGACTCTATTGCTGTCACAGTTGTGCATTAAGCTTCGAGCCTTAGCTGCCACAGTGTTAACTACAAATTTAATTCTATGCCATATAGCACATGTCTTCAAAATTAAAGTTAAGTCTTCACTATTGTTTTGGCTCGTACAATAATAGGGTTGGCAGTTTTCGTGATTTCCGAATGCATGGCTGTATGAATTCATGATGTCTGTGAATAGGTTACTTACTTTCATGTCAAAGGTGGCATCTTTGTAAATATGTTCAGAAATGGATGAGCAAATGACTTTACGGATAGCTAGGATTCTTTGAGTAGTAATTTTTTTTCTTAAATTTGAAGGATATTTGGTTTCTGTAGTTATGTTCTTTAGCTTTTTACACATGTTTCTGAAAATATGATTTTTGCATTCTACTTTTTCCACGGTGCAATTGGGAAATGGACGACCTTCCAAAATTTTTTTATATGTGCTCGAGTCACCGTCCGCCACCATACGTTCGTATATAAGGTTATGCATGGGAATGGAATGTTTAAACCCTTCCTAACAATATATCAGACTATATACCGGTAGAAGAACCGCTATAATTTTTATAGCATACATGGTCGCCTGGAGTGATACCTTTACATTCAGCTTGGGCACATATGTAGCAATATTTGTTCTCCACTCCGATAAACAAAACCTCACCGAACCTTTTGCCAATTATATCGGCAGCTCCAGATAGAGCTGAAAAATTTGTGTTGAAAGAACGTTTACTCCAAACACCATCTGCAATCACATCTATGTAAACAAGGCCGTTTTTTACTCGTCCTTCAGCAATAGCTGCATCTCGTTCCCTTGTGTTGGCATCCCCAACATTTTATTAATTATATTTATTTTCTTGCAACACTCACGTGTGCTATGTCATTACTCGATGTCAAACAACTGTCAGTTGAATAAAATATAGCATCTCGATTGTCTCTATGAACAAGTCACGCCTTTTATTTCACGAACCTTTTCTCTTAATTATACTGGCTAAAACTACAGAAATATAAAGTTTAACATGGTCCTTCGAGCCTAGAGAGAGGCCCGTAAAAAAAAGAATTAAAAAATCGTGTTGAAATCAGTGTCGTGGAACAGTGTTGTTGAGCAGTAGTTCGTTACAAAAGGCGACAACGCCAACATACATCTACACCCGCTGATCGATTGAGCAATCCAATACAGATTTGCTATCATCAAAATAGAGAAGTGCAAAAGAAACAAAGGAACAACGTGGTTTTCAAGAAGACGGGAAGTTGAAGTCAAAGCCGTGCCGGAAACCGCCATCATGGTGCGCTATTCGGCGTAGCTAGAATCGTCGAGAACATTCGACGACATCCGGTACGAGTGGTCGTGTCACCGCTACTCGCCACGAGGCGCACCACTGTATTCGTCAAGCTGCAACTAATCATCGCGTACTCTCGTCCACTACCAATATAATCCATCGAAGTTGCTTTTTGCTACTCGCCGCTTGGAGGAGCGCTTCGCTTCCGCCCAGTTTTCTACTGTGTCGCCATTTTGAGACTCTGTGTGTTTGTTGCTCAAGACGTGCAAGCTAACATTAATATTAATAGATACTTATTTAAGATATTATATAGTAACAAAGTGCAAATAATTGTGTACAAAAATGTCCGAATCCGACTATGATACTCGTGATGACAAGTTAGCATTGCATTACGAGGAAGCCTGCTGCAGTGAAGGGCGTGCTATCAAAATACTTCAACTTGTTTCAAGAACAAAAGTCCGATTGTGATCGTCAAGCTCTTCTCGTTAAAGAGGAGCGCCTGAGATCTGCCTTTGATAGATTCGAAAATTTAAACTTGGAGATTTGTGCTGTTGATCCTACGGCCGACGATTTTGATGCCGTCGAGTCCAAATATTTAGAAACTCTAACAGTAATAAAATCCCTTCTTAACAATACTTCGCCATCATCACAGCACGCTGCTCCTCCTCCAAAACAGCTAACTAAATTGCCACAAGTCAATGTACCAATATTTACGGGTAAGTACTCCGAGTACAAATCCTTCATAGGATTATTTGATGCATTAATTAATCGCAACCATAGTCTAGAAAGCATTCAAAAATTGTTTTATCTTCGTAACTTTCTGCAACACGAGCCTCTCGACCTGGTAAAAAATTTACCTTTAGTAGCTGAAAGCTATAGCGAGGCCAGGGTCATATTACAGGATCGCTATGACAATGACTATAAAATAACTTGTGATCATATTAACAGCCTGCTAGACATAACGCCTATAACTAAAGCCTCGATGACACTGGGCTAGTTTTCAAGCTGCTAGTCGGCGAGTTCGCGAGTAGCTTGTAAACTTGCTCCGTGTCATTGAGCTTTTTACAATCTGCTTTTAAATATTCGATTGTAAAAAAGCTGCTTGAAAAAATAGAAAGCCGGGCTAATTTACTAGCCATTCGCTGACGTGTTGGCCTGTAAGCTAGTCAACTAGCTGTGTGTCATCGTCGCTGCTAGTGAACTAGTTGCGAGCACCTTTTTGTGTTTTGGACTTTTGGCAGTTCAAGCTAGGTATGTCGAAGGAAGTAGTTCGCGCGGGAGCAGTTATTTTAGCTCATGTTATGAAGAAGTATTTACAACAAAAACTGAAGAAATAATGTAAACAGAAAAGAAAATGGGATTCTATCCACGATCCTATCGTGGATAGAAAAACGTGATGAATATGGTGCTTCCAGCGGTTTATTAAGAGAGTTGAAAGATCAAGATCCTTTGGCCTATAGAAATATGTTGAGACTGAACAGTTCCAAATTTGATGACTTACTGCAAATGGTAGACGGAATGCTTAAAAAAAAATGATACGACAATGAGACCGGCAATACCAGTTACCACGAAATTGGAAATAACATTACGTTATCTAGCCACGGGCGATTCTTTGAAGTCTTTAGAGTACCTGTTCAGAGTTCCAGAATCAACTATTTCGAAGTTTTTACCCGAAATGCTAACAGCAATTTCTCATGCCCTTCGACCGTTTATTCAGGTGAGTGAAAATAAAATTACTACAAAATTAAACACCAGTTTTATTAGACAATATTATATTTGACGACAATTTATACGTTTCCTCCAAACGCATTAATAATGGCCTGCTGCAAAACATCTCCATCATCATTTTCATTGTTCAACGATGAGGCACTAGTCGAAGTAAAAGAAAATTGCGAGTCTGCACTTTCGATAGAATATGGGGCCTGCTGATCTAAAGATGACAGCTTAAAACGAATGATGCAGTTTTGAATTTCCTGTTGTAGCAAGATGGCTTGTCGCTGTGGCAGAAGACGGAGCTTAGATGCAACAAATTTTCCGAACTGGTCATACGGCTTCTCATCTGATGACTCCTTGGCAATTTCATCCAATTTTTTAATAGCTTGTGATATTTCAGTAGGTGTATCTTCGAATGCTGGTCGTTTTTTAGATCTTTTCTTTGACGTCGAGGGTGGTCCCATTTTTTCAGGCGACTTCTTCTTAGGACAGTCTTCTGAGAAGACATCGTTGTCGTTTTCAGAATCGATAATGTTATTGTCTTCATCTCGTGCTGTGTCTGGACTACTTTGTGACAGTTCCTAGAAATTAGATTGAAATTTAACTTTGAATTGTTCTCAGGTCCCAAAACAAGCTGATGAATGGAAAGAAATCGAAAATAAATTTCTTCAGCGGTGGAATTTTCCTAGATATTTTGGTGCAATCGACGGTAAACACGTTATCGTCAAGAGGCCTCCGTGTTCCGGTTCAGTTTATTTCAATTATAAAAAAACCTACAGTATAATATTATTTGCTATGGTTGATGCTAATTACTGTTTTATTTACATAGACGTAGGTGCAAATGGACGAGCAAGCGATAGTGCAATATTTAGAGATAGTACATTGAATATTGCAATGGAAAACAAGACTCTTGGCTTGCCTGAATACGGTGTTATTATTGGAGATGATGCTTTCCCTTTGAGGACAAATCTTATGAAACCGTACAGTAAAATAGGTCTTAGTGCTGCCGAAAAAATATTTAATTATCGTCTTTCCCGTGCCAGGCGAGTCGTAGAAAATGCCTTTGGCATACTTGTATGGCGATTCAGAATATTTTCAAGACCGATTGATTTGGCGCCTGAAACTATCGATAAAGTCATTTGGACTGCTTGTTGTCTTCATAACTGGCTAAGAAAGACTGATCCTGGTAACTACATGCCACAACAAGCAGTAGATGGAGAGGACTTGAATACGGGAAATATCACACCTGGACTTTGGAGGGAAAATGCTAATAATATGCAGCCCATTAATCATTTAAGTGGAAATCACCACAGTCGAGCTGCTGAGGAGATCAGAAGAGCATATGTTACCCATTTTATAGATGAAATTCCGCTGCCGTGGCAGTGGGAGAAAGCTGGAATAACGGTCTAATATATTTTTTTTAATACAACATTTAAAATACTCACGTGGTTTGATTTGCTCCTTCGTGTGGCCACAACCTCTGCCAAAAATTTCGCTTCATTGAACCATACCAACTTTGGTGTGTATACTTCCTCAGTACCACATCCACTTTTCTTGGATTTTTCAATTTTATTTATTTCTTGCCTGTATACGTCTTTAATTGATTTTATTTTTGCCTTCAATTGCTTCACATCCATACCCTCAGTTAATTGTTTGTCGTTAAGTTTAACTAAAAGATTTTTGAAACTTTCATCCTTTACTTTTGTATTACAATAGTCTTTGTCTTATATATTCCATAAAATTGGGTACTGCCTGTAGATGTTGAGAAACTCTATTATATCACGAGTGTTCCACTTCATTTTTCAGCTTAAAATTTAAACGAAAAATGCAGACAGCACGCCACACGGCCACACAAAACAACACGTGGTTTCAACTGGCTGGCTAGTTCGCTACTGAGCGAGTAGAAAGATTTACGTGTCATCGACACTAGCTTACTCTCTCAGTCGCTGGCTTTTAAACTCGCCGACTAGCAGCTTGTAAACTAGACAAGTGTCATCGAGGCTTTAGCTCATGGGATCCCATTATTCTTTGTATACTGACACGAAAGCTAGATATGTATTGCGGTAAAGATTACCAACTCATTAGAGATAAAACCCCTAAAGTTTGTGACTTCATCGGATTTTTAGAAAAGCGAGCACTTGCACTTGAGGATTCAGAGAATACACTGGTAAAGGTCCCCACAGCTAAAGCGGCTCACATGGTAACTGTTAAAAAGGGTGATGCAGGAGCTGGATCAATGAAGAACACGCCGCCACCAACCATCTGCATGCTATGTAAGTCGCCCCATAAGCTATTTCTTTGTCCTAAATTTAAATTAATGTCTGTTTCAGATCGTTTACAATTCGTCACAGATGTAATATATGTTTAAATAATCACAGCAAGAAGTGCAAGTTTTTCTTCAAGTGTGAAGTATGCAAAGAAAAGCACAATACCTTACTTCACCTAGATAAAGCCCAGTCACCTGTGACCTTGTTTACAGAGTCAAATAATAAACATGTTTTATTGCCTACAGTTCGAGTTAAGCTAATAGCGTCAAATGGAACTGAGGTACATGTCAGGGCCCTCCTTGACAGTGGGTCTCAAATATCTTTTATTACAAGTGAACTTGTACAATTATTAAAATTAGAATTCCAGGAAGCCAACACCCCGGTATTGGGTATTGGCAGTTCAAATATTGGAAAAAAGGTCAACATTCAGTTACATTCAATTGTAAATGAATTTAATATCCCTGTAACTTGTTACATATTAAACAATATTACCACTAAACTGCCTCAGGTAAAAATAAATTTGAACAATATGTTCTTCCCCAAAATATCAAGGCTTGACTTTAGTTTAATGCTGCAGGATTTGGGCTCTAGAAAGGGTCAAAGCTGGTAGGGCTTTAGTCCCCGATTATAACGCTACCACTCTTATCACAAGGTAATGCTTATTTCTCGAGTTTACAAAATAAGTTTCTAACCTTAAATCCGATAAAAGGGAAAACGGATCGTGAAAATGGGTGTTGATAACTCAAGCTGTCACAATATTATTGCTTGTGGTGTAAAATATCGTGCTAAATCGGTAAAATGAAACGAAAAAAAAAACAAAGTGACATTTTGTGACTGTGTTACTGTCATTCTTTCATAGAGTACTATTATATAGATAAATAAATAAATAAATATCTTGGGACAACTCACACACGGCTATCTGATCCCAAGCTAAGCAGAGCATGTGTTATGGTAACCAGACAACTGATATACATACTTATATAATTTATAAATACATACATATTATAGATAAATCACACCCAGACACAGAACAAACAATCATGCTCATCACACAAAGTTTATCCTGGGTGGGAATCGAACCCACGACCTCCGGCTCAGCAGTCAGGGCCACTAACCACTAGACCAACAGGCCCGTCAAACCCTTCGATGAAACCTTCATTCCGATTCTCTTCGAGACCCCGCCACCTCCTTCGTGGTTTTTTTTAAACCACCCAGAAGGTAGGGGACCCGCAGTCGACTACCCCGTCAACAGACTCAATCTTGCTGACAAAACTTTTAATAAACCAGGTGTTATACATATGTTATTATGAGCTGATGTATTTTTCCAGGTGCTGCTACCGCTTGAGCCTGACTTGGGTATCCGAGAGCCCATTCATCCTGGACCCAGCACCATCACACCTACCGTTCCAGTACTACACACTCAATTTGGATATGTAATTGCTCGTTCTGTACCTGCAGCTCCACCTTCAAAACAAGTAACATCTTTGTTTTGTCAAACCTGTGATGATTCTTTAAATAATACTCTTTGCAAATTTTGGAGACGGAAACTATTCCCGAAGTCTATCCTGAAAAATTACCTGAACATGAGGCATGTGAGAAGCTATTTTGTAGCACTGTTATATTAGATACTAAAAATAATAAGTTTCAAGTTGCGCTGCCTCTTAAGTTGCCTTTAGAATCCATCAATAAAACTCTTGGAAATTCATTTAATTTAGCTTTCAAAAGATTTCTTAATTTAGAAATCAGATTGCAAAAGGATCATTTTCTTTACGATTTATATAAAGAATTTATACATGACTATTTGAAACAAGGCCATGGCACAGTCATCGACATCAGCAAATATGACCTTTGTACTGACCCAGTATATTTCTTGCCACATCATCCTATCCTAAGACTGGATAAAAGGACAACCAAGTGCCGGGTAGTATTTGATGGGTCTATGAAAACCAATACCAAGGTTTCTCTGAATGATGTGTTATTGAATGGACCTGTAGTTCAAAAAGAATTGATAGATATTTTGTTATTATTCAGGATTGACAAATATATTTTCATAACTGATATAAAAAGTATGTTTAGACAAATATCGTTAGATCCTAAGTTTAGGTCTTTACAAAATATCCTTTGGAGGGACAGCCCCAAGGATAACATTCAATGCATACAGTTAAACACTGTCACATATGGTTTAATGTGTTCCTCTTATTTGGCTACATGTTGCTGTTGCATGTTGTTAAGAATTAGCACAAACATATAAGCAGGAGTATCCTTTGGCTGCAGAAATACTCACAAATTACACGTACATCGACGATGCACTTGTATCTCAAAGTTCTCCAAGTCTTCTAATACAGTCAAAAAGACAACTTTGCGAGCTTTTGAAAATTGGTGGATTCCAATTACATAAATGGTTTTCAAACTGTCCTCAATTGTTAGCTGATATACCTAAACCACTACAACATTTTGAAAATATAGAGCTAGAGAAAAACAATGCTTCCCTCAAAACATTAGGCATTCATTATAACATTAACAGTGACACGTTCATGCTTTCATGCCCAAATTCCAACGCTTGCATGCCTACCACTAAACGTGAAATATTAAGCTTTATTGGCAAATTTTATGACCCGCTAGGATTAGCAGGGTCTGTGGTGGTAAGAGCCAAGGTAATTATTATGCAAAGGATATGGCAAGCTCATATAGCTTGGGACGCACAATTAGTTGATAAGCTGCTTAAGGCATGGAGTGACCTTTATAATAGCACTAGCTTTCGCCCGCGGCTTCGCTCGCGTTAAATTCGGTATAACATACCAAGCAGACCTGCAGTTTTTGCTCTTGCGCCTGATGGATTTGTAATAGCAACGCTAAGTTTTCCCTTTTCTTCCCTCGTTCTCCCTCATATCCCACTTTTTTTAAATAAAAATTAGCCTATATCCGTCTCCTGGTTCCCAACTATCTCTGTACCAAAATTCATCAAAATCGGTTTAGCCATTAAAGCGTGAAGAGGTAACAAACAAACAAACAAACTCACTTTCGCTTTTATAATATTAGTAAGGATTAATGACATGACGCCCATAGCTATACCACGTTATATTTCATGCAATGCACGTACTATCCAGATCATAGGATTTTGCGATGCATCAAGCTCTGCTGCATATGGATGTTGTGTTTATTTCAGGGTTGTTGATGGCACTGGTGCAATCAAGGTCTCTTTACTCGGTTCAAAAGCTAACTGTGCCCAAGCTTGAGCTTAATGCTGCGGTATTGCTAGCCAAACTCGTTGCCAGAGTATGTAACACACTGCAACTTAAATTAAAAATTGATAAGGTTGTATATATATGTTGCTTATATTCGGATTCACAAATAGTTTTAGCATGGATAAAAACCAACATAAATACACTCAATGCATATCGTCGACCTAATTCTAATAGGTAGTATCTCATTTTTGAACGAAACTGACTTTTTAGGTGTTTTGGACAGAACTGACAAAAATACGTCGTTCTCTTTCGTTACTATTTAAACTTTGTATGAAAAAAAAAGAGATAAAAGACTTGACGTAATACCTCGCATCTCGAATCACGGAATTGTTAATGCGTGTATTTTTAAACTTCAATATGAAGGGTCCAACTCCGGCGAGGGATAAATAAATAACATAGCACTATAAATCGGTAATAGTGTATATTAGATACCAAGAACACAGGTTCACAAGCAATAGGGTACACACAATTTTTTTTTTTTTTTTTTTTTTTTTTTTTTTTTTTTTTTTTTTTTTATGAATGGCATCTCGCAGTTCAACCAAGGAGGTTGTCGTCTGCTTAACCGGGCGAATCCTGTGGATGCCTTAAAAATTAAGACCTCCAGCCAGGGTAAAAACTTACAAACTAAGCGACTACACGCTAAGGGCACCCCCTGTGGGGTACGAGCCTCGGCTTAGGGCGTCGCTGAGGGACAGCAAGGGACAAGCTGGATCTGAGTGATATTATATAAGGGCTGATTTGGACTTACTGGCTCAGCAGCGCGGGCTGGCTCTTGCAAGGGACGGGTGGGACACTTACCGGGACGTCGCGACGGGCCTCGTCGGCGAGGACGGAATGACGGCGCTTTGCGTCTGAATTTGCGAAGAGTGCTAGTCTCCCTGCTGCTCTCCTGGAGCAGGGTTATAGCATCATCAGGAGTGACGAGGGTATGACGGGGACGACGAATTTTACTTATTCGCGAGGGATCGTATCGAGCGGCCGATGCGATAAGGGGGTTGCGATGTTTTAACGCGGAGTCAAAGAAGCGCTTGGTAAGGCGCTTCATGAATTGAACGACGGTGGGGATTCTTAAGTCTAAGTGAAGACTATCGTTACGGACGTAGAAAGGGGACAAAAAAAAAAAATGAAAAATTCTGACCTCTTATATTTTTCTTGGTAACGAAACCATAGCGCGATCTAATTCGACGCCAACGCCATCTATCGAGCGCGGTGACAACTCTTGATAAAAATTAATATTAGATCACGCTATGATTTCGCTCCAAACCCCAACATACCGCCCACCAAGGACATATTGACAAAATGTCCTTAATTACCGCCCACCGTGCCAAACGTCCGGCTTATATCAAGCCTGACCATGACCGGAAACCTTTACATAAAGTTTGCGTCCTTGGTAGTAGGTTTTTTAACACAATATAGGGTTTATCAGAACAAATATCATACCCTTGTTTTTACATTATAATAAACAAAGAAAAATAACAAAATAAAACAAAATCTTAAGTACAACAAATTTTAAACTTAACCTTAACTTAACTGATTACTGGCAAATAGGTAACACACACAATTTAGAGGTAGGTCTCTTAATTACTGAAGCCTGTGTGCGTATGGTTACGACCCGAGTAATTCCGTCAGGACCCGGATGCGTCTGTTCAACCTTACCCAATAACCACTTGCCTGGAGGCAAACCGTCTTCCTTTACTAACACGACCTCCCCAACTGATGGTTCTGGATTTTTATTGGCCCATTTATGGCGTTGCAGGAATTGATTTAAATAATCCTGTGACCAACGACGCCAAAAATCCTGCGTCATCCTCTGATGAAGCTGCCAGCGTTTTAAGGTACTCACATTGGACCTTTCGTAATTTGAATCTGGTACTAAAACGGGTGGTTCTCCGATCAAGAAATGCCCTGGCGTTAAAATGACACACTTATCGTGATCCTCGACATACGATAAAGGCCTGGAGTTGAGGCAAGTCTCAATTTGAGCCAGCACTGTTGCCATCTCTTCGTACGTCAGTGTAGAATTTCCAATAACCCTTTTAAGGTGGTACTTGGTCGATTTTATTCCTGCCTCCCATAGGCCACCAAAATTAGGTGCGTGGGGCGGGATAAAGTGCCAATCTGTGCCATTATTAGCGAGGTACTCTGCTAGTTCCGGATTGAGGTTGGACTTCTCTTCGTTAAATAAGTAGAGTAACTCGCGTGACGCTCCCACAAAGTTTGTCCCATTGTCGCTGTGTAAGTCACTGCATCGACCACGTCTTGCCACGAATCTTTTGAAAGCTGTCAGGAAACCTCTAGTACTTAGTTCACTGACCGCCTCTAAGTGCACTGCTCTAGTGACCATGCATATAAACAATGCTATATAGCCTTTATAGGACTTATTACCTCGACCTTTCGATACCCGAATGTTAATAGGGCCGGCGTAATCTACTCCACTATATAGAAATGGTTTATTAGGTGTAACACGTGCCGAAGGCAATTGTCCCATTAACTGCGTTCTAACTTTAGACGAATATCGAATGCATTTAATACATCCCTTAACCTGTTTTTTGGTCAATTGCTTGACACCAATAATCCAATATTTGGAACGCAAGTATGTCACCATGAGTTGCGGACCACCATGCATCGTTCTTTCGTGAGCATCTGCCACTAATAGATCTGTCAGAAAAGACTGCTTTGGTAACAATATAGGATGAACTCGATTATAACTTAATTGAGCCATCTCAAGTCGCCCTCCAACTCTTATGATTCCTTTTGAATCCACGAAAGCATTTAAAGACCTAAAATTACCGGACTTTTTTCCTACTTTACCACTCTTTAAATCCTCCATTTCCTCGGTAAATTCTTGTTGACATTTTTTGATACATGTTTCTAGAGCAACTTCAAGTTCTAATTTGGATAAATGTCGTGTATTATGTCTGATTGTTACTGATCTCCTTAGATTTAAAAATCGCCGACAATAAGCAACAACTCGGACTAATCGGGATAATGACGAAAACTTAAACAAACCTTCACGTTCCAAAGAAGTCGTGTGAACTTTCACTTCTTCTAAGTGTGTGATAAGGTGTTTGGGCCTTTTGTACTCCACCGCCAGCTGTCTTAGATAATCCGGCCCATTCCACCATAAAGCCGTAGATTCAAGATCAGCTGGGTGCACTGGGTGCTCACTGGGTGCTCCGCGAGATGCACAATCTGCGGGATTATGTTTCGTTGATACGTGAGACCAATATTTCGTATCTAACAGACTTAAAATCTCAGAAACCCGATTTGCGACGAACGTTTTCCAGCGACTTGGGTGTCCGTTGAGCCAAGCTAGCACTACTTCACTATCAGTCCATGCATGCCAATTGGCACGTGGTATGTTCAATACTTCTCCTACTTCCACCATTAATTTAGCAAGGAGAGCAGCACCACAAAGTTCTAATCGTGGAATAGACACTTGTCTAACGGGCGCTACTTTCGTTTTCGACGTGACTAATGAAATGTGAATATCCCCTTTGTGATCCACTACTCTTAGGTATATGACTGCCGAATACGCTAATTTCGAAGCGTCTGAAAACCCGTGCAATTCAGCCTTTAAATTGCTACTTTCCTGTTGCAACCATCGTGGGATTTTAATATTCACCAAATAGGCCAAACTATGGTGGTAAGTAGTCCATTCTTGTACTAAGGTTTTTGGAATTTCTTGGTCCCACTCTAATCCAGCTAACCATAATTTCTGTATAAATATTTTGGCTAGAACAATGCTTGGTGCCAACCAACCCAAAGGGTCAAATAAACGTGATATCTCGGAGATAATTTTTCTTTTTGTTACAGGTGCAGTCAACGGTTGGAGTTCTACAGAATACTGAAAGAAGTCTTTGTTCGAGTTCCAGGTAAGTCCTAAAATCTTCGTTACATCATCTATTTTTATCCTTAATTCTTCCTCTGTAGTTTCCTTCCCACCCCTTATTTTATTTAGTAACTGCTGACTATTACTCCTCCATTTTTGTAATGGAAAACCTCTCTTGTCTAACACTTTGCTTAATTCCGTGTAAATATTAAAACAACTTTCTATATTTTCAGATCCTGTCATCACGTCGTCCATGTAGAAATCGTTTAGAATAATCTTGGCTATTTCGGGCTGATCTGTGCACTCATCGTACGCCACCTGTTGAAGTGACCGTACTGCCAGATATGGTGCCGACGCCGTGCCGAATGTTACCGTTTCTAACTGATAAACTTCTATTTCCTTTTCAGGACTGTCTCTCCAGAGGATCCTTTGTAGTACTGAGTCTTCTTTGTAAACTAACACCTGCCGATACATTTTTATTATGTCAGCTACAAGAGATATTCGGTGCGTTCTCCATCGCATAATCGTATGACGAAGTTCCGCCTGCAATGTAGGACCAACTAACATACAGTCATTAAGTGAAGCTCCCTTTGATCCCTTACAGGAGGCGTCAAATACGACGCGAACCTTCGAGGTTACTTTATCCTCCCGGACAACAGCATGGTGTGGTAAATAAATAGCTTTCGGATTATTCTTGTCATTTTCTAAAACCTTTTCCATGTGATTTAGCTGTAAGTATTCCTGGATAACCTTCGAATAATCTTCCTTGAATTTACGGTTTTTACTGAATTTACTTTCTAACGACTTTAATCTTTTTTCAGCAATAACTTTTGATTCACCAACCTTGTCGACCGGGTCCCCCTCGCGCAATGGTAACCTTACTATATACCGGCCACTTTTGTCGCGTTCTGTTGTATCTGCGTATAATTTTTCGCAGTTATTTTCTTCCTCCGTTAGCATTTTCTTTCTCGATGGTTCTGCCTCTAATTCCCAAAATTTTCGAAGCAACTCATCGGGATCAATACTTAAATGCATCACGGTAATATGTGCGGGGCAATTTGAGTGATCCAACTCAAAAGTACCCGACAATATCCACCCTAACGTGGTATTTTGTGCCAAGAAAGTTCCGCTTACGTTTCGTTTGATTCCTTCTTGGATGACTTAGATGGCTGTAAACTTCAGCACCTAACAAAATATCAATTTTATTAGGCCTATCGTATTTTGGATCAGCCAAATCATCATCGGCCAAGTCAACCCATTCTACCTTAGTTACTTTCGTAGCTGGGAGAAGGGCAGTGACCGACTTCAAGACGAAAGCATTGACTGTGATCTTGACCGTGGGATCTATTCTAGATCTCATTTTAAGGGTTACAGTGGACTTGGCAGTCGCACTTTTTTCCCCACCTACCCCAATCACTGTTTGTCGCGATGGAGTTTTATTTAAACCCAAATATTGTACCACGGATTCTGTAACGAAAGAACCCTGTGATCCTTGGTCCAGCAAAGCCCTAACTGTTCGATACGAGCCGTCCTTAGATTTCGCCTCGATTAAAGCAGTAGTCAATAAGACGGTTTTTCGACCGCCTCCTGTTGATAAACAGGAAACCAGTGGCTTGCTCGACCCCTCCGCTTGCGCGGCCTTTTCAACGTTACTAGTTTTATTATCCTCCTTCATCAACGATGAGGTTTCCTCGTGAGCCCTATTACTACCTTCGCCTATATCAGACCCAGAAACACCTGTTGGGTGTAACAAAGAGTGGTGGCGGCGTTTACACACCTGGCACTTGAGAGTGTTTTTACAATGTTTAGCAGAGTGATTATTGTATAAGCAAACAAAGCACAAATTATGTTCCTGAGCAAAACTACGCCGAGCGTCATTTGACTCCTTTCCAAACTTAGGACAGGACGTAATTTTATGATCGGCTGACGAACAAAACGCACATGCAACCGACTTTTTTACTACGTGAAACGACTGAGTCCCTTTTTGGTTTGAATGTCTATCTTTGTTATCGACCTTATCTAAATTTTCTAAACCTCTAAAACGACTATTTAAATATTCCGAAAACTGTTTAAAGGTAGGTAAATCATCACTTGCGTCTGAAGCCGCCTTAAGTTCCCAAGCTTTCCTGGTCTCTTTATCTAACTTTCCACTAATTATGTGTATCACAATCAGATCCCAGGAAGACACATCTACCCCTAAATTACTAATTGACTCTAAACATTCAACAGTAGTCGTAATAAGTCGCTTTATTTCAAATGCCGATTCAAACGATAATGTCTTTTGACTTAACAATCTTTTCATTATACTATTTGCCAGAAACCTTTTATTATTATACATTTTCTCCAACTTAGACCAAGCAATTTTATAGTTGTCCGATGTAACATTAATATTTCGTAACAACTGTTCAGCTTCCCCTGTTAAATGACCCTTTAAATAAAATAAGCGTTGTGCATCATCCAAAGATTTGTTTTCATGCACCAAACCCACAAATAAATCTTTGAATGTTTGCCACTCCGAATACTTTCCCGAAAAAGAAGGAATTTTTATTTCAGGCAACTTTACTCTACTGAGGTTCCCTTCTGTTTTAGAATCTGTACGCGAATCAGTAAACTTTCTTTCGGATAACATTTCTTTTAAATCACTTTTAAAATCCACATAAAATTCTTCAACTTCATCATAAAGATTATTTTTAACATAGCTCGAATTAGCCAATTCAGTCTTTTTTATCGTACTTAATATTTCTTTATGATTAGAAGTAAATGCGTTCCACAATTGTTCCAAATTTTCAAGTCTTGTCTCTAAATATGAAGTAGTTAAACGCTCTTTAGGAGCTTTCTTAAAATTTGATCTAGCCTTAAGCATTTTAGAACTAACATCTTCCTGTATACTACAGAATGACTCCATTTTGCAACAATTACGGTACAACTTTTATCAATACAATCAAAACACAAGTCCTAAATTAAAGTCAATGTTAAATTTAAAGTTCCAATTACGCGCACTTTTTGATGTAATCACTGAACTTCCTGATCTAAGTTATGATTCAAAATGTACTCACGGTTTTTATTTTCACTCACTGTATTGCACCTGAGCCACAACCGGCACGCGTGCTGTACTGCACCACGAGCGCCTTCTTCACAGCGCGCTGCACTGCACCATACAAGTGGCGCCCTCTATTTGACGAATCCTCCCTCACGACGATCCTCCGACAGCTGGGTACCAGGTTGGCTGCTCCCGGCTCCAATCGGTTCCTCCTCCAACTCCTGGACACCTCACCTGGTGCCCGTTGAAGGGGCTGCTCTGGACAGCGATCCACTGCCCAGTATCGACGCGAAGGGTGGTGATACACTACCACCTCAGGAAATCACCACACACACTCCCGACCGACCCGTCTCGAAGGACCATGTATTTTTAAACTTCAATATGAAGGGTCCAACTCCGGCGAGGGATAAATAAATAACATAGCACTATAAATCGGTAATAGTGTATATTAGATACCAAGAACACAGGTTCACAAGCAATAGAGTACACACAAAAAAAATGAAAAATTCTGACCTCTTATATTTTTCTTGGTAACGAAACCATAGCGCGATCTAATTCGACGCCAACGCCATCTATCGAGCGCGGTGACAACTCTTGATAAAAATTAATATTAGATCACGCTATGATTTCGCTCCAAACCCCAACAATGCGAATACGCAATAACTCATCATTCGCCATACTATGTTTACGTTTTGCAAATCGCTGCGTGTTAAAAGTGTTTTATATTTGGATTCATAGGCATTTAAGGTAAGTACCAGATTATATTTTGTGATTTATATCGTCACCTATGTTTTTTGATATTATTAAGGCACAACATTATCATTAAGTAGGGTAAAAATGTGTTTAAAAGTTATTGTTGAGATACTACTTTTTCGAATTAATATTTTAAAAATTTGCATTGAGTTAATACTTATTGACACTAATTTAAAATCAAAGTTGTTTCTTATTTTTTCCTAGTTTCGCGCAATTTTGTTTAAATTAAATATTATTTGATATTAAAATTTATATTAACTCTTTTTTTTCTGGTAGCCAATAATTTTTACTATTAATTATTATTGCCAAATTAGTAAAGGACTTCGAATAATTTTGCTTTTTAAACATTTCAGCTGTACGTACCTACTTGGTCTAACTATCATCAAAATGGACATTTTGGAAACGGATTCAGAAGATGATCAGGAAATTTTAGAATTGTTGAGAAAAAGTGGCATAAAAGTTATTGACACAAAGAAGAAACCGGTCATTAAAAAAACATCCGGCATACAAATTTTAGAAGATGTTTTAATTTATAAACCAGATAATGAACTTCTTAATGCGATAAACTTTGCAAATAATCCACATGAGGAAGCTCTTACCGGATCTATCGTACCTGAGTCAAACTTGGAGTCATTATACTCTGTTGCTGCTGAAAACCTTGACTCGGAGTCATTATTCTCTGTTGCTGCTGAAAACCTTGCCGAAACAGAAATCGAAGATACGTTTGTGACAGGGTTATTTAAAGATAAACCGGATATTGAAACACAATCGACTGAGACTACATCTTCACATACAATTCAAATCCATGAAGCCACAATAAGAATTGACGAATCAGTATTCCCAATCGTAGCTGATGATCCTACAAGCAAATCTAAAACTGATGTTGCGAATGCATCAACCATCGCAAATGTATCGGCTGACCCTTCAACATTACCTGAAACTGCTGTAACCTTAAATACACCTGGTGCCACTGAAACCGAATCTGCAACTGGAAATAATGAAAAATCTCCGCACCAACCTAAGAGAAAAAAACGTGCTGTGCCCGCAGAATGGAAAAGAAATGTCACAAAAACGCGAAGGATGCGGGGAGAGAGTTACTTGGGTTATGAAAGGAAAAATAAGAAGATTACAGGCAATGTTAATAGGAGTGAGAGACAGATGGGTCCAACATGTAAGTCCGAGTATTGTAAGAAGAGTGACAAGCGCTCGTGTTCCAAGTTTCAACTTAACGACAGACTTACTATTTTTGAAAATTTCTGGAAAGAGCTAGATTGGCAAGGAAAGAAATCATTTGTGTCTTCAATGGTTGACAAAGTTCCAGTTAAGCAGAGAACAGCTGGCGATTCACATAAACGAGAAGAAAGTTGCGTATATTATCTCAAGCTAAATGAAGAGACATATCAAGTCTGCAAGACGATGTTTATGAATACCTTGGGAATAAAAGAACGCATGATTTCTAAATGGATCTCTCAAGCAAAGTCGGGTATCACGTTAACTGAGACCAAAAAGAAAGAAAGCAATAGAGGCAAGAAAAGACCAACCGAAGTACTAACATCCATTGGAATCAGTCTGGCTGAACACCTTACAAAGTTTTTCGACGATATCCCTAAACTCCCCTCCCATTACTGTAGAAGTACATCAACAAGACAATACCTGGAACCGGTTTTCGAAAGCAAGAGTCATGTATACAGTGTGTATAAGCAAAAATGCGTCGACGACAACTTGAAGCCAATTTCAACTTGCTTTTTTTATAACAAGTTCGATGAATTAAACTTGAGTATATCCAAGCCCAAGAAGGATAGGTGCGATATTTGTTGCGGGTTTGAGACTAACAACGTCACGAAGCAGGTTTACGACCAACACATCCAAAAGAAACGGGCTGCAAGACTGGAAAAAGAAGCTGATAAAAGCTTGGCTTTAGAGGGAAAAATTACAGTACTCACTATAGATTTGCAGAGCGTGAAGGTATGTCCAAAAGTGCAGGCTAGTGCGGTATATTATAAAACAAAGCTTTGTTGTCATAATTTTACCATTTACGATTTGGCAACTCATGAAGTGACCTGCTATTGGTGGCATGAATGTGAAGGCGAGTTACAGGCATCTAATTTTGCTTCTTGCTTGGTAGATTACATAGAAAATAAGGTTTCGAAAACTATCCCACTAGTTATCTACAGTGACGGCTGCACTGCCCAAAATCGGAACTCGATAATGGGTAATGCTCTTCTCAATTTGGCTATGAATGAAAATTTAGTTATCAGCCAAAAATATTTGGAAAAGGGTCACACCCAAATGGAATGCGACTCAGTACATTCTGTGATTGAAATCAAACTTAAAAAGAATGATATTTTCCTACCTCATGAGTATGTTACACTCACCAAGGATGCTAAAAAGAAGACTCCAAAATATACGGCCAAATACCTGACCTACGACTTTTTCAAAGATTATTCACAGCTGCAACGGTACACTTCTATAAGACCTGGAAGAAAACCCGGTGATCCTACTGTCACTGATATAAGGCAGTTGCAATATGACCCTTCAGGAAAAATTAAGTTTAAGCTGAATTTTTCCGAAGAATTGCAAGATTTGCCTATCAGATGGAAGCCAGGTAACTATAGCGTATCTGCTATGTACACTAATAGAATACCATTAAAAGAAAGAAAATGGAAAGATCTCCAAGATCTAAAATGCATTCTGCCCAAAGACTGTCATTCTTTTCATGACAATTTACCTAAGACTGGTTGAAGACTATTTGGCTATAAAAATTTTGTTAGTTAAGTCTATTATAAAAATATATACTTACTTTACGTTGATAAACGTCAATAATATTTACATTTTGTAACAGTTTATTTAAAGTAGTTTTGATAGAAATTTTGCATTTTTTATGACAATTTTGTTAAGAATGATTCGAGTTCCTAGTGATAGTAATGTAGGTAGGCATTACGCACATACTTTAAAGACTGATTAGTAGATACTGAATTCTGTAATACAATATTTTTATTTTCAGAAGAATTTATTGAATAAGTACTGTTAATTAAGATTTAGACTTGCATGTCTTACAAAAGAATTTAATTTAAGTTTTGATTATAAGTGAAGTCAATTTTGTGTTTTTTTTGGAAGAAGTTTTATTGAGTTTTTTTTTTATTAAAATACATTTATTAAGAAGAGATTGTTTAAACAAGTGCTATTTTTTTATATTTCAATAAAGATTTCAGAAATTAAAATGTGTTTCATTTTCATTGCGAATAGGTAGCAACTCAGTGAAATAGTTATGTTAATAAAGCTCATCTCATATATTACACTAACTATACAAATTATAATTTTTTCTGTAACAAATTTTGACATCTGCTTTATTTTTAATATCATGCTCAGAACATGCCTTTTATTGTTTACTAAGAACTTGTAAGAAAAAAACCGTAATTTTGGCCTCCTCAAAAGTTGCCAAAATTGAGATACGACCTATTAAAATTAGGTCGACGATATGTGTCAAATAGGGTCAAAGTCATTGCACACCTTACACATAAATTTCATTGGGCATATATAAGTTCTGAGGAAAACCCTGCTGATTGCCTAAGCAGAGGTAGCTTGCCGCACGAATTGCTTAGTCATCCCTTATGGTGGAGTGGTCCTAGCCTGTTGCATGGTGAGTACAATCCCAAAAATTTGTCAGACTTGCCGTTTGATGGTGACTTGTCGGAGACTAAGAGTTGCGCTGCCACCTCAAGAGGATTTGTTTGCACTCTTCCAGAAGAACAAATATGTTAAGAATTTCTTAATAAGTTCTCAGACATAAATAAAATGCAACGTATATTAATTAGCATACATATTACGTTTTGTTCAGTATACAAGGTATAAAAATAAAAAAAAACAAGGGCTGCTTTACAAGTAAAGAATTAAATGATTCATTATTGATGATCGTAAAAGCTGAACAGCAAAAATATTTAAAAGATGATATTAATGATTTAAGATACAAAAATAAAATTTTAAAAGGTAATTTGAAGCCATTATGTCCTTTTAACGCGTACAGTGCGGCCGACGCACCTGTGCGTTTTACGGATTTCTACCAAGTGCGCGCGACGCGTATGTGCGTCTTTACAATTTACGTAACTTTGTTCGAGTGCGGCGCACCGCACCTGTGCGTCCATTGTTCATATCTATTGTTTCGAAAACATGTAAAATAAGGGTTTCTACACACTGCTGTAACACAAGTAATATTTTAGAACTACTTAGTTAGAAGTATCAGGGTGGAATAATATTCGTTCGTGTTACCTACCTGCCACAACTCGTGTCCGAGTCGTGGTTTTATGTAGCTTTATTGGCAATGGTTTGTGAGTGTGTAATAAAAACACAAGCTCTAATTTTATCATTTTATTATTTTTTTGTTTTTTTACCCACGCCTTTCCCTTTTGGCGTGGGTAATGTTTCTGTTTTTGGGAATGGCCGTTTGGCGGGCTGCTCTTTGATTAGCACGGCCCGCTTCGCCGCCTCCAGTAATGCCGCCAAGCCGCTGCTCCCAGGCTGCCCGCTGGCCACGGCGCCGCTTTCTCCAGGCCCACCGTAGTCAGCGGCAGTCGGAGGCACCCACTCGCTCGACCTCGTTCGGTCTTCGTTTTGCCTGACAAAAAGTTATAAAGATGTGATGAAACCTATTAGTTCTTAATTTTTATGGCAATAATAACTTGAAACAAACTACTTTTAAACATAATAAACAGCTTATAGTATTATAGTTAAAATTAGTAGGTACTTACAAAAATCCTTCTTCCATAATAAACCACGAACGAAACGACAAACAAAACCTCAATAAAATTAAGCTAAATTGAAATCGACAATGAATTATTTTTTTATTTTTTTTTTTTTTTTTTTTTTTTTAATTTGGAACAACAAACAATTACATAATAAAGCATAAATATAAACAAAACTTAAAATTAACAATTATGTAATCAACAGCGTTATTCACAGCATACATGCAAAGTAATAATAACGCGCTTCAAAACAAGCTAAAAGTAACAAACAAATAAATGAAAAAAGAATACGGTGATTTTAAAACAATAAGTGTATCGATTTTTTATGAATAAGATAAAATAAGACCCACAATAATTTAAGGAGTAAAGGATAAGATATCTAATTCCTTGATTGCCATATGAGTTAACTTTCGGAATTCTCCACGAGTTGCACAGAATAAATCGATATCAGGAAAGTGTTTATTATAATTATCAACAAGACGTCGCAACGGTGCTCGAACGCCAGCCTTTGTTCGACATGCTCTCACTGCAAACAACGGTTGCTTACGCACTGCCCGCAAGTGTGTTCTTCTAGGAACTAAATAACAAATTCTGTTGCATATATCAGAACAGTCATACGTGTTCATGCATAGGTCGTACAGGAGCACAGTCCCAAGTAATGTTCGCCGGCCAGTTAGGCTTAGAAGATTATATTTCTGTAGTAAATCGACATAAGACGCTGAAGAGTGAAAGCACCTGTAACTCATAGATTTTAAAAATTTCTTTTGTACCATTTCTAGGCTGTTAGAATATTTCATGTATAAGGGATTCCACACCGCAACTGCGTACTCTAATTGAGATCTTATTAAGGTTTTGTATAAATAAAGGTAGGTCTGAGGGCGCACAAATTCAGTGGCTGATCTCATAACAAATCCGTACATACGCCAAGCCTTGTTAATAATACTATTGATATGTAAATCAAGATGAAGTTTATCATCAAAAATTACACCCAGATCTCGAACCATAGTAACTCTTTTTAAAGTGACATCATTTAGAGAGTAATGGAATCTGAAGACTTTTTTGTTTTTAGTGATGTTCATATAACAACATTAAGGCACGCTAAGTTTAAGCTTATTACGCACGCAGTATTCGGACAGACTATTTAAGTCACTTTGTAAAGCAAGACAATCGTTAACGTTTTTAATTGGCCTAAATATTTTTAAGTCATCTGCATATAAAAGAAATTTTGAATTTTGAAAACAATTGCCTATATCGTTAATGAATAAAATAAATAAAAGGGGTCCCAAAATCGATCCTTGAGGAACGCCTGATGTTAACTGCTATAGTAAATGATTGATAGCCATTAATCACTACACGCTGCGTCCTTTTGGAAATATACGAAGAAAACCACCTTAACAGGTTTCCACGTATGCCATTACACGCAATTTTTCGCAGCAACAGCTCGTGGTCGACCTTATCGAAAGCCTTCTGAAAATCAGTATAGACTGAATCAACTTGGATACCAGCATCCATATCATTAAATATATATTCTGAATATGCTATAAGATTTGTTACCGTAGATCTTCTTTTAACAAATCCGTGTTGTTGTGTAACAATAGTATTGTGAAGCAACGGATAAAGTGCACTATGTAAAAGTTTTTCAAAGACCTTCGATAAAGTCGACAATATCGATATTGGGCGATAGTTCTCGACGTCATCTTTAGGGCCTGACTTGTGCACCGGTGTTATGTTAGCCTGCTTCCAAGCGTTTGGAAAGATTCCTTGAGACAGGGACCGATTAAAAATAATTTGTAAAGGAACGCATATGTTCTTAGCAGTATTTCTAAGAAATATTGCAGGGAGTGCATCGGGACCAGGCCCTTTTGATATATCGAGAGTTTCCAGGTGTCTCAATACCTGCTGAACTGAGAATTGTATGTTATCTACAGAAGTACAGCCCTCAAAACAATCTTCGTTTGAGCAAAGATCATTTGAAAAAGTGGAAGGTTCATAAACAGATTTAAAATAAATAGAGAAGAGATTACAAATTTCATCAGGCTTGTTAGAAGATTGACTTTTGAGATGCACAGTAGAGGAGATTCCTTTAGATGACTTGCGATTAGAGACAAATTTCCAGAAATAATTAACATTAAGTTTAATACTCAACAGTATTCATATACCGGTCATAACAATTTTTACACTCAACGTGAAATCGGGATCTAAAAGCGAAAATTGTTCATAATCTGACAAATTATTGTATCGTTTCCATTTAATCCAAGCTCTGCACTTGTTCCTAAATAAATGTATAAGAGCCGGTGAAAACCAAACCGGAAACCTCGATGACTTTGACGATGTTAAAGGAATATGTGTTTTGATAACCTTAAAAATTATACTGTAAAAAGTCTCTAGTGATTTATCTACAGAGCAGTCACGCAAAGATAACTCCCAGTCTATTTCGGATAAATTTTGGTTAATTTCATCAAAATTAGCTTTAAAATAGTTAAATCTTCTCATATTATTACGTTTCATATTACTGTTTCGTGTCTGAAGAGGAATCAATACATAAAACGGAGGATGATATTTATCAGGAGGCAATAAAAAGTCATGAGTTCCACACACTGTGCTGTCACTGTTACTTATAAAGATATCGAGTATATTGTTGCACATGTTTCTGTATGTGTTGTACTGGCGAGCGTTATGCATGGACAGAAAATTACTCACAGTGTCAGCAACAGGGGCGTTATTTCCGCAGAGATGACCAAAGCTGGAGTGGTTACTGATGTTGGTATCCCAGTCAAGAGCTGGCAAGTTGAAATCACCCACAAGATAAAAGCGCTCAACATCTGTATCATCAAGGTAGGCATCCAACATTTGAAAGTAGGCATTATAGACAGATTCCGGAGTTTTTGGTGGTACATAAGCTGTACTGATGATATGCATTTTACCCCTATTTATGCTGGGTATTTTAATGATAACATGTTCAATATTGGCATGTAGATTTATGAAAGGTTCGATTCTAACGGCACGTAATGATTTGTGTATCGCCACCAGGGTTCCACCTGCTTCCTTCTTACCAGAGGCTTCACGATCGCGGTCGCACCTATGTACAGTATAGCGATCATCAATAAATTCGGCATCAGATATCTCCGGTATAAGCCAGGTTTCCGTTAACACAATAACGTCGTAGCAATTAGCCAAAATATTTATGTATAAAGTATGCAGTTTGGTGCGGACTCCCCTACAGTTCTGATAGTAAAAAGTAAGAGACTGATCATCCATTATCAAAGAAAAGTCTACAAATAAGAATGACAATATAATATATAAGTAAAGCTTTCATGAAAACAAGTGAATGGTGCAACACGATAGCGGTGCAACATGGGCAATATAGTGGCACATAAAACAAAATTATAATAATACAAACATAAACTGGTAATAACTTAAAAACCGGTTGCAGTTTGATAAACACTAAGTAAGTAAAATATGCGTTAGCAAAGCAATCAATAAAATAGACATAATACAGTAATGAAATAATAAATATCTGGATATGGCAAAACAAAGATATGGAAATTGATCGATATGGTTTGAAATTCTGAATGCTGACAGTGTCAATGTGTAATTGAAGAACCAGCCGCCGGCGAGCCGGGTTTAATTTTTCCCACATCTTGCATAGACTTGATGGCGAATGCGCGCGCTCCTTCCTTTTCTCTAGCAAGAATGGTGCCGTTCTTGACCCACACGAACTTGTAGTTATGCTTGGCGGCTGCATTTCGACATTCCCGAAACAACTGTTTATTTTTCAGTGTCAAATGCTCATGAATATAAATGGGTAGTTTTGAGTTTGAGAAGCCAAGCAAATCTGCGTTCAGGTTCTTAAATAATCTACAAGCGCTGAGAATCTTGTCTCTGAGTGTGAGTATACGAGAGGTAAACTTCACAATAATGTTTTTGGGTCTATCGCTTTGTTCATGAGCACGGGGGACGCGATGTACAGCAACTATGTCTTCTGAATTATTTTAAAATTTATTTTAGATCCGATGTTTTCTATTAGAGTAACCAGATTTTCCCCTCGCCTTTCAGGTATGTTACACAACTCGATATTGCAACTCCGAGCGCTTTGTTCCATATAGTCTACCTTAGCAACTAGACCAGCCATTGTCATTTGCAAGTCCGCCATATTTTTACTGTGTCGTTTCAAAACAGCAACCTGCTCCTGGATGTCAGTTTGTTCATCCATAGTATGTTGAACTGACTTACGTATTTCGACTAGTTCTTGTGACAGTGCATCATGTTTCTCGTCTTGTTTTTTAATGCTTTGCTTGATGGACAGCTGTTCTGAACGGAGAAAACTTACTGCTAAATAAAAGACGTGTGTTCGAATCAAGCGTATTTATTCCACTGAAGTGAGGTACGAGTACCGACACATTTGCGCGCTAGCTTGCAGCGACTTCACACAACATATACAACACCTTCACCCTTAATTTCTACTACAGTTATTACTAACACAACTCAATTATCTAATTACTAATACGTAGGTAATCCTGTTGGACCGTTATGAGACAGATATGAGAATCAGTATTATAACAATGCAACCAATCGTTGCCAGACAACTTAACATACAAATTACTTGTTGAATAACTAAACTTACATACTAACTTATCAACTAACTTATGACAGTAATAATATTTACTAAACTACTTGTAACCGTCCTCGAAACCATATCGTTTCACAGGTTTACGTACACGCCGAACATTAGGCATATCCTTAGGTACCTGGTTATTATTCGAGCCATGATTATCTATTTCCCGCACATTGGGCACGTTAGATGTTTTTAACGGAGTTGCTGTTAACACAGTGTCCCTATCATCGGTTGCTGTTGGGGTTGCGCCCTCGGCTAACAACGGCTCATGGGCGCTGGGGCCCGTGACCGGTGTGCCGGACGGTTGGTCGTTGTCTACTGGAAAAATTAGCGAAGGGCGGAATCGTTTTACCGGTCTCTCGTGTACAGGGTGACTGTCACAATTTACTATGTTAGTAACATCTCTTGACACTCTAAGCTTTAGTTGGTCGACATGTCTGTGTTCATCGGTTCCATTTATAGATCTAACTTTGTAATCCGTACTACCTGTCCTATCTATCACTGTACCTGCCGTCCACTTATCAAAACCCCGGTAGTCTCTAAACCAGATCTTGTCCCCTGATGTAAATTGTCTAACCGTTCCCCCAGCTGACTTTTCCGCCTGTTTCTGTCGAGCCTTTACCAATTCTTTCTGATCAGGTTTTAAACAGTCTAGACGCATGCGCAGACTGCGCCCTATGCACATCTTTGCCGGACTTTCGCCGGTTGTATAGTGTGGTGTGTTTCTATAAGCCAGTAGGAATCTACACAAAGAAGCGTGTATATGTGTTGGATTTGATTGCTTTTTTTATATTGCGTTTACATATTTTAACGGCATTTTCCGCCGCCCCATTTGAAGCTGGATGATAAGGGGCTGAAAAAATTTGTTCAATTCCATTGGTACTTAAAAATTGTCTGAATTCAGCACTGAAAAATGGTGGACCATTGTCACTAACCACTTGTTTTGGCAACCCGAATCTCGCCCACATTTCCCGCAACTCTTTTATTACGGCTTTCGCGGTAGTGCTAGTCATTTTAACTGCCTCTATCCACTTTGAATGAGCGTCCACTACAATAAGATACGTTTGTCCCGCAATCGGCCCTAAAAAATCAATGTGTATTCTGGTCCATGGGCGGTCCGGCCATGGCCATGCGCACGGTGCATGCGCCGGAGGTGCGTCGGCGACAGCGGCGCATATGGTGCAGGCGCGACACGCTGCTTCTACAGCTTCGTCTATGCCCGGCCACCACACATAGCTCCGAGCCAATGCTTTTGTTTTCACTACACCCATGTGACCCTCATGAAGCTCTGATATTACTTTATCCCTGCAAGAGTTTGGAATAACGACCCTATGTCCCCACATCACACAACCTAATTCTAGATATAGCTCTTTTTTTCTATTATTGTATGGTTTTAGTTCTCTCATTTCGACATCGTCCGGCCATCCGTCATTAATATATCTAGCTACTCTGTTTAATATGCAATCCGCAGCCGTTTCTTTTTTTAATTTGTTTGAGTCTAAGAGTAATGCTTCTGCAGCAAAATGTAAATATGTTTGTTCCGGCGTGTCTAATTCTTCTTTACAAACCCCCTCTTTATGCTCACTAATCAACCTAGACAAAACATCCGCTGTGTTTTTGTCCGTGCGAATATACTCTATATTGAAATCATAGGCTGATAATTTAATAGCCCATCTCTGAAGCCGACTAGCCGCCGTGCTGGGAATACCGGCATGAGGTCCAAATATTGTTACCAAAGGCTTATGGTCCGTACGTAAAGTGAACTTCCTCCCAAACAAATATTGGTGAAATTTGTCCATTGCAAATATTATCGCGAGAGCTTCTTTATGAATCTGACTATAGTGTTGCTCGGCCGCGGTGAGCGAGCGCGACGCGTACGCCACCACGTGCTCGCTGCCGCCGCCGAGCGCGCGCTGCGCCAGTACGGCACCGAGCCCGCGCGAACTCGCGTCGCATGTTACTATACTCTCCAACGACATATCAAAATGTTTTAGAACTTCCGCGCTACACAAAAGCTTTTTAATTACATTAAACACCTTTGTATGTGACATTGTCCATTTCCAGTGCTTTCCCTTTTTAAGTAAGTCATAAAGTGGGTGAATATGAGAGTTTAAATTTTTTATAAATTTTCCATAGAAATTGACCATCCCCAAAAACGATTTTAATTCCGATATATTAGTTGGATGTGGCATATCTAATATTGGTTTTAACTTTTCCGGATTAACTCGAACTCCTTTTTTATTTATTATGAACCCTAAATATTTCACTTGGTCAGCTATAAACTCACATTTTTCCTTTTTAATTTTCAAGCCATTCGTTTCCAAAATCATAAATACTTGTTCTACGCTTTTTAAATGAGAATCCAACGATTTACTTTTTATTAAAATATCGTCATAAAATACTACAACGTCGGAAACATTTTTAAAAAGGTTTGTCATTAATTTTTGAAAAATTCCTGGACTAGAAGAGAGACCATACACTAATCGGTTGTATTTAAATAGTCCTCTATGTGTGTTAATAACCTTGTAGTTTCTCGATGTTTCGTTTAAAACTAATTGATTATAAGCTTGTGACAGATCTATCTTGGTAAAATCATTATTACCACTCAGGTTACTAAATAGATCCTCTACCCTTGGAACCGGATACCTATCAACCAACAAAGCTTTGTTAAGTGTCACCTTATAATCCGCGCACAGTCGTATTCCGCCGTCCGCTTTCCTCGCTATGACCAGCGGCGTGGCCCAATCGGACCGGTCAACGGGCTCGACGACGCCGGCACGCAACATCGCGTCCAACTCGGCGTCCACTCGCGGGAGCAGCGCGTACGGCACGGGGCGCGCGCGGTAGTAAATCGGCTGCGCTCCGTCCCGCACGTACAGTTTCACCTCTTCCCCGGTATACTTGCCCAATGTGCCGTCAAATAGCTTCTCATGCCTGGAGATAATATCATTTAGCAAGTTATTTTTACTTGTTACTAAATTATGCATTTCTGTACACTTACTTGGTGTAGGTATTTGTATACACAATTCAGATAACCACTGTCTTCCTAATAAACTGGTACTACCCTTATTTATTACATATAGATCTAACCTTTTCACTTTGTTTTTATATTTTACATTTGTCTCCAAGTAACCTATAGGGTAAACAGCTGAGCCATCATAAAATTTTAACTTTAATTTACATGTTTGTAAAGGTAAGTCTCTAAACAAATGACTATAAGTCGAATAGCTAACGCAAGATAATGCCGAACCGGTATCGACTTCCATTTTCAGAGGTTTATTATTTACATCAAGTATCATACACACCGGTCTATAGCTCGCTAACGACATCTGGTACATTGCCTCCTCGTCATCACCCGACACGTCCCGTTCCTCCCCGGAGCTGTCCCCCGCCGCTGGTTCACGTAGCCAGTGCGCGGCGCCCGCGGCGGCGCTCCCTCGGACGCGCGCGCCACGTGCCGCCGCTGCCGCGCCGCTTCGTCGCTTCGCGCCATCGCGGTCGTCCGCCGTGCGGTCGCCGCCGCCGCTCGCTACGGGCGCGCGACCTCTGCGTGACCTTCCCCGCGTGCTGTTTGACATTGGGCTTGCCGCTGTCATACGGCGATCGAGTTCTTTTTTCTTGCATACTCTTCTTAAATGGCCCATTTTTCCACAGTAACTGCATTCAAAATTTGCGTACCTGCAGTTTTGGGGTGTGTGTCCATTGCCACCACACGCTGAACAATTCCTGACCTCAAGCTTGTGCATCTTCTCGCTAAGTTCCCGGTCCGAAACTTGTTCCCGCGTGCCCTCGACAGCCCCAGCATCCCGCTCGGCTGCTTCCAGGGTATTGGCTAACTGTAGCGCTTTATTGTAGCTCAGGTCATTTTCCGCGAATAACCTCTGCCGAATAACATCGCTACGCAGACCGCATACAAACTGATCCCGTAAGTTTTCTTCTAGGTTAGTTTTAAACTCACAGTACCTGGCCATCTTTTTCAAGTCGGCTACGTAGTCCGCTATCAATTCGCCCGCCATTTGTCGTCTTTGCCGAAATCTATATCTTTCTGCTAAAATTGAGGGTGTCGGTTGTAGATGTGCTCGCAGTAGATCCACCGCGACTGTGTATGACAAGCTTGATGGTTTCTTAGGACTTGCTAATGTCGACAACAATTCATATGCTTGTTCCCCGATTATCGCGATCAAGGTTGGTAATTTTAAATCGTCCGTTATATTGTTGACTATGAAGTACATTTCCAGTCGCTCGACATATGCTGACCAATTACCGGTTTTCACATCAAAGTCTTTGATTTTGCCCACCGACATTGTTCACGACTACACGACACTATACCTAAATGAACTAATCTGCCCCGAAAAGTTCCCTTTTATTTAATATTTTTAATCCTCGTCGCCACTGCTAAATAAAAGACGTGTGTTCGAATCAAGCGTATTTATTCCACTGAAGTGAGGTACGAGTACCGACACATTTGCGCGCTAGCTTGCAGCGACTTCACACAACATATACAACACTTACCTCGCTTTTGATTGTAGTGGTAACTTGCGTCAAAGCAGCTAATTCTGTTGTAATATTGGCAACGCTATCAGATATTATTGATAATCTGGCATCCATGTCGCGACGCCACTCGCTCAAAGTATTTTTTAAATCTTGTGACAATGCACTAATCGCCTCAGAAAATTCTGACTCAGGTTGTTTCCGCTTACGGTTATATTGCTCATCACTTGCTCCAGGCGTTCTATTCAAATCAGTGTCCGAAGAACATTTAATTTTAGTATCGGATGAACTCAGCATGTTAAAACAAAAAAATATACGATGCACTTGTCACTACTTAACTTGTAATATTCTTGTTCCAAATAAGCGACGAATGCAAATTCTGGCGCTTATACGTGCTCCATAAACGAATCCATAGTTGATCTATAGTCATTGCACCATACTGCCTAGTTCTAGTAGTAGTGTTAATATTCTGCGAATCTCCGACGTAATTTGATATTTGTAAAATAATACAGTAGAAAGTTTCCTTCCTAAAATATACATCCATCGCGCAGTCAAACAGTTACCGCCGAGATACGTCGGCCGTACCTACTGAATAGGGACGTAGGCAAAATGTCGAACTGAGTTCTGTGGTTTGGATAAAATCTGTTTATGAAAACTACGAAAAAATTGGCACAGGCTTCTGTATCAATGCCAAAAATATATTATAAAAAAAATAGTCCTAACTCCTAAGTGGTGTGTATTTAGGACCAACCAATATAAATAGGATACTTCCTTGTAAGAAAGAAATAAAGAAAACTTGCTTTACACGCATATATTGAGGTCTAGTACCAGTACTCATGTGGTACTGTACCACATGAGTAGATAAACGGAACAGAGACAAAGCTTCCTAAGAACGTCCAAGATTGTTACCTATTTTGGTAGGGTTGTCACAATAGGTTAACCCTTTATACAACCGTGGGACAGTACTGGAACATACCAAATTTTTCCATATAAAATCTAAAGCAAAATATTTTTTCCGTAATAGAACAGAGTTCTCGTTCGGGAACATAGCGCGCTTCAATATTTAGTATAATGTATAGCCAACAGATGGCGTTTTTTCAAGAAAAACGAATTTGAATCCAACAGTTTGGTGTTTCGTAGAATACGTTTGTTTACAAAGTTTTGATATTAGACGAAAAATATTGTAACTTTGACAACTGTTTGTTTGTGTTGTGAATTTACTAGGTAAGTGTGTGTTCTTTGCTATTTATTGTAGACATTAAATAATTTTCCGTATTTTGTTGAAAATAATTGTCGTTTTATGTTTGTGCCAGTTCTGGTACATTGTGTTAAAATGTACATTTAGTGTCGTACATTGAGCACTTTTTATTGTTGCGACAGGATGGCATCCAGAGGTTTAGGAGACGAACAAATAGAGGAGTTTCTCTTTGATTATGCAGAGAGTGAAGATGGATTCGACGGTGATGACGACAGCATCGCAGATCCTGATTTTGTTCCGGATTTGGAGGTGCCATTAGAAGTGGATGATTTTGAAGAGGTTGATGGAGTAAATATTGACACAATCCTTGAAAATATTGAGAATTCAAGTACTGTTTCCCAACCGCCAACTTTGTCTGAAACCGTTCCTCAACCAGGACCATCATCCAGACCTGGATTATCAGGACGCAGTCAAACCAATCGGAAATTGAATTTACGTTGGAAAAAAAAGAACCTTCAGCTAAATGAGCAGCAACTCTGCTTTACAGGTGACGAAGACTTGCCAGCTGAGTTTCTAGTACTTGATAGTCCGATACAGTTCTTTTACAAAATATTTCCCAAGGAACTTTTTATAGAAATTGCCAACCAAACTAACCTTTATATAGTACAGAAAGACACTAACATGCCATTCCGGGTCACAGAGACAGATATCCAGCAATTTATTGGTCTGGTTTTCATTATGTCGTTAGTGCATATCAAGAGTGACGAAACATTGGAGAGAGAGTTTAGGAACACCTCTTGTAAAAGACACAATGCCGGTAAATAAATTTGAAAAAATCAGAAGATTTATTCACATCAACGACAACTCGAACATGGTTCCTCGCGATCACGCAGACCATGACCGGCTCTACAAAATCAGGCCAGTTGTGTATAATGGGTAGATATAAAATAAAACTACGAAGCAAGAGATGGCAGGTTCGAATGTTTTACCATTTTCTGGACCTTGCCATGTTCAATGCCTGGTTACTGTACAAAAGGGTTTTATAAGACTAAGAGTACCAATGAACCACTGCTGTCGTCTGCTGATTTTCGTGAAGAGATTGGTACGGTGCTCTGTAAGATGGGGTACAACGTCGAAGCATTGAACCAGACATCCAGGCGAAAAAAGGCAAGGGTCCAGCTCAATTTGTGCCTCCAGCAGCTGTGCGCCAAGACCAAGTAGGTCACTGGCCAGTATGGGTCGAAAAACGTATCCGCTGCAAGTTCCCTAAATGCTCCGGCAAATCACAGACCATTTGTGAAAAGTGCGGAGTTGCATTATGCAACAAAAAACAATTGTTTTAAATCATTCCATACTTCCTAGCTAGTGGAACACATTGCAGCAATGTACCTGTAATGGCACACTCCCTTTATTTTTCATTTTGTGAAGTAAATATTAAAATTTTTGAAAATAAAAAAATACGTGTTTTTTTATTTACGAAATCCTATCCTAACTGCTACATTTTATTAAATAATATTTTATTGAGTTATAAAGGGTAGACAAATAAAAAAAAAACATTTGTTAAATAGTTTTATTATTCAGTATGATATAATACTTTAGAAATTACTTACTCTAATAATTTTCTTTTTATAATTTATCCACCCACATACCTACAAATTATTAGTAAAAGCTTGTGATAATAATAAAAAGGTAAAAACACACCGTATAGTATCCTCTTCTTATTAAAAAAAGGATCATGCAATACAATAAAGGTATTTACTTGAAAAAGTAATAATCAAATATTTAATTACCTATTGTACTCCTTGGGATAGTTAAAGTATGATATATTTTTATTTTTTAACGTATTATTCATACACACAGTACAATAAACAACCATTATTATTAATAAAATACCACGTTTTATATTAAAATATTCAAACTTACAAATAACAAAACAAAAAAGTGCGTCGCACGAACCCTGAGATTGTCAACTGGCTGTGCCTACGTAAACCGGTTTTTTCCAGTCTCGCCGCGTACGCGACAAGCGGCCAGTGGTCACGCACACATGCTCCGCGTGCTTGTAGTAGTGCAACCGATTCGCGCGGTTGTATGAAGCTTTGTCTCTGTTCCGTTTATCTACTCATGTGCTAGTACCTACAAATTTAATTCAATATTCTCTAATATGACTTACCTATTGAAAGTATTTTAATTCCAATAGAAAAAGGCTAGGCAGATGATGATGTGTGTGTTTGATGGGAATTAGATAGACAGGGTAATGGCAATGAAATAAAAAAATACTTATAAAAGTTCATAGTTAATTGGGGGAGCCCTGGCGAGTCACTGTCAAGATCAATCACCAGGGCTCCCCATAATCAACACGCTCCCACAACCAAATTTGCCACACGCTGCGCAGTGGCTCCGGGGCTTGTGCTGCTGGTGCAGGCCGGGGGAGTCCATTTCTGCAAAAAAAAATATAAGCTCTAAACATCGGTACCTTGAAAACCAAAATAGGGTTTAGACGGATGTAATCCAGTGTTCCAAACAGAAATGACCGGTGAGAGTTTGGTTAACCTTTTTGGGGATGCTGGATAACCTCCCTCTAGAACATGCTTATAACATTACAATCAGAGGACAGGTAGGATATCTATGCTTTCAGAGATATTAGTATTTATTGTGACAGGAAATAGTATAGTATTGCGTTAAATTAAACTTGGAAAGTATTGATTGGGTATAGAATAGGCATCAGCTTACTAGCTGACCACTAGTAATTTTATGCCCAATCCAAAGCTATTAGTTACTTGGTTTTGGTGTACAAATAATATACATAATTGTATGAACAATGCTTGCAATGTTCAGAAAAATAGCACTGGTCAATTTTAACAAAATAATATTAGGGATTGGGGCACATCATGTATGTACAGTTGAGTAGGTATGTACTCACGTCATGTCTATGTACTCCCCGTCCTCCGGCCTGTACACCAACAGCGGGTGAAGATTCTGCTCCAATCGCCGCATGCGATCCGGCACGTCGGCGATTGGTAGCAAAATTACACGAATCTATCGAATTAAAACAAATAATGAAATAATATTAACCTATAAATACTTTTGAATTATTTACTGTATGTATCTAAAGAATCATAACGGTAGGGTAAAAGAATCATAAAGGTATATACCTCGTCCACCGAAGCCACTAGGCGACGCAGCGTGGTCGCCGCGTCCTGGGCCTGGTGCTCGTCGATCAATTCATAAATTGGTCTGAAAATACATACATAATAATAAGTTCATAATGTTTGCAATATTGCTAATACAATTACATATTTCATTGAGATGTTAATACTCACTCATTGCTGGCGGCTTCATCTTCTTGAGCACCAAGCCCACAACAAAAAACGCGGCGAAAGGCTGATCGCAACATTTAGCAGTTTATTTAATTTTCTTTATTTAAAAATATAAAAGTACTCTGAACAATGTGAAGTTCGGTAATAAAATAAAGTTTTTAAATTTAACATATAAAAACCTTGTCCTTGAACGAGTGAATGAATGACAAAATAAAATAATGTTACCATATAATTATATTTTATTTGGTTTTGTCGAAGGATGGTAAACATCTCTTATTTTATTACAAAAAAAATTTATTAGATAAATATAATATGAAATGAGATGTGTGTGATTCTATACAAACGATGCCATTATTTGTGCTGATTTATTATTCAGACTGCGTTAGATAACAAAAATATTCCGACACCCTTTGTCTTAAGGCTCAAATTTAACTACAATAGATTTAGATACTATTGTACTAGGTTGCACTTTATTACTTTATTGTTGCCAAAATGCCGTGCAGCTGACATAAAAGCCATTTTAAACAAAAGGGTTCCGACTGCGTCAGGGCCCTTTTGTCTAAAATTATTCGAATTTACCCAAAATAGATTTAGATACTATTGTACTAGATATTGCACTGTATCACTATGCCGTGCACCTAGAGCTGCCACCTCTCCGGGTTTGACCCGGAGTCTACGGGTTTGCATGGTGCATGTCCGGGCTACGGGTTTAACATCGATATCTCCGGGTCAGATGGAACGGGAAGCGACAGCCGGTCATCACGCACCGGGCGCACGATGCGGAGTGCGTGCGGGCGCTGGGCGCAGGCAGTCGGGCGCCGAGTGTGCGGGGAAGTGGGAGTAGCAGGCAGGGAGCGGGGGCGGGGGTACATCGTACATGCGTACGCACAACAAACATTAGTAGCTCATTTCAATTACTGCTTCGTAATAATTGCACACGAACACGAGTATTTTATGTTTTGTTCATAAATATTTCTATCACAGATTGTTTTTGGTACTTTCACGTATTAAAAGTACATAGTGTTGTAGCGTGTTGTCATAATGGAAGAAGGAGAATCACAATCGAAGAAAAAAAAGAAGTACGAATCTAATTTTCAACAATTGTGGCTAGAAAATGAGAAGTACAGAAAATGGGTGAGAAAAGTCGATGAAAAAAACGCGAAATGTGTATTTTGTAACGTGAAATTTACAGTGAAATGGGATGGTGAAAAGGCTTTATCGACTCATCTTAACAGTGAAACGCACAAGAAAAACATTGACTCAAATTCCTTGATGACCGCTTTTCTGCCCAAGAAAAATTCTTCTGAAGTGCTAAAAGTAGCGACAATCGAAATTGCGTCGATTTATCATGCAATTAGCCACCACCACAGTTATTTGAGCACTGATTGTGGTATTAAATTAAATGCCTCTCTTTATTCCGATTCACCAATATCACATAAAGTTCACTGCGGCAGAACGAAAGCAGAAGCCATTGTTTTGAATGTCCTAGCACCGAATTCAATCGAGTCAACAATACAAGACCTAAAAAGGTCTCAATCTGGAGACGGGGTTCACTTTTCGATTGCTATCGACGCCTCAAATAAAGGATCCCAGAAAATGTATCCAATAGTCATCAGATACTTTGACCAAGAAAAAGGTGTTCAGAATAAATTAATGGATTTTTATGAGGATTCGAACGAAACATCTCAATTTTTTTTTGAGAATATTGAAAATTTTATGCTTCAACATGACTTGGACACAACTTTATTGTCTGCTTTCTCTGCAGATAATGCATCGGTTAATTATGGTATTCACAATTCCGTGTACCAAAAAATTAATGATAAATATTCTGATACCAAAGTCGTTAAAGCAAATTGTAACTGTCATGTTCTTCATAATGCCGCCAGAAACGCTATGAAAGCTTTAACATACGACGTGGAAAACTTGATTATGAAAGTTTATGCGGAATTTTCGAACAGCGCAAAACGCACGAGAGAATTGCAAAAATTTTTTTAGGAGTTTGAAATTGAATACAGAAAAGTTTTACGACATGGGCCAACTAGATGGTTAAGTTTGGGAAGAGCTGTTGACAGATTGATATTGTCATGGCCTGCTATATCCGCGTATTTCAAAAGTCTTGGTGAAGCAGCATGCCATAAGATAATATGGGAATTCATAAAACAGTGCGGCGATGACGCTGGAGTTTTATCTGCAAAGATCACACTACAGGAATGTTATTTATATTTCATTCATCATTACATGAACATGATGACAGAAGCCATACTATTACTAGAAAAAAACACAGTGACAGCTGCTGAGTTGCACCCAATTATGAGAAATATAAAAGACAAGGTTGAAAGCCGACTGCGTGATGAGTTTTATGGCGCCAAAATAATGAGAAACTTGAAGTTTTTGAGGCCTTCTGAACAGGATCAATTTAAAAAAGAAGCCAATGAGGTTTACAGAAGAACTCTTGAATACATACAGAAATATTATGATTTTGAGCATTCTGTATTCAAAATCTTTTCCAAATTCGATCTAACAAGTGCAGTAAGTTACGAAGATGCTGTGGAAGCTTGCGAATCACTTGGTCTGAAAAATGTTGACGAAGATAAACTTTATGACGAGACCCGAAAATTAAACGAAGTATTTCCTCAGTTCGAACAATCTATTGGTTCAGCTATTCAAAGTCACCTCAACCTTCACCGAACTGCCAAAAATAATTGGTAAAATCTTTTCAAACTCTATAAGCAATGCTTTCGTAGAACGCGTCTTTTCTTTAATGGGAAATTTGTGGACAGACGAGCGAAACTGCTTATCAGTGTACATTGTGAAGGCAGAGTTAATTGTAAAGATTAATTACAATATGAATTGCCAAGAATTTTTGAAGTTTTTAAAGAAACCTGAGCAAGAAGAAATGCTTAAACAATCCCTGCAGAATAAAAAATATAGTTTTAAGTGTCAAGCTAGTTCAAGTCAGCCTAGCACTAGCTAGGTAATTTATATTTAAAAAAAAACATTACCAATACTCATTTATCATTACTTTGTTCCTACCTTAATTAATTAAATAATTAAAACTTGAAAAAATGTTTTATTTAAAAAAAAAAACTGTATTTCTAAAATCTCCGGGTCTACTGTTTTTGAAAGGTGGCAGCCCTACGTGCACCTGATAAGATAATAAAATAACAAAAGATCGGAACCCTTTTGATTTATTGGACTACTAACCTATGCTGATTGTTTTAAATAATCATTTGCAACCAAAATTAAGTGTTATTAAGGCTGCAGTCTTGCAAAATTCACTCGCTGCGAATTATTTGCGCAACAAAGTATTTTTTTTTTAAACAATCGGATGAAATAACACGAAATATTATTATTGCACATAAGTAACCATAATATAAGTAATAGCTAGTAATTTTTTTTAAGTTCATTTAAGTGGATTATGTCAGATAAATCAAGCGTTAAATACAGGTCTTTCGTGCCCAACATCATTTCGAGTTGTGTTTGTGCGCTTAGTTTAAGGCAATAAAGAATTAATTTACAAATCTGTTCAGCGCATAATGAGCTCAACATTCTAGTCTTCAAAATGCGCTGACTAGTTTTTTCTAATTATCTTTCATTTTCTTAATTCAGAGGTCACAATATCATCAAAATTCTCTGTTTTTATCTCTTAATAAACGGGTTGTTTCATAAAAACTATGCATCGTAAGTATGTAATAATTAAATTATTTTGATGCCAAGAGTTCAATAAAGCAAATACAAAAAAAAAATTGCACCTAAATCACCTTACTCTAACAATAATAATAATCTGAAAAGACCTACAAAAAAAGAGTTTATAAACAAGAATTGCAAGGGAAATTCCTTAGTGGCCACTGCACGGCCGGAGCGTTCAGACGTGTGGTCCACGACGAATTTAGACTGTTCCCTCTCGCTCTAACTTTGCTCTTGCTCTAACGTAGGTTTCGCACCGTTGTGAATGTAAAGTTGCTCTACTTTGTTATTTTATGTTTATAATTTTTCGAGTGTTTTTATAAAGTTGTGTTTTAGTGATAGTATTTGTAAATATTTGTGTATCAGTATCTAATAGTTTTGTAAAGATTTCATTTAAATATGGATCGTAAACATAATAAAAAATATGCTTGTACGAGAAAAAGAAAATTGCGTTCAAACATAGAAGTCATGAAGAGAAATAGAATCCAAAGGTAAGTAGAATTGTTTACAGTATTCATGTTTAAAAACCGGCTGAGTTGAGAGAGATCGAAGAGGCTTGTAGTAGGGGAGCCCCGTTAAATTTTTTAATTTAATTTATTATTTGTTATTATATCGGCAACAGCAAAATTTTAACTGTCCACCTATTACGGATCATGCACTCTAAAAACGTAAGTGTCAAAAGTGGCTATGCGAGTTTTTGGTCCTTAGCTCCTCACTTGCTATCGATATTATGTGTTCTATAGTGTGTTTATGCATGCTGTCAGGTGTGTGTGTGTGGGGGAGTGTTGGGTGTGTGGGGTTGCGTGTGGGTGTGTGTGGGACGGATGGGTGTGTGTGGGGTGGATGGGTGTGTGTGGGGTGGGTGTGTTTGGGTGAGTGTGGTTGCGTTTAGGGGTGTGTGTGGGGACTGGGGAAGTACTGGTTGTGTGGGGTGCGTGTGGCTGTGTGTGGGGTGAGTGTGGGGCTGGGTGTGTTTGGGTGAGTGTGGTTGCGTTTGGGGGTGTGTGTGGGGACTGGGGAAGTATTGGGTGTGTGGGGTGCGTGTGGGTGTGTGTGGAATGGATGGGTGAGTGTGGTTGCGTTTGGGGTTGTGTGTGGGGACTGGGGAAGTATTGGGTGTGTGGGGTGCGTGTGGCTGTGTGTGGGGTGGGTGTGTTTGGGGTGAGTGTGGGGTGGGTGTGTTTTGGTGAGTGTGGTTGCGTTTGGGGGTGTGTGTGGGGACTGGGGAAATATTGGGTGTGTGGGGTGCGTGTGGGTGTGTGTGGAATGGATAGGTGTGTGGGGTTGCGTGGGGGTGTGTGTGCGGGTGTGTGTTTTACTAATACTTCTGAAACTGTTCAAAATATGACTTACTTATTTAATTTAATTAATTTCACAGGACCGCTGCTGGCTCTCATCAACCATTGTCAGATGTTAGCAATATGTCAGAAGCTCAAAATTTTAAGCCTACCTCTTCTACTACGGAAGTACCAGTGATGACTGAAAATATTGACGGAACTGAAAACGTAATAAAGTCAAACAAAAAAATTAACCGGAAACGAACATTTGAGGAGGCTTTTCCATTTCGCCGAATTTTCGTAAGGAAACGTCATCATCCTGTAATTACTAGCGATGACCAACCGCTACAAATTGAAAATGTAACAGAAACTACCAATAACGACGAACTGTTTTGCCTAGAAGGACGCAGAATCGTATCGATCAGATATTTTTTAGAAAATTTGGGGAAGATTGCTGATCATAACGAGAAATCTTTCGGATGCAGGTATACAAATCTGAAATGTATCAGTGAGCGACGTAAAGGTTTTATTTCAAAACTGCGTTTCAAGTGTGAACTTTGTAATTCCGAATTTGACATAAATACTGAAGATCCGTCTAATACTTGTGATGTAAATCACGGTATAGTTGTAGGTATTATTAGTATTGGCTGTGGGTTGGGAAATTTAAATGAATTAGCAGGTAATACTGATATACCTGGTATGTCAAAAAATTTGTATGCTGAAACAAGTAAAAAAGTGTACGAATGGTTCCATAAGACGGCAGTAGAAGAAATGGCAAAGGCAGGCATCGAAGAGGCAGAACATGCTAAAGAAATTGGCAGTGTTGACTGTGAAGGTACACCAATGATTGATGTAATAGCTGACGGGTGTTGGTCCAAAAGATCTTTCCGGAATAACTATTCAGCATCATCAGGTGCAGCAGCAATAATCGGCGCATACACGGGTAAAATGTTGTACCTTGGTGTAAAAAATAAATACTGCATAGTTTGTGCAAAAGCAGAAAATAAAAAAATTTAACCTGCAAATCACATATGCTATAAGAACTATTCTGGTAGCTCTTCCAGTATGGAGTCAACGTCACTTGTTGAAGGATTTAGAAGCTCTCTTGAAACTCACGGTCTAATATATGCTAGACTGATATCAGATGGTGATTCAAGTACTCACAAAAAAATATTAGAAAGCAATCCATATAAAAACTGCAAGGTTCAGAAAATCGAGTGCAGAAACCACCTGCTGAGAAATCTGTGTAACAAACTGAGAGCACTTACTAAAGATACTCATATTCCTATTCAACAACGGAAACTTTTAACTGACTTCAAAATCATGAAGTTACGTAGATACACAGTGCGGGCTATAAAATTAAGAAAAACACGAAGACCTAACTGACAGTCAAAAAATGGTTAAACTTCGTGCAGATATTTTGAATGCATTAAACCATTCTTTTGGTAGTCACTCTGATTGCGATGACGCTATTATGCCCAGCAACTGACAAAACCGATCGAAATACGGCACTTGATGTAGCTAACACAATTATGTGGAGGAAAATGAATCAAATTGTCTTATTTTTAGCTGCAAACGCTAAAAGTCTTATTTATGACGTTGATAGCAATCTTGCTGAGACATTCAATTCAGTGATTGCCAAATATGTGGGGGGGAAACGAATTAATTACACACTTAAAAATTCATACCAGGAAAGGTGTTCGGCTTCACTTATTTCCTTTAACACCAAGCGACCAATAAATGCTATCCATAAATGCGTATTTAATAAACCTACTGGCAAATACACAAATGTATATGAGGCACAAAAAGCGAAAAGAAAAATTTACAAAAGATCATTTCGAAAAAAAATCCATAGAAATACGAATGATCCTGATTATGGACAGAAAGCTCAAAGACCAGATATGACCGATGAAGATTTTCAGATGACGAAAAATGATTTTTTTAAACAAATGGAACTCTCTGACCAACAACGAGAGGAACTACAGAGACAGACGATAGACCAAAGTTCCAGTCAAGAATGGTTAGAGAACAGAAAAAACAAGTTAACCGCGTCTATCTTTGGAAAAATATTTAAACGGAAAGAAAACATTAGTTGCGCTCCTTTAGTGAAAGCTATTGTGAAACCGCAAAACCTGTCAAATGTCCCATCGATCACATATGGTAAAGATAATGAACAAACAGCATTAACCCAGTTATCTCTGCAGGAAAACGTCACAATTGCCCGCTGCGGTCTTTATATTCATAAGACACTCCAATATTTAGGAGCCAGTCCCGATGGTATTTATAAAGACAAAGATGGAAAAACAGGACTGATAGAAGTGAAATGCCCATTTTCTGCAAAAAATATGCAAGTCGAAGAAGCTATAAAAGCAAAAAAAGTAAAATTTTGGAAATATAACACTAGGAAAAATACGTTTGTAATTGACAAAAACCACGATTATTATTTCCAAATTCAGGGCCAATTAAACATTACGGAGATGGATATGTGCTTATTTGCCGTATGGACTGGAGATGAGTACTTGAAAGTTGAATATATAAAAAGAGACCCTAAGTTCTGGCGCGATAAAATGGTAGGCCCATTGTCTAAATTTTATTTGCATTGTCTGCTTCCTGAGCTAATTGACTCCCGCCTTGAATGCTCCATGCCAATAAAAGACCCGCCTTAGATCATACAAGCTAAAATTGAAAAAAACGTAAAAATAAATAAGAACGCGTCCACGCCTTCTTCTGCCGCAGACGCTGCCGTTCAGGAAAAGTAATTTAGTGTAGTAAAGTAGTAGGAAAAGTAATAAAGTAATTTTGTGTTTAGTAACTACTTCTTTTAACATTATATTAAACTTACTTTACATAAAAATATGGCTTATGTATTTTTTAACCTTAAAAATAACGCTTCGTACTCACACTCATAGGGGGATCCTATGAGTGTGAGTACGAATCGTACCACTATACTTTTCTATGTCGGGGATACTACAAAACACACTAAAACACGGACAACTAACACCCAGACCCAAGCCCCTACCATTAAAACCAAATATTAATAAATATTATCTACTCTCAAATCGTAAAATTCGAATTATGAACTTCAAATCGAGTTTATTGACATACTTTATGAACACAATACCGAAATTTAAAAATAGAATAATTTTAAAACACTTTTTTTTTCTTGTTAGAAAAAAAAGGTGTTTTAAAATAATTCCATTTAAAAAATATATTTTATAACATTAATTTGTTAAATAATGTTATAATTTTTTTTTTACCATTACGATAAAGGGCATCAAAGAGATTTCACATTTTTTTTTTCTAATGAAACGCATATGAGTTCCATGCTGGGCGCGCCATTTTTATAGCATTATCCAATGAAGTTTGAATTCCAATTTTTTATTGTCTGTAGTCACCCGCATTAGCGCATGCGCAGTGATGTGCTGGGTTTTGGCGCCATTCATACGTTTTGTTGAAAGGAGATCCGCCAAAATGACCCCAGGCCCGGCGACAAAATAATGTAACTCAGTTTTTAGAGTAAAAATAGCAATAATATTATATAGTTTCGGTATTGCTAAAATCACATGCTTACATAGTTTTTTTGCCTGTTGAATTTAAGCACATATAACCTCAAAATAGCACGTTCGTTCTGCAGCGAACACACGAAGAGAACTGGCGTATATGAAATCGAGGTTTACAGACACTCAGAACAAATAGATATAATAAATGATCGAGTTATAAGGTCACAGTCGCATACAAACAACGTACTGATTCGCTGCAGAATTAATTCACGTCATGTCAGATCAAAAACTTATTATACCTATTTGTTATTTAATACTGCGGTTTTTGGAATCGAGGCAGTGAAAAAACATTACTGTTCCTGTTATCACGGGAACAGAACACTGGGAAGTTGCGCCCATGTATTATGCGCCATGTACTATTTGGGTTGGGCTAGACACAACGAACGTGATTTAGACCACCCAGCTCTAGGCTTAGATTTTGTATTAGTTGATTTAGAAAACTAAGTCCATCAAACATATATTCTGTCGAGAAAATGAAAATATATATGTATTATTTTATAACCATACTAAGTGTTTTATTTTACACATAGTTTCGAACATCTAATTTATTTTTTCATAGTTTACAGTACAGTACATACATGCTTATATGCCATAATGACTAATTACAAGATTAATGAACTAAAAATGACGACGTTTCTCTAAAAAATATAATTTTACAAAGAGCCCCTATTAAAATTCAACGGGCAAAAAGACTATGTTAGCATGTGAATTTAGCAATACCGAAACTATATAATATTTTTGCTATTTTTTACTCTGAAAATTGAGTTACATTATTTTGGCGCCGGGCCTGGGGTAATTTTGTATGGGATTTGGCGGCCTTTCGTGGGTTTTTTTTTTTATTTAGTTTCAATGAGTTTAATAAACCAAATGTATGAGAGTAGATAAACTATTATATGAAACTGCACAAAACTAGGTATTAAAACACTCGTGTCTATACTATTAAAAACCGAGTCGTATTAATATGTCATTAAGCAACAGTTTCATAAACTAATATTGAATAATACTTAGTAGAGCAACTTTCCGACCGGTTTAAAATTGTTAAATAATACTACGCTAGGTAGGATGAATGCGGGGACTGCGGGGAGCCTAAGTACAGACGCTCGGCGCGTGGACTAGCCGCACGCGATTCTTATATTGTGCACTAGAAGACTAGGCCCTTAAGTCACTTCTGTTTTGGTTTCGTGCTGAACAGACGTACTCTCCGTGCTCTCGTTTCTCTTGCCTTCGATATTTTGACCACTGCTTTTTCTGGACCTCTGATTTGCCCCGCGATTACTTTGGCTTGTGATATTGGACTCTGATTTGCCCCGTGATTACTTTGGCTTGTGAGATTGGACTCTGATTTGCCCCGTGATTACTTTGGCTTGTGTTTTGGATTCTGGATCCTTGTGATCAATTGTGGGTGTTTGTTTTCTTAACAAGAACTCTGCATGACTAAGTGTGGTGTATCTTCGCGAACATTCGAGTTGTACATGGTAAGTCCAAAAGTTATTATTATGAGCTATCTTTTACTTAATTTACTTGAGATAACTGTGGGCAAGCGGCTTCTCTAGCACAAAAACATAACCCTTTTCTTGTAGTCGGGTAAAAAGTGTCTGGTCTCCTGATACTTGTGAATCTTAAGCACTCATATATCCAGGTCCCGGAAATACATGTACTATGTAAAGTCGCCAACAGAGATAACGTATACGATCGATATACATAGTTGATTTTTTTTATAAAAACCGATGAACGTATTCAACTCAAATTAAATTTGTTTAATGAACTGTTTTCTATCAAATAAATTTTATTTTATTAAAAAAAACATTCATTGTTAAGAAAATTAAAACTGTATCTGACGGGCCTGGTGCCTTATCTCCGTTGGCGACTGTACATGTTTCTAGTCTTCTGGTACTTGTGAATCTTTAGCAATTATAATTCCAGTCCTGAAACTACTTCAATATGTTTCTGCTCTCCTAGTACTTCTGAATCTTCAGCGTGCATTATTTTAGCCTGAAAATATATACTTTGACATGTTTTTGGCCTTGATATTTCTGTACTCTCCCTGGTTGAGAATCAGATACGCTTTCAATTCCTGCCCAATTATCTTTGTTGTTTCTGTTCTCCTGATAATTTTGAGTCTTTAATGCTCACAAAACCCGCCCAAAAATACTTTTACACATTTTTAAGATCTCTCTTACAATCCAAATATTGTTCCTTGTACTTGCCGACATGTTTTTCGTCTCCCAGTGCTTGTGAATTTTCAGCGCTCACAATATTCTACCCTGGAAATATTTCAACATGTTTCTGGTCTCTTGGTACTTGTGATTCAGTATTGGCAGCAGCGGATCACAATTTCTACTTCACCCCAGTGTCTGTTACTTCTTGCCTATCTCTTCTTTTTTAACATCCAAACTTTCACAATATTATTAGTAGGATGATCTATTTGTGTACTAGTTATTGTTAGTACTTTTGGTATTGATTTAGCGGCACAAAATGTACGATAAAGCTTTGATTTTAGATGCCACGTACTCACGAAGACGTAAGACGTGACTTACAACAAATATTCGGAGAGGATCTTTCCGATGGACACGAGCCCAGCAGCTCTGACAGCGAAAGCGTCTCCACCAACGCGTCAGACAGGTACAGAATCCAAGACTTAATATCTAATTATATAATCCTATTCTTATTTTAGATTTAATTTCAAGTATTAAACGGTTTTTTTAAAGAGATATATTTTCTCCTTTACAGCTCAACAGTTTCCTTCGCGGATTTGAGTCCGGATGGAGAATGGACCGAAGACACAGCGGTGGAAAATACTTTCCCATTTACTGGGACCCCCGAGATCAGAATCCCGGAGGCATCCAATAAAGGGCCCATTTATTATTTTAGACAACTATTCAAAAATGATTTCATGAACAGCCTAGCGGAAATGACCAATACGCAAGCCCAAATTTTAATTTCTAGGCCACTGAAGCCAAATAGCCGTATGACAAAGTGGAATCCTACTCATATAGGCGAATTGTGGACGTTTTTAGGCATCCTTTTTTTATCGGCACCGCTAGGCTGAGTAGAATAGCTGACTACTGGAAAAAAAGTTACTTAGTTAAATTTAACGTAAATAAAAATATATGTCCAGGGACAGATTTCTTATCATTTTAAGGTGTTTATTTTTCAATGGTACTTATGAGCCTAGAATAAATTACACAAAAATTTATTATTTATTAAATTATTTTAATGATGTGATGAGAGATTTAGTGTATCCAGAAAGGGAACTAAGTATAGATGAATCCATGGTTGGATTTAGAGGGCGTGTAATGTTTCGCCAGTATATAAAAAATAAAAGGCACAAATATGGCATTAAATTATATGTTTTGGCCGATCCTAACGGACTAGTCCATAGGATTCATATGTACAAAGGTTCCCAAGACAATGAAGTTGGTGGTAAAGGACATGTCGATAAAGTTGTTTTTACACTTTTAAAAGATTACTTAAATAAAGGCCATTCCATTTACATGGACAATTTTTACAACAGTGTTCAGTTAGCAGAAAAATTGTTGTTAAAAAAAACATACTGCATGGGAACACTAGCTGGCAAAAGAAAACGTAATCCGAAAGCCGTAGTAATAAAAAAACTTTTAAAAGGTGGTAGTATTTATAGATACAACGGAAAAGGTGTGTGTGTCTGTAAATGGAAAGACAAGAGAGATGTGCTCACTATTTCCACTGAGCATTCACCCCACTTGATGCCAGTGGAAAATAGGCGTGGTCGTTTGGTCAACAAACCAAATATAGTAATAAATTATAACAAATTTATGAAAGGTGTTGACCGACACGACCAGATGTTAGCTTATTATCCGAGTGAGCACAAATCGATGAGGTGGTACAAGAAAATTGGCATTCATATATTACAAATGTTGCTTCTAAATTCCTTTTTCATATATAAAAAAGGTACAAGCAGTACTCTTTCCTTAGACACATATAGGGAAAAAGTACTGCATGAACTTCTTCCCCCAACAGCTGACACATTTGCGCCTCAAAAAGCAAGACACATGCCCAAAGAATTGAAGAGAAGTGAAAATGGGTGTCTTAAAAGGCGTAAATGTGTTAGGTGCTGGGTAAAAGAAAAAAAAAGGAAAGACACCAAAATAGAATGCCCAGATTGTGACGTAGGTCTTTCTATTCCATGTTACGGACCACACCACGACGAAATGCCTGGACCATCAACACTTGTCGAAAAGAATTCTAGTGCGGTTTAGGCTTGCTCCGCTAACTTGCACAACAAAAAAAAAATGCCAAATAAATTGAACGGAATTTGTTAAAACCGAAAGGTTCAAACCAACAATTTGTCAAAGGCGTGTCTGAGAAGAGAATGCTATGAGGGAAGTGTGGTGTTACGCGAATGGATAAAGTAAGAAACGAGTACATAAGAGGAAGTCTGAAAGTAGTGCCGGTGACTGAAAAGTTGTGTGGTAATCGGTTGGTTTAGTATGGGCATGAGATGCGTAAAATGTGAGGAATGAGTAAAATTTGAGGAAAGTTTTCAGTATGAAAGATGGATGAAATGGCGACAGGTCACTGGAACAACTTGTGACCCACGGATGCCCCTCAAGATAAAGAGGAAAATAAACAAGTCCGTGATTAGACCCGTTGTACTGTTTGGGTCAGAATGCTGGGCCGTAAAAAAGGTGGATGAAAAACGATTGCATGTAGCGGAGATGAGAATGTTGAGATGGATGTGTGGAGTGACAAGAATGGATAAAGTATGGAATGGGTATATTAGAGGAAGTTTGGACCTAGTTATGCAAACAGGAACCAATCCACACACATGCCAAAATCGAGATAAGGACACAGATGCATTAAAAAATGAACCTTCTATCGACCCTGTAAATATCAAAATGATCTGACAATTTTGACAGAACAAAACATTTCTATGACAAAGTTATCAACCAACATAACAGCAGTTGTTCAATAAACTAACAAGATCCATGTCCCATAGTCACCCATCAATCCTAAAAAACATTCAAATTGTTTTTTTTCAATAGGATCCATACCACATGGTCCCTTGCATTTTTTATTTTGTAATCAAATAAGTAGAACCATGCGGATTGGTTCTTGTTTGCATATTAAAATAGGCATAATCCTATATGTTTACAAAGACTCACACAACTTGGTTCCTTGATGATATAACTCTATTTACAACATCTAATAATTCATGTCCTTTGAAACTGGTGTTGTCTAATAAACTCCTTGATAAAATTATTTATCCAAATCAGTGATACCTACATATATTATTGTTACTCACTAGTTTTTCTAAATTCATTTTTTTTTTGTGTTAAATAATAATCTTTTACGTGATAAGGTTTGGTATGAATATGGCAACTCTTCCTAAACTGAATAGTAGGAAAGTAATATTGACAGTGGCAACACTGTGTCAAAAACAGGAGCGTGCGGACGTTGTGTGATTGAAATTTGTAAATTGATTTACTGTTTCCAACAATGAAGAGAGTGAACACCAGGATACAAAATATGATTTCTAGCTGCCTCAATCATTCAGATGATAAAGAGAACGATACTCAAGGTATGTAAATAATTTTGAGGTTATAAAAAGTTTTGTTGTTTCTTGAAACTTTTTACTTTGTCCTTTCTTCAGTTTGTTGCACGATTATAACTAGCTTAAATCATGTTTTAAACAAACCGGGTCGTAAAAGTTCAGATCCTTTGTATTAACATTCATAATAATAATTATTTGTGTATCTACATTACTAGAAGTTAGGTAATAATGTTAAACTAGTTTGCCTCATAAATATTTTTTTTTTTTAGATTTTTATGATAACTCTCGACCAAGCAGTCCAATGCAGGTTTCTTCAGGTATTGTTTATGTTATTTTTGTATGTTTTGCGTTTTGAATGCCTTTTTTGCGTGCTGTTGCTTCAGTACTTCTTCTTTCATACGGAAAATGGGTGTAACTACATTTCAGTTCTGTGGTTTAGGCGTGAAAGTGTTACTGACAGACATACAGAGTTACTTTCACATATAATATTAGTAGGGTTTTTTTTTAATGAAAAGCATGTTTTTCAAATTATATTTTAAATAACAATCTAAACAACAAAAAGGCTTATTGATTCTATAAGTATGTTTAAATTAGCAATTTGTGATTAAAAGCAGGTCATTATTCTAGATTTGCTGCGCAAGCGAAGAAGATTTAGTACGCACGGTATGGTTAATAATTCGCATGAAAAAACGACTTGCAAAGGGGGTGATGGAGATATATCTGATCCTAATTTATGTGCTCAATTACTTACCGCCTCTGCTGAAGCTTCCCAGTGTCCTCTGTCTCCTCCGCTGTCTTTCGCTACTAATTTGGGCAAGGAAAATAAAACACTATGTACTTCTACTGCTACTGATGACATTGAAACTGCTGTTGAAAAAAGCATAGAACCTCCTCCATACTCACCGCTGACCCCACGTCCAGTCATTGCTAAAAGTAACGTCTCTTCTGCAGCTTTATGGGCAGATATCAATTCCAATAATGCTTTACTAACCCCAAAACCATTTTCCGAGACATCTGCTGAAAAAAGTGTTTCACCGCTTCCTCCTATGTCTCCGGAAACGGCGTCTTTGTTTTATATTTTAGCTGATTCAACGGATAATAATTATTTGAACACTGAAGCTTTATCTGATACATCAACGATCGCAAGCTTGAGAAATGGCGAAGCTGCATTATTTATTGATAGCGATGATTCGTTAAGAGATCCTAACTACTGTGCTAATGCGAATTATGGCTCGAGTGATGATAGCTCTAATGATTCAATTTCTTTAATATCTGGTACTGCACATGCAGAAATCAACCAAATACCTAACGGAATAAACGAGATCGCAAGTCATCAACCAGAACCAGTAAATTTAGGACCTCAAAGTGCTCAACAGGAAATTGCGCAGGTCGATGGTGAGATGGCTTCTGTTTTAGAGTCTGCTATAGTATCTGACAATGGTATAGCTAATAATGACAGGTTCCGTATAGGATCTGTTTCTGTTCACGAAACTGAATCATTAATAACCGAAATACAGCCCATGGGAAGGCCAAAAAAAGGTAGGAAGCCAAAATATGGTGGGTTATCGCGGGAAGAAAGGAAGAAACGAAAGTACACAAATTTGTCTTATGTCAACTCGAGGAAAAAGATCGTCAGTCCTAAAAAATTTATAGATTTTCAATGCAGTTGCCTAAAAAAGTGCCACGAAAAAGTTTCAGTAGAAAAGAGATTGGCTGAATTTAAAAAGTTTTATTCCCTAGGATCTTATAATGCGCAAAACATGTTTTTAACTGCTTTGATAAAAGAGGAACCTGTGAAGCGTCATTACGTTGCAACTAACAATAAAACCAAAGTTTTAAAGAAAAAGTCTTACTCACGCCAATATTTTCTAGACGGTGTATCAGTTTGTAGAGATATGTTTGTTAAAACATTACAGACGTCGGCAAAACGAATAAATACGTCGCTTTGTAAAATGCGATCAAACAGTTGCATTACAGATAATCGTGGTGTGCATGGCGGTTGCAATAGAGCATCTCCTGAAAGCGAGGAGTTCTTGATTAACCTTATTAAAAGGTTGCCGACATAATATCCCACTATCGCCGAGAAAAAACAGAAGGGGCTAAATTTTTGAGAGCAGACATGACTTTATCAAAAATATACGAGTTATACATCGATGAAGCGAAAACCGCCGGCATGAAAATATTGTCTGCTGCAAAAGTCAAGCAATTATTTTTTACGAAATTTAACCTGCGCACCAAGCCTCTTAAGAAAGATACGTGTAATAAGTGTGATTTTTTTGAAAGTCAAATGCATGTGTCGTCAGAACATAATAGAGCTGACATTGAACAGAAACGAATAGCGCATCAAGAAATCGCAAAATCTCTACAAAACCAATTGAAAGCCGACATGAAGCTAGCTAAAGATGATCCCACTGTCGAAACTCTGACCTTTGATCTCGAAAAAACGTTACCTTTACCCCGTATACCCACAAATATCGTCTTTTACAAAAGACAACTCTGGGTATACAATTTAGGTATACATACGGGGAGCAAAGACGAAGCTCACTGTAATGTGTGGGTAGAAGGAGAAGCTGGCAGAGGTGCTCAAGAGGTGGGATCTTGCCTCATCAAACATATAACGGAAAGGCTTGATGGTAACGCACAACGTCTGATTTTATGGAGCGATTCGTGTGGTGGTCAGAACCGTAATATAAAATTGGTATTAATGCTGAAAGCCCTGTTGAATGAACATACAACTTTAAAACAGATAAATATAAAATTCCTTGAATCAGGGCATAGCTTTCTCCCAAATGATACAGATTTTGGAAAGATAGAATGTGCCTTAAAGCGCCAACAGAGGATTTATACACCAGACGATTACATTCAGGTTATGAAAACTTGTAAAAAAACGAAACCAATGCATGTACATAGGATGAAAAATGAAGATTTTTTGTCTTCATTAAGATTAGAAAAGAATATTATCAATAGAAAGAAAACGATAGATGGAGAGAAAGTTTCATGGCTAAACACTAAAGAAATTATGATTAAAAAGGAAGAAATGTTCAAAATTTACATGAAAACTAATTTAATTGAAGATTTTAAAGTAGTGGATATAAAAAAAAATGTTCGCGGAAGACAATATTTTATAACAAAAGCTATAATGGAGCCACTTTGGCCAACAGGGAAGCCTGTTCCTGACGCTAAGTTAAGAGATTTAAAAAGTATGCTTCACCTGATTCCGCAAGACTCACATGATTTTTATGTGAAACTTGTCGGAAAAGATGATATCGAAGACGATCTTGAAGGCTTTTCAGGTCAACCGGATTTTGATTTAGAATTAGATTTAGATTAAGTATTTTTTATACTAACGTTAGGATTTAAAACGGGACATTGACCACATTTATTATTAATATTTGTTTGTGACCATGTCAGTTTCACGTTGTTGCTGCCGTGTTGTGTAGATGTGTCGTCAACATGCCCCCGGCCTTGGAAGCACCAGGTTCCAATGAAGCTGAGCTGCTGCGGTCATCGGCTGGATACAGAAGTGGGCAGATTTTCGGGAATGATCTGCGAATATCGCCCGTCTGTGTTTTGATGGTAGCCACACGTGATATGCCATCCCTGCCGGTGAAAGTTTGCAGCACTCGTCCAAGGCGCCACTTGAGAGGAGGTAAGTTGTCCTCTTTGATTACGACTAGGGTGTCAGGTGTGAGCGTGTCTCGGTTATGTTGCCATTTTGTCCTCTTCTGAAGCTCAGAGACATACTCGGTTGACCAGCGTTGCCAGAAGTTCTGTCTCATCTGTTCCACGCGATCGTAACGTGGCAAACGCTGCGTAGCCGTTGCGGTGAGGTCTGGGCTGGCTGGCGCGATGAGCGGTCGACCAATCAGGAAATGAGCAGGAGTTAAAGGAAGCAGGTCATTCGGGTCTGTGGACATTGGGTACATAGGTCGGGAGTTGAGTAGGTACAGCATCAATTTGTGCCAATATCGTTGTCAACTCCTCATAAGTAAAGTTTGCATTGCCTACAATGCGACATAAATGAAACTTGCAGGACTTAACTCCTGCCTCCCACAAACCACCAAAATGAGGCGAATATGGCGGGACAAATGTGAATTTAATAGCATTATTAGTTGTGAAATTTATAATATCGGATTGTGATGAATCTAAAAATTTTGAAAATTCTTTTAAAGCTCCAACGAAAGTAGTACCATTGTCAGAATAAATCTGCATGGGTTTGCCACGTCGAGAGATGAAACGTTTCAATGCCAGCAAGTACGCTTTAGTAGTAAGACTTGTAACCAATTCTAAATGTATTGCGCGCGTAGCAAAACATACAAAAAGACAGATGTAGCATTTTGTTAATTTAGCCCCCCTACCTTCGCGGTTCAACATGAACAATGGCCCAGCGTAGTCCACGCCACTACGTATAAATGGATACCCTGGCTGCAACCGTTCAGTAGGTAAGTTGCCCATTTGTATGCTCAATGGTTTAGGTCGCATGCGCTTGCACTTCATGCAGCTGTGAACCACTTGCTTAGCCAAGTTACGGCCTCTAGTAGGCCACCAAGTATCTCTTATTGTAGCCAGTAATAACTGAGCTCCTGCGTGCAACAATTCCTCATGCTGATGCTCAAATATAAGTCGAGTGAGTTTATGTTTGCCGCACAATAACCAAGGATGTTTTTTATCATAAGAAAATGTGTCTGAATATGATTAAAAAAAACTTGTTGTTGTGCGATTCGAGTCAAAATTCTAACAGAATTATTTAATTCATCTATGGATAGGCAACCTGTGAGACGCTGTGGTTTTAGTTTTGTACGACTGTTATTTACAAAACGCATGATATACGCCACTACACGTCGCAATCGGTTAAATCGTGAGAATTTATCAAATAACAATGAATCAGATTCTACTTGAACAAGCAATGAAGTTTTATTTATTTTTAATTCAGGTAATTCATCACAATGAACTTTACTTGAATTAATATTATGTTCCCATTGTGGGTTAGTAATATTTAAAAACTAGCTTCCGCCCGCGACTTCGTCCGCGTGGCATAGTTACTTTGTGCTAACGCTAACTTTAACCCGCGTGATGACCCGAAAAAATGTATCTTTCTCTCCCCTTTTCTTCCCTCATTCTCCCCCTTTCCTCACTTTAAAAAAACTTGCCTATTTCCGACACCAGGGCCCCAACTATCTCTGTACCAAAATGCATCAAAATCGGTTCGGTCATTTAGGCGTGAAGCCGTAACAAACACGACACGGTTGGCGTAGTGGCTGAGCGTTCGACTGCTGCGCTGTGTGTCGCGGGTTCGATTCCCGCACGGAACAAATATTTGTATGACCTACAGATAGTTGTTCCGGGTCTGGCTGTTTGTGTATGTGAGATTGAATGTTTGTAAACGCACCCACGATACAGTAGAAATTCCTAGTGTGGGGCAACGTTTTTTTTAAAAAAAAAAGAAAGAACAAACTCACTGTCGCTTTTATAATATTAGTAAGGATTTATGAAAATAACCGAAGGTAACTGAATGCCTATTCAGTTATTTAACGAAATAAGCTATGTTAGAGGTCCTAACTGTAGCTACCTTACACTTAAAAAATCCAAGTGCCTACTTAAATAATAAAACTGATCCTAAATACACTACAGCTACAACTAAATAAAACTACAGCTACAACTAAATAAAACTACAGCTAAATAAATTAAAAAATAATAATTTGAATTTATATTCAACCTGAATATAATTTATGTACTAAATTATATATATATTTTTTGTTTTTTTTAATATATCTAATTATGCCTATTATCTATAAGAACCTATTAATTACCAAATAAAGTAGGTATGTACTAAAACTAAATAATTCTAATAGAATTATACCCAGATGTAGGTAAGTACAACTTGTAAAAAAAAAAGAAATTAAAATAAAGCTAAAACGCCTGTCCAATACTGGGTCCACCCTTTATAGCAGAACTTTTTATGTCATAATTTTATTTTGCATTACAACGGATAGCATAAACTTCATTTCGCAGAAAATTGTTTGGCAGACACTCATTTTATCATACATTCAAAACTCATAATTTTGTAAGTCAGAATCATCTCTAGACATAAATTTCATATCCATAATATTCAAAAAGCAGAAACATCATTTCGCAGAAAGTTCACAGTCAGAATCGTCTTTTGACATATATTTCATATCGATATCATTAAACGGCAGAATTGTCATATCGCAGAAAGTTTATAGTTAGAATCATCTTTATCATTATTTGTTGTCATTTATTTTAATTGTTTATTTCTTTAAAATAATATCATTTGTTTTAACTATTATTTAATTGAATTTGTAATAATGTCATTTAATTCCATAAGTAATCATTATCCTAATGTAAATAGTTCAGTTCCGGGTAAACTGCTAAAAACAATCTCATTTTCTATTAATGCAAGTCGTTACTGGCACTCGCCGGCCGCTGCCGCGGCACCGCTCGCTCCGCTCGCTCGGCTCGTGCGTAGAGGGTCACAGTTTTAACCTAACCTAACCTACCCATTATTTTACAAAAATTTAACCACGTAGCAGGTCACTGTTTTGACCTAACCTAACCTAGCCATTTCTGCCATCTGATGGTATGCCAGGTGAAATTACACCAAATAATAATAGCTCTAAATGAACATTATGCTAAACGATATTATGCGAAATTTGAACTCTGCCAATCGTAATTATACTAAATGTAATTCTGCCATCTTAAAAGTAAATTCGAAGTTTTAAACATTATGCCAAACGATAATTATATCAAATAATTTGTATGCCTTTAAAATGTTCGTTTACAGAAAAATATGCTAAGTGTGTTATGCCAAATAAATTTCGGAGCATCAAGATTCTGCCAGATAGAGGGAACCCGTCCAATACTATCTACCTATGTATACCTAGGTGCTTCACTTAAAAATAAAAACCTATAAATACTTTAATTAATATTACCTATAACTATAATTAGTATAATTAACTACGCTTTTACCAATATAGTATAAAAAAAGACTGAACATAAATTAGCCGAAACTCGGTTTCTAAAAATCTATGCGTACCTACCTATTACTACTTCACCTAAAAACAAATAAAATGTAAACTATGAATAATTTGTAATTTGAACGAATATTTAAACACTACCAAAATAACTAATACCTATTTTATAAAATAACAATAAAAGAAATCTAAAAAGAAATTATTTAAAGACTAAAATTCGGGCTGAAAGCATTGTCTGTCAATAAGTTCGAACACTCTGAACGTCAGTACTCTATTCGCATCAACAGCCAAATATTACACAAAAATAATCCTTATAGCATGATTCAGTATTCACGCGCGATGGCTTATTAGCGTATTTCATGCATAACTTTGGTGTTTGTATACCGATTTATATGATTCTTTTTTTATTGAATACGTAATAATGTTTACTTTTTTTAATTAGAGATGAGTGGGAGTGTTATAAACGTAAGAGTAGATAAATATAATCAGAAAGCTACGAACTGCTAAGTTATCGGGAGTTACACGTGTTATTGTGAGTCAACCATAAAAGATAGACCTATGCTGTCGTAGGATATTTTTTATATAATTTTAAGGAGAACATTTCCGTCATACATGATTTCTGTGTAGCTTTAACCAACTTCTCCCGATTACCCAACATTTTCCTTCACTGCTCTGCTCCTATTGATCGTAGCGTGATGAAAAGTATACTATAACCTGCCCAGGAGTATGAAGAATAATCGTACCAAGTTTCGTTAAAATCCGTCGAGTAGTTTTTGTTTCTATAACGAACATACAGACATCCAGACAGACAGACAGACAGAAAGACAGACAAAAATTTTACTGATTGCATTTTTGGCATCAGTATCGATCACTAATCACCCTCTGATAGTTATTTTGGAAATATATTTCATGTACAGAATTGACCTCTCTACAGATTTATTATAAGTATAGATAGAATAGAAGAATAGATATAGATATAGATATAGAAGATAGATATAGATAGATAGATAGATGATGGACCGTGCCACCATAAGTCGTTAGTTATAAGTAAATCCAAATGTACACCGCGCGATAACAAATCAGCTGGGTTTTGTTTGCCGGCTACGTGAAGCCACGGCCTATCACCCGTGAGTTCATTAATTTGTACAACTCGGTTCTGTACAAATGTCTTCAGTAAGTTAGGCGACATCTTAAGCCACCCTAAAACAATGGTTGAGTCTGACCAAAAGTATACTTTATGAAAACTTAATCGTAATGACATACATATTTTAGTAAACAACTTTGCAGCTACTACCGCGCCACATAGTTCCAAACGAGGCACGCTAACCGGTTTGACGGGTGCGACCTTGCTCTTCGCGCATAACAACTTGACCGATATCAGCTGCCCATCTGTATAGCTGCGTACGTACGCGCAGGCGCCGTATGCGTCTTGCGAAGCGTCACAAAAAATATGCAACTCAATATTAAGTGAGTCCTCCCCAATAACATAACGTGGAATGCGTAAATCTTTTAAATTTGATAACTTTGTAATAAAATTCTGCCAATTAAGAAGTATATTTGTTGGAACTGCATTATCCCACCCAATCTTACACAACCACAGTTTTTGCAAAATGATTTTAGCTGTCATTATAGTTGGTGTAAGTAAGCCTAAGGGATCATATATCTGTGCGATTACTGAGAGAATGTTGCGTTTAGTAGCGTGAGTTACGTCATGGTCACATTTTGTGTTAAAATACAATTCATCAGAGGAATGGAACCACCCCATGCCTAGTGTTTTGGTATGACAATTTTCCCCTTGTGGAAATTCCTTAGACGAAAACAGTGGTTCAATTTGTGGAGATGGCGAATTAAATACCCACTTTCTAAGGGAAAAACAAGCTGATTCCAATACTTCAGAAACATCTTTACATATTTGTAACAACCTTTGTTGATCCTGATGTCCCGTTATCAGATCATCGACATAGAAATCGTCATTAATTACCTGTGCGATGACGTCATCCTTACATTCCAACGCTGTTTCAAACATCTAATACTGAGATATGGTGCGGAAGCCGTCCCGTAAGTGACCGTGTTAAGCTGAAATACACCGAGCGGCTCAGATGGATCTTCCCTCCAAAGTATTAGTTGCAGATTTCTCTGGTCGGGCTGAACTAATATTTGCCGATACATTTTTTCGATGTCGGCACATGCAACGTATTTAAATTGCCTAAAACGAAGCAAAATCGAAAACAAATCATTTTGTAACGCAGGACCAATGTGTTGTATGTCATTTAATGATTTGCCTGAAGTGGACTTTGCACTTCCGTCAAAGACAACTCTAAGTTTGGTTGTTGTACTTTGTTCCCTATAAATTCCATGGTGCGGGAATATAAAAAAAGGGGATGTGTATTCTGATATGCGACTCATGTGTCCCAGACCTAAATATTCACTCATAAAATCTTTGTACATTTGTCTATAGCTAGGTGCGCTTTTAATGAGTTTGCGTTCGAGTTCGAGAAACCGGTTTTTTGCCATAGAATATGTGTCATGTAAAACATCAGCTGATTGACTGAGCGAAATGCGCACAGAAAAACGGCCCTTATCGTCGCGTAAAGTCGTATCTCTGAATAAATTTTCGCATGCAGTTTCATCTTTAGTGAAATTGTTATTTATTGGAGGTATTTCTTCCAGTTCCCAAAATCGTTTGAGTTCTGAATCTAAAGTTTGCGTGTGATTACAATGAGTTAGGTTAGCGCGTGAAACCTTTTCATGAACAATTCCCGATATGATCCAACCCAGTTGCGTGTTTTGCAGATATGGACCAGTCGGTAATCGTATGAGGCCATCTCTAAGCAGGTCCCAGAACCTGTCTGCACCTATCAATAAATCAATGTCGTTAGACAGATAGAATTCGGGATCAGCAAGTTGAACATGGTCTGGTATAGAAATATTTCTGTGATTATTTCTTAGTGATGGTAGTTGTGCCGTTATACGATGTAAAACTAAACAGTTGAAGCGCGCGTTATACTTGTTTGTTTTGGATCGCATTTGAATACAACATGATTGTGTGGATTGAGAGATAGTGTTACCTCCCCCTATTACTTGAACAGTGGACTGTATCAATGGAAGGTTAAGTTTTTGACAAAGCGATTCAGATATGAAGCAATGTTGGCTCCCGTTATCGAGGAGAGCTCGAGCTGTGTGATATTTATTTTGCGCGTCCGCTATTTCTACTAAGGCGGTCGATAATAGTACGACACTTGGAGAATAATGCGCCGTGATGTTATTATCTTCGCTGCGAATTGTGTGAGACTTGCAAGACGTAGTTAGCGGCATTTGTGTGTGCGAAGCACTCGTATCGCTTAAATCAGACTGTGGTACTATTTGCGTGATTTGAGCAACAGCTGATGATGTACGAGAGTCTGCTATAGTATCAGTGTGAATTAACGAATTATGTTTCTTGTTACAAAGCCTGCACGGTCCATACCAACAATCCTTTAATGCGTGATCTGATCGTAAACAGTTACGACATAACTTTTTGTTCTCAATGAAGTCTACCTTATCTTTAAGAGATAGATTTAGGAAATCTTCACAAGAGTACACTGGGTGGTTGGAACCACACTGAGCGCATTTGTAACGAGGTGAATGAGATGATTTTTTGTTATTGTTATCTTTGTGTGTTGTAACATGACTGTGTGATTTTGTGACTGACTGTTTATTTGTGTGTGAGTCCGACGATTGTTTACTTTGAGGTCTAATAGATTCTAAAAAATCAGCACGATCCGCGAGGAACTTCATCAAATCAGAAAGTTTTATTTTTGTTGCTTTCGGGAGGGTACTTTTATTACTTTCCCACTCGCGATCTGTTGAATAGTCTAATTTAGAAGTTATTAGGTAGATAACTAATGTGTCCCAAGTTTCGGTAGGTTCTCCTAAAGTTTTTAACGCCCGAATGTTTCTCAATACTGTATCTATTACGTATTTGACCAGCTGATTCGTTCTTCATTGCTTGCGCATAGAATAAAATAAAGCTTTGACGTGGTTACTAACTAGCAAGTTATCGTTATTAAATCTATTCTCTAATAGACTCCAAGCAACTAAATAATTATCTGATGAAAACTCAAGTGCCTTTACTACTTGTAACGCATCACCCGTAAGCACTGATCGTAAATAGTGGAACTTCTGGACATTGTCCAGGTTGTCATTATTGTGTATCATAGATACGTAAGTGTCGCGAAACTCGAGCCACTGATCGTATGAACCGTCGAATTTTGGTAAAGAAATTGTGGGTAACTTCATGTAGTTGGAATTAGTAGTTCGACTTTGACCCCCAGAGTTTACATTGGAATTATCTTTAAGCATACATTTAGCCTTGCCTACAATAGCGTAAAACTGATTTTGAAACGTTTCTCTCTCTAGTAGTTCTCCATCCAGATCACTATCTGACTTATAGGAGTCTATCTCGTCTTGTAAATTAGAAAAATCATCGATTAAAAGTTTAAAAGCTAGATGACGCTCTTCTAATTCAGCTCTTTGAGCGCCCGTTACTGGCGTTTCATCCAAAGACTGAATATATTTTGAATACAAAGTTAATTTTCGTTTAACGATTCCTCTTTTTTTAACTAAATCTCGAATGATTTCATCACTAGTTTCAATATCTACAATAGAATGTCTTTTATTTTTGCTCATATTGGTGGTTTGCAAGAGAAAAGAATCAAGTACTTACAGTAAACCGGTACGCGGCGTGAGCCCGTGGTAGGTAGATGCACAATTGTACACTGGAATTTGCGAAAAAAGAACGATATTAGCACAAATTGAACTGTGCTCGGGGTTTGGGTAGTAAATGGATGGATTGACCTGACCGCTGCACCAGAAGATGTTGCTCCAGAATGTGTTTCTCCGCGTTTCTTCAGAAGATTGTCCAGAAGGCGTTGTTCCAAATGATTATCCGGCTCGAAGGACCAAATTATGTTAGGCTTTTCTGGATTCAGGTCGTCGATGTTTTGGATTCTCAATCAGACTCAGATAATTTGGCTTTTAATATGTGTAATTTTAGTTTTACAATGGTTTAGAATATATGTAGTCGTCGCGTAACAAAATCAAAAAAAAAAAAAAGGTGCGCGCGCGGCTCGCTTATATTGCTATGTACCCTTCCCTCTTCGTCCCGTTCCGCCTCCCGCGTCAGTTGTTGCTGCCGTGTTGTGTAGATGTGTCGTCAACAAAGTATTTTTTGATTTTTAAACATTTTTGTAGTTTTTTAATTTTAATTAACATTTAATTCTAAGAATTTAAGATTTGTTTTTATTTTTCAATAATAAAAGGTTACAATTTTCAAGAAATATGGGATTTTTCATTTTTTTTCCTATTAATTTATGGCATAATTATAAGTTAACAAAGAACCAATACACACACAGACAGTTTTGCAAAAAGGAACCAACGAGTTTTCCTTTTATTATTATTAAAAATGTTAATGATTTTTATGAATATTATATTTGTATACATAGAACAAATTATTTAGTACAGTAAATAAATTTTATTCAAATTAATAAACAACTTTAATGCATACAACATTTTGACAAAAATCGCTTTTTCTCAAAACTGTCCTTGTGTGGGTTGATTCTGTTTTGCATAACTAGGTCCGTTTGAAAGTTGCGCCTGTTACAGAAAAGATGAAAGGGACTTGTTTGTCTTGGTATGGACATGTAATGAGGAGGGATGAAGCACATGTGACTAAAAGAGTGATGGATCTGAATGAAAAGTTGCGGATCCATTCTCTTCCTAGGATACACCATCATTGGTGGCATGAACTGGCCACTAGCGCTGAAACATATTTCAATGGTTATTGTTGTACCTCTCTCTGCGGATGTTATGGCTCCTACTTGTTTTCGTCCTTTTTTTGCAATTATTTTAGATTTTGTTTTGGGTAGAACGGAAATTCCAGTTTCATCACAATTATAAATACGTTCAGGTGTTAATTTATGCTCATCGTAAACATTTCCCAAAAAATTGAAAAATTGGTCCACTGCTTGTCTGTTAAATCCTGCAGCACGTGCAGCTGAGGTACTTTCAGGCTGTCTTATAGACAATTCTGGGTGTCTTTTTAAAAACTTTGTGCCCAGTCTTTTCCGGCTTCCTGTTTTTCGTTATTAAATGTTTGTGCCCAGTCTTTTCCGGCTTCCTGTTTTTCGTTATTAAATGGGTTTTTAACTGCTAACTGGTACACTAAGTGCCTAAGGTCTTTCAATGTCAACCCGTAGAGCCTACTTTCCATGTCTAATATATAATTGCACAATTCTTGCTCTTCGTCGGCAGAAAAAACTGGCACCTTTGGGCCTAACTGAACCTTCAGTGGTTTCAAAGTGGACTCATTGTCTATTAAGCTTTCACGAAATACCTTCACTTTTCTTTCCAGAGTTGTCTGAGGCACAGAAAACGTTCTTGCAGCTAGCTTATATCCCATTTTCCCTTCTATCACAGACTTCACCGCATTCTGCATACTCTCTTCAGACCAACTTCCTCTGTCCGTCTTTCTTTAATAATTTTTCACCATTCTATAACAAAGAATATTTTTCAACAAAAAAAGAATTATCAAATTGATTGACAAGCGACGAAGTTATGCGCGAACAAAACAAAAAAAAAATAGAAACATCCGAATTGACAACCTCCTCCTTTTTCAGAAGTCGGTTAAAAATAAACTTTCTACTCCAAAATTACATAATTTATACTTGAGAAAGTCCTCACAATACACACATATACCCGAAAAACATAAAATGTTACGTATTTATATAATTTTAATAAAAAAATGCAGACAAAAACTTGGAGGCTAAGATGGGGTACCCTCATACCCCATCTTGCCCTTTCATGCCTATGTCAGTCTAAAAATTTCTTAAAAAATAACGCTACAAAGTACAGAGATAAACAAGTTCTTACCTGTTGGCGTAATCATTGACACACGGGAATAACTTAGCACTCAGTTTGAATAGTTGTTATTCAAGGAAGAAACACGACTTAACTGCGGTACAAAAATAACAAGCAAACTGCCAAAAAATATATTTTCCAAAAAACAATTAAAGCACGTGGTTTCGCCGCTCAGTCGCACTGTCAACTAAAAGCAATCATGGCCGCGCTGCGTTTCGTGATAGAATAATCGTGTTTGGCTTATTAGTTTGCCTACTAACACTGGTACCCTATCTTGCCCGCTACCCCGTCATGCCCCCCCTTCCCCTAATGCATTTTTTTTTAGTTTTGATGTAGCTCTCAATTCCAGATAATGATGGAACAGTATTAACAGCTTTAAAAAAGAACACAATAAATTTGACCATAATGGAAGTTTTCCAAGAAACCTACTGAACTATGACATTAATTTTGTTAAAAATATAAACTCTTATTATTTTTATGAATTGTTTCTAAAATGACGCTAGTTTATCATCCAACCAAATAAAAAAAACAATATTTGTGGTCTGATGTTCTTCAGTTCCGAAAACTTCGTCGTCCGTCGTTCCGTTTGTCATCATCCACAAAGCTGAATTCTGCCGTATGATCTAATTGAATATTTTTCATTCGTAAGGCAAGTCGGTTTAAGGCAACTTGACAATTGGAACTTGCAGGACTTGAATCATCATCATAGTGACTAAGACAAGTCTGAATCATATCACCGATGACATCTTTCGCAGTCTCAAAAATTTCACACTGTTTTAAGAACAAAATGCAAAATGTTCTATATTACAACAACTGAAAGAAATTGACCCTAATATGGCACAAGAAGAACTTAAACTCAAAGCATTTATTTCAATTAAGTAGACCATTTTTTTTTTTGGCTGGGAAATCATCAAATAACTCATTTTATTTCATATCTTCACTTTCGTTTTTACATGACAGTATTTGTTGGTAAAATGGTAAGTATATGCTTAAAAACGAAATTAACAAATAAAAAATTACTTATAATTATGTTGTAATCAAATCAAATCAAAATATTTTTATTTTACATAGGCCTACATGGGCACTTATAGAACGTCGAGAAAAGATGCACGGTTCGGGTTGGTCGTTTCCTATGGAGAAGAACCGGCAAGAAACTCCATGGTTACTCTTTTAAAATCATTTAGTTTTACAATGTTGTTGTTGTTACAGCGTTAGCACTTAAGTATGAGAGGACAGCGTAGGCCCGACAATAAGTCATTGCTTACTTTACAAAAAGTAAAATAAAATAATACGTTAACAAAAGTTAACAAGCGTCTAAGAATCTACAAGGCCAACCATGTCCACTCATTCACAACTAATAGGTAGAAAAGAATCTATACAAAAGTAAAAAAATAAATAAAAAATATTGCAAAAACAAAATAATAACTAAAAGACGAGTCACACAGATGTTGCTATCAGTACTGTAACTATTCAGAACAAGGGTGATATAAATATGTGATTTGACAACTATTGCAAAAAAAAACAAAATGATTAAAGAGATCACACAAATAAATGTATAATGTAAGATATGAACCCCTTGGTTTTGATTGGGTAAAGGTCTCCTCCATCCTTTTCCATAACTCGCTGTCTTTGCCTGATTTTATCCAGTCGTCTCCTGCGACGTTCTTTATGTCATTAGCCCAACGTCTAATTTGTCGACCAACTTCCATCGTGTGGTTTCATTGGTCATGGACCATTGAAACGTTCACTTTTGTCTGGGTATCGTGAGTTGTGTCTTGTGTCCCATCCATCTCCACTTTAGTAAGAGTGCGTGCCCGAGAGCGTATGTCAGTTTAGTTTTTGACGAATGATTTCGTTCTTAATTTTATGTATTTTTCTAATTTTCAACATACTCCTTTCCATTGCTGTTTGACTGCATTTGATATTTTGTTTTATTTTGTTTGTAAATATCCAAGTTTGGCAACCATATAGCAAACATGGTAATAGGCATGTGTCAAATACTGTCCTTTTTATGTGCGTACTATAATTTCCTTTTAGGATTTCTCTGAGTGCCCAGTATTTTCTTCAGGTTGTGTTGATTCTTCTGGTTACTTCCTTGTCATTGCTTGACATTTTGAATGAAATTTTCTTTCCCAAATAGATGTAGTCACTGACGTCGTCTATGTCCCTCACTGGACTGAGTCCACTTTAGCTAACCTGAAACCCCACTGAACAAGAAAACAAAAATGGTGCAGTCATTTTACTTTTGCTTTGCAGGGGCCTAGACATAGAAGTCATTCCATTTATATTTTTTGCACCCTGTTGGCCTGTGTTGCTGCTTGTCCAAGTCCCAGCTTGGGGACTAAACTCCATTTTCCTCTTTGTATGTAAAGGACTAATTACAATGTGTCTGTATTGTGTATGTATACAATAATACCTATCAACAGTAAGCCGGCTATAAGGATGGAATAGGTAGGATATCTACTTGTACTTGAACGCAAAAGTGATTCATCCGGGATGTTAACGTTTACATCATCTTCAATTTCCACGTAATCAGCATTGTCCAGCTCAATCACCTTTAAATGGAAGAATAGAACCAATACATGTAGACCCCATAACACCACCTACTTTTTCCAAGATTTTATCTGGTGAAATGAAATCTGGTTTGCCACCACCAGTCTATAACAAAAAGAACAGGATAAACACAGGTAACACCACAGGGTACAGCAAGTATTGCTAATAATAAAAACATACCTTTAAATTGTTCATTCTTATGTCTGCAGCTTTCTTACGAGCTGCTTTCTTCAGGTTATCCCATTTTAATTTGAGCTGATTGAGTCTACGTGGTATTTTACCGCTTTTCGAACTAAAAATGTTAGTCAAAGCAGTCCATCATTCATCTTTGAGTTTATTTGTGGCAGCATTAGTCTTGCTTGTTAAAATAGGGTGGTTATGTATCAAATCCACAAACAAGGAAATCTCATCCTTGCTCATGTCCGCTTTGTTTTCTGTAACAGAAATATCCCTGAATGAAGCTTTACCGAAACAAACACGTACAACTTTGTACAAACACTCCTACCATTAAATACTATCCATTTAATATCAAGAAACGACGCGACGTATATACAACAACACTATATTGAAATAATATTCCTACTTATAATACTAAACTTAACTAAATAATATCAGTGAGTAAAGATGTTGAAGAATTTGATGATCGAAATCAAATATTAAAGGGTCGGTCCCAATGAATAGAGCACAGTTGCATATTTGCCTGAATTAGGTTGGACCTGTGTTTTCAGGCTTTAACCCTTTAACTGGTAGAGGGAATGAGCCTAGATAATGAAATAAAACTTCACTACTTGGAATCATATATATTTTTAAACATTTTATTCTACTTATTACTTATTATATAGAAAAAAACATGATGACAACATATAAACCACCATCAGTCTAGCTATAGCTCTATCTGTTTGATGGTAATTTTTGAAGCAAGGCACTGCACACAATGGCACTTGACACCTATCACATTGTATCCTGGATCGTTGATTGTTGTGTGCACTACTACACAAGCGACACCTTCTATAGGTGTAATTCTACGGGCCAATAAGCTCCCAGATCAGAAAAGCGAATTTCTCGAGGCACGCCAAATACACTCGAGAGCAATGAATCCGGGTCACTTAAAGAATGTTAAAAATCTCGGAAAATAAAAATGATAGGTTAATGCAATAAATTGTATTTAATAGACAATGTAATACTCCTTAAATGAAAGTAAAAAAAATATGAGTCACCATACATTTTATTAACACAAAATTACATAAAGAAAAAAACTGCTGATCTCTCCTTAAAACAAAAATAGGAAACATGAAATTTTTGAACTTTATTACGATTTTCTTGAATTTTAATACTTCGTATTGCCTCCTCGTGCTTCCATTACTGCGTTTACGCGGTTTGGCATGCTGTACACCAAGTTCCTTATACGATTTTGGGGAATATTCTCCCATTCCTCTGTGAGAGCAATTTTGAGCTCACGAAGCGTGATTGGGGGAGGGTTTCGTTGTTTTACGCATCTGCCTAGCTCGTCCCAAGCATGCTCGATCGGGTTGATATCCGGGCTGCGCGCTGGCCACTCCATACGAGTAATGTTCATCTCTTGAAGGTAGTCATTCACAATCCTACCTGTATGAGGTCGGGCATTGTCATGCATAAATATAGCATCCTCACCTAAATTGACCATAAATGGACCAACGTGATCATTGAGGATTTCTTCCACATATCTTTCGCTAGTTAAAGAGCCGTTTTCTATGATCACCAGCTCTGTGCGACTTTCCGAAGAAATTCCGGCCCACACAAGTACAGACCCACCACCGTAGGCTACTTTTTCTTCGATGCATGCTTGCTTGAATCTTTCCCCTGGTCTTCGATACACTCTGTGTCTTCCATCGTGCTTGTAGAGCATAAATTTTGATTCGTCGGAGAACATAACTTTTGACCAATCTTCAATACTCCAATTTACGTGGCTCTGGGCATATCTTAGTCTTGAAATACGATGCCCACGCTCCAGTTTAGGGCCGTTTGCAGGTCTAAGGGGTTTTAAGTTAGATTCAGCAAGCCGACGTCTTACTGTCCATGCACTTGGGTTACTTCCTCCGAGGCGTCGAAACTGATTTGTGAGTTCAGTTCCTGTGAGAAAGCGATTTCGAAGCATGGTGTTCACCAAGTATCGGTCTTCTCGTGCTGTGGTACACCTGGTTCTGCCCGTTCCTGTTCTGCGTAGGTTAGAACCAGTTTGTTCGTAACGTCGGAGAACTCTTTGTACTGTTGACAGCGACACACCGACAGTCCTGGCTGTATCGCGCTGACTCCGGCCGGTTTCCAGCATTGTAAGTATTCTGGTGCATTCTTCAGGCGTAAGCGACATAATTTCAGCTTGAATAATGAATATAGAGCACTATCAACATGGTTTATGTACCCACATAAATGACAGATTACAAACAAAAGCAAAACCAAATGCTGTAATTTCGTAGTTCCATCTTCGAAAGTGGCCCTTTTTCAAATTTGATTTTTTTATGAAATAACTTTACAATAACTAAGAAGTTTTAATACCTTCATTTAAGGAGTATTACATTGTCTATTAAATACAATTTATTGCATTAACCTAGCATTTTTAGTTTCCGAGATTTTTAGGATTCTTTAAGTGACCCGGATTCATTGCTCTCGAGTGTAGTTTCTTTTGCCTTGATTCACTTTCTTCGGATTGTACAGACTTACTTTTTTTGGACGCGAACTTTGGCATAGTGGCAAAGGGTCTCTTTCGGAATGTTGCGTTTGCTACTAATTCTCGAACAATGTCAGCCTAAATTCCTTTTGAGACAATACGGTGTGGTTACGTCTGTTAGAAGCATACAATATATACGCGTTTGTTATAGCAGCATCAATAAGGAAATAGAAGATGCGTTTCCACCACTTTGAGCTTTTTCTTCCGACTGCGTACGGGGTTCTCTTTTGGTCAAACCGGTCCACTCCTCCCATACGCTTTGTGTATTCTATAATTGTCAGCGGACAGGGGAATGGTTTTTTAGATCCATCATTTTGAGTTCTTTCACAAGATGTTTTCTGCTTTGGATGAAATGGCTCAAAACGCTTACTAATTTGTTATCTTTCCAGATAATAAAGCCAACATTATTTTTTACCCTCCATTTCCATTCTCCTCTTTTCAGCTTTTTTGTTTTTTGGTTTGCATTTTTTACAGCCTTTGCTATCTTTTCATCAATTTCTTTATTACCAGTCGCTTTGAGCTTTTTTACAATTAGTGGCATATCTTGGCGGTCATTTCTGACTGTAGCAGTTGCATATATAGGGGAGAGGGGTACAAAATGGCATACTAGTTAGAAAATCAGTCATAAAATCTTTATTTATTAATAATATTGAACATTTTAGTAACTGAGTATTCTTTGGTTCATTACCTATTAGAATTATAGAGATCAATCAACTTAATACAAAAACAAAAGAATTATTCAACATTCTTTTTTATCTTGAAAAAAAACCGTTTTGTCCGCCCTAGTCGTAAAATGACACAAGTGATGTGGACAAAATGGCATACCATTTTTTAATGAAAATCAGTCGATTAGAGACAGAGTTCACACGTAAAACGCTTTGTATTTTTCGAAACATCTGCACATGATGCATGAGCCCATCTTTTACAGCTCAAGCACATTAACCAGACCTCCTTTGGCTTGGACCTGGAGTAGAGGTCATTGCAATAAATGCAAGGACAATCTTCATCATCATCTCCGACTTTAGTGAAAGCTTGTAAGGAAGAGAAATCATTTTCACTATCGGAACTAAAATCCAAAGCTTTCGTAACCTTTCTCGTGTTTTTCTTTGGAACAGGTGGAGGAGCTGATTTTGCTTTTGCCTCTTCTATATTTGGCGTTGAAGTTAACACACACACACACACAATATTGTTGGTTTCTTGCGAGGTTTTCTTTTGCCTTGTCCAGCCACATATGTTCCTATCGGCACTGGAGACAGCACGCTGACTGGAACATTGATATTCATGTCTTGGAGTATCAATTTAGATGATGTGGGTGTCGTAGGTATTGCAGTAGCAGTGTCTCTAGATTGGGCTACTGAGAGTGGAAGTGGGTTGTCTGCGGCTGATGTGCTTGCAATTATCAGTGATGTCGAACTGCCTGCTTCTACCTGAGATGGACCTGATGACGGTATGCACAAGTTTTCTGCTGCCGTTGAATCTTCTTCGGGCTCTACCCGATCTTGTTGCATGGGGATGTTTGTCGTCTCAGCAGGCTCAAACAAATAATCTGGAAATATGTTTGGATCAACAGGCCAGATACTTGTTTTTTGAAACCCATTAACGGCAGTTTGAATCGTTGCTGCTTTGCCATAAGATTTGTTGAGAATTGTACCTATTTGAAAATGAGTAACAACTCTGCCTGGATAGTTCTTTAACCAAGTGCTCATTTCTTGATTAAAATATGTCTTCAGTGGCCCATAGAAAGATACGTCTAATCTAAAAATAATCTATGAATAATAATAATTAGTATAATGTTTAATATAATGTAAAATGTTTGACTGGTTAATTTAGAATGTTTTTTTTTTTATTATATGTATCATTAACTGTTAAATTGCAATGCCTAAACAGGCAACTAAGTTCTAAGAACCTACCCTTTTGTTAAGATCTAAATTACGACACTTAGTTAGCAATAAAGAATTTGACTTTGAATGGTTGCATGCGGTGCGTGCAGTGAGGTGGCAAGCATACCATAATGATTCCATGCTCTTTTGCGAATTTTAAGCTTTCAATACCTTTATGACTTATATGTCCATCAACTACCAAAAGCACTTTATAATCAAGACTCGCTTTTACATGCAACTGAAAGTGCACCAACCATTTATAAAATACAGCTGTTGTCATCCAACCTGATTCCTGGGCAATACCCAAAGGCTTCGTCTATCAACTCCTGTTTCATGATTTTTCTAGGATAAATTAAACACGGCGGGACAAAATGGCCATTTGCACTCATGCAACAAACAACTGTCACATGAGACCCCTTTTCAGCACTAGTCAAAGCCAACAACCTGCTTACGCCCAGTAGCAAAGACCTTTTGGGGTCTCTGGACTGTTGATAAAACTGACTCATCGACATTGTAGAGCCTATGAGGAGAAATGTTGTTGCTCTGAATAATGTCTTGTTAAGTGTTGAAAAATAGTGCTATTTGCGGTTTGTTAAAGGCTTGGGCTCTTGCAGCTGAAGTCGCTTCAGGTTTCCTCAAGGATATGTCTGGGTGTCTGCGTCGAAATCCAGCCAACCATTCTTTGCCTGCCATCTTTTTTCATTGTTGAAGTTATGAGGAATATTATTAACGTCTGCAAACTGGTAGGCCAATTCCAAAACTTCCTTCCTTGTGAATCCAAACAATCTCGTTTCTAGTAATTTAATATGTTCTACCAGTTCTCGTTCCATTTCATATGTGAAGACACTCCTGTACCTACCCATACCTAAAACAATAAGGCGAGTACGTGATTAAATCCACTCTGATCATGCTTACATAACGCTACAGTTAAAAAATACTACATAAGTTGGAAGGTACCTTTAGTAGTTGGAGCTAAGAATTTATTTTGTTTCAGTGCATGTCTTCTAAGAGTCGACTGTGGGACATTAAATACTTTAGAAGCCAATAGCCAGCCTATTTCATTATTCTTCACAGCTTCAATAGCCTTTTCCATGGAGGTTTTATCCCATCCCTGTCGGTCTGTTTTTCTAGAATAGTTACGAGGCATGATTGTTACCCGAACAAGGCGTATGCCGTTTTGTCCACTTCATAACCTCTCTACGTAAGAAAACAATAACTAAAAAAATAACTAGAATTATGAGATTTCAAATCATTTTCGAAGTTATTTAGTAAAATTACAATAAATTAATGCTAAATTCAAACAAATTAACGTAAGAAATACTTACTTTTACGAGAAACAAAATCCGCCTGAGTAAAACTCGTGACAGCAAAAACTAAACAAACATGTGTCCGCACCACACGGCCCAACGGACGCGACTGGTGCCGCCACAGGTTGCGACCTGTTACTAAGCGATCCTCTACACGCCATTTTGAGAACTATTATGTCTGTGGTTTTGGAGAAAAGGAGGTGTGCCATTTTACCCACTTATGTCATTTTGTACGCCTCTCCCCTACCATTATTGTATAACGTTTGTAGTAAAGCTGGACTAGAAAAAAAGTTATCAAATGCTATATCCCTTTACAGCATGGATTTTTTAAATCACTTGAAAAAAATATATATCACTTATTAGCCAAAATAGGACCCGGAAAAAATTATAAAAAAATAATTCAACTATTTTTGGAGAACTTATTTAATAAAAACTATTTGTTCCCGATTTGGGACAACATGCATTAACGCTTGCTAAATGCTTTTATTTTTATTAGTTCCAAATTCGGTATATCATGCAGTAATGTGTTTGGAAAATTAAAAAAAAATATTAATTCGCTTGTATAATAAAAATAAGAGTAGTGCAATTATTGACGTCGTGGTTTTATAGTTATTTAAGTATGAAATCGTGTGAAGCAATTGCGGTCCTTGTTAAGGCACAAATATATTTTGCACTTTGTGCACATCACTTGTGATTTTTGTCCGCATGCTTCCATTTTACATCTTTGGCGATCTTGCTTCCACTCAGGCCAATGATTCATGCCGTCTCAGACGCGCACGTGCTTATTCACCAAAATGTTTCCGTCGACTAAAGCAGACTGCTTTAGTCGACGGAAAACTTTTGTGTTCAAGGTACACCTAGGAAAACGAAAAAAAAAATGAGGTACACCACACATTAAAACCAGTTTTTAAGTAATATTAATCAACTTTCACGCTTAGGGAAATAGAAATTCATTTTCTCTGCAAGAAGCTGTGTTTGACAATCAAAGCCTGCACCTTTTTTCTGGATCAGCTGCCATGACATTTGGGAACATTTCATTATTACCATTCGTAGCGAGACTGATCCATAGTTCCAATTTAGTGCGAAAGCAATTTTCAATTTTATCCGACGATGTCAAAATATTGGAATTTCTGCCTTGCATTTTTTTATTGAGCTCATTTAAGTGAGCAAATATATCCGTCAGATATGCAAGTTTTGCTAGTCATTCTTCGTTTTTAAATAAATGTGCATAATCTGAACCCTGGGACTGCAAAAATATCTGTCTCATTTTTCAACTCATAAATTCGGGAAAGTACTATTCCGCGAGAAAGCCATCGTACCTCTGTATAAAACAAAAGCGACTGATGATCTGCCCTCGTTTCTTGACACAGTGCACTAAAAAGACGAGAGTTCAGCGGTCGCGACTTGATGTAATTGACAATTTCTTGAAGAACGCGCAATAGATCGTCAGTTCCTCTTTGAATGCACATCCATCAATGTATCTAACATTTGAGTTGAGATGCGCGTGACCACTGATGTCAGTGGACTCATCAACTTGTAGCGCAAAAACTCCACTAACTCTCAATTTTTCAATCAACGTCGATTTAACGTCATTAGACATGTCATTGATTCGACGTGAAATCGTTTCTGCCGATGCAGGTATTTTTTCAATTTCTTTAGCAGCTTCTTGGCTAATCATTATCTTGACAATTTCTTTGCACACAGGTAAAACAACAGTTTCAGCAAGAGAGTGCGGCTTTTTAGCTTTAACTAACATATTAGCGATTACGTAGCTTGCTTTTTGTGCTTTGTCTGAGGTTTTGAAAGACGAACTCATGAGATTTACCTGCTTCTTCGATTGGTCCCTCAAGCGTTGAAAATACGTTGTCTTTTTGGGCTACTGATGGGTATTTAGTAGTTAAATGTCGTATTACTTTACTGGGCACCATCGAATTATTACCCAACGTTTCTCCGCAAACAAGACATTTTGGGGTAGGACAAGATTCGTCTCCGCAAAATGTAAAACCGTAATTTATGTAGCTTTCGTCATATTTTCGATGAACAATTTTGGGTTTCTTTTTCACTGACTCTTTTCTTCTTCATTACTTTCACCTGACAAACTTACACTACGCTTAATGAATTTATCCATAATTCTAATACTTATTTTACGCTTAGAATAATAAGCATAACAATACGCGACGAAACAAAAGCGTGCGGTGAGTTTAAACGGCGCACTCGTACTGGTGAACCAGAGAGATCGGGTTCGGGTAGCGGGGCGGCAAATCACAGAACGAAACAAAACGCCTCGCTCGTGCGCTCGCGTCATTTGTGTAGGTATACTTACTTACTAAAAATATTTTTATAAGATAACCTTATTTTTCCACGGCACACCAACTAATGATCACGGTACACCAGTGTGCCGCGGTACACACTTTGCGAAACACTGGACTAAAGCACCCTCCCGCACACCCGGGAAGGTGTCTAAAGATGCGTTCGAAAATACGTTGTTCAGTAATAAAATTTAATTTAATTTGAACGTTACTGCGACAAATGACGTTTTTCTTGTAATAATAATTTGAATTTAAGTTTAATATAACCATGCAAAGTATTTGAAAAAGTTTTTATTTTAAACGAAGGTTTATTTATTAAACTTTTATACATAACATTTTTATAATGTTTAAGTAGTTAATAAAAATTTTGTAAACAAATGTTGTGCTAAGAGGCGGCATCGGAATAGGAGTAAAATGACGTTGAGCGACATTTTGTTATTTTTTGTTAATAAAAAAAAGAAAAGACGTATTTTTTAAACTGTGTAACATGTAAAATAATGGTAAATATAAATCAAAAGCTTATCGATTGTGTCCTAAAATTTTAGCACATTAACATAATTCGCCGGATGACGTTTTTAGCCCCTTTAGCATCCCGTGGTTTTCCTTTCAGATGACACGAAGAAAAATTTGGATCCATTCACAATGGAAATTATTTTATGTCCTTAGAGCTTATCGCTGAGTTCGATCCGTTCTTAGCCAAGCACATCTATGGAAATCCAGGCTCAGGATTTACAAGTTATCTGAGTTCAACAACATGCGAAGAATTCATTCGACTTATGGGAAAAAAAGTTTTGGAGACAATTGTAATGGAGATATTAACAGCAAAATGTTTTTCTGTGATCATTGACTCGACTCCGGATATATCTCACGTAGACCAGCTCACTTTTGTAATCAGATATGTCCTGCCTAATGGATCACCTGTAGAACGGTTCCTCAAGTTTATTCCAAACACAGTTCAAACTGCCGCGGGCAATCATATGACAACGCAGCTAACATGTCAGGCATATACAACGGCCTTCAAGCTAAAATAAAGGAAATTTGCCGACTATGTTCCCTGTTCAGCACACTCGCTTAATATAGTAGGTGAATGTGAAGCTGAAAGCAGCCAAGAGGCTTGTTCGTTTTTTTCTCTACTCCAAGAGTTATACAATTTCTTTGCAGCGTCACCTCAGCGTTGGGAACTCCTTCAAACCCATTTCACCGTCAAAAGTCTATCAACGACTCGTTGATCAGCTCGTGCAGACGCATGCAAAAGTTTACGCGAATCCTGGAATGAAATCTATAAAGCGCTAGTCACCATCGAAAATTATACACAACAGAGAAGAACTGTTATATGCGAAGCAAAAGGTATTCGTTTAAAACTGGAACGTTTTAAAACGGTCTTAATGGCTGTTTTGTGGGGATGTTTACTAGATCGCATTAACGCCACAAGTAAAAAACTTAAGGTGGAAATTGACATTACCATTGTCGTACGAGGTTTTAATACATTTTGTTGGCGAAACAAGAGATAATTTCGATGATTTTGAAAAAAAAAGCCATAAAACTGTCCTTCCTACAGGAATAGATAAAAGATTTTCGACGCAATCGAAAGCCTAAGCTGCTTGCTGGCGAGACAAATACAGGAGTAGAGATGCAACTAAAAAATGGCCGTGAAAATTTTAGAATAAATACTTTTTTGGTAGTAGTTGATACATTGTCAGAAGACTTGAAAAGACGTCGGGATGCTTATAAAATACTCTACAATAAATTTTACTTCATGATGGTAAGGCCAAGGCATTGGAAATGATTTATTCTACTGACTTAGTGTTGAATTTCTTCATAAATCAATTACAAAAATTAATATAAACAAGCTTCGAAACAACTAAGCTCTGTACTCGCCTGCCCTCTATTGTTCCTTTCATTGATCCCGCTCGTGTGATAGGAGCTAGACGCATTACTTCCAAATCAATTGAAACACTAATAAACGTTTATAGCTAGTGTTATTCTAATTGTGGTGTTTTAATTACTCTCCAATAAAAATAAATCAATAGGTTATGGGACCAGAGTGCGCGAGTGAAAATCCGTTGTGTTAAACTTAAACAATTAAAATGGACCATTCCAAGATTAAACGAAATATCAAGCCGTTCGACGGTGAGAAGTATAGTGTGTGGAAATTAAGAATTCGTGCGTTGCTTAACGAAATAAATGTGATTAAAGTTATTGACGACGACTCATTACCTCGCGATGAAACGTGGGAAAAAGATAATAACACAGCTAAAAACGTAATCATCGAATATCTTTCGGATTCTTATCTTGGTTTTGCTAAGGAGGATGTATCGGCAAAAGACATTTTGAAGAATTTAGATACGTTGTACGAACGTAAGAGCATTGCGATTCAATTGGCTTTACGAAAAAAGTTGTTGTCGTTAAAATTAAAAAGTGAAGTGTCGCTCATAAAGCACTTTGCAACGTTCGATGACCTTATCACAGAGCTACATGCCGCTGGTGCGAAGTTAGAAGAAACCGATAAAGTTGCTCATTTATTGCTAAGTCTGCCCTCAACTTACGACGGAGTAATAACAGCGATTGAGACGTTATCGGAAGATAATATGACGTTAGCTTTCGTTAAAACTCGGCTATTGGATCATGAAGTGAAGCTGAAAAACGAGTCAGGCGATATGAGCGCTAAAGTGTTGCAAATTGAAATGAAAAGTGACAAGTCGACGAAAAGAAAATTTATTAAGAAAAAGTCAAATATATAAAACAAAAGAACGAGAACTCTCAATTTATAAAATGTCATCATTGTGAGCGTAGAGGACATAAAATAACTGATTGTTTCTATTTCAAACAAATGAATCAACAAAAGGGCAATAATATAAACAATAACCGGCCAAGAACAGTACACTCAGTCGAGATAAGCCAGAATAAACAATCAGCATCGAATGAGTTCTCAGGATTTGCTTTTATGACCGGAGAATATGAAACGCAAGATTGTGATAACAAAGTTACCTTTCTTCTCGATTCCGGCGCCTCACATCACATTATCAATAGAGAAGACTTGTTTACTAACTTTGTTGTTTTAGATACACCACTAAAAATTTCAGTTGCCAAAAATGGAGAATTTATTTCAGCTACGAAAAGAGGTACACTGCAGGTTACCAGCAACATGGGTATCCAGGGCTGTTTGGACGGTGTTCTGTACTGCCCTAAGGTTCCGTACAATTTGCTGTCGGTTTCCAAAATGCAGCAAGCTGGATACACTATCATTTTCAGTAGTGATGGTGCGCAAATATGCAAAGATGGTAAATCAGTGATGAAAGGTATGCCCGTTAACAATTTAATTGCTGTAGATTTAGTGGCGTCTGTAAACGGGGATCGTCCTGTTTCCCAAGCATGCACGTAATACAAAAATGTTTGTAACCACTGGCAGTAGGTTAAGAGGTCATGTCGAAATTCTTCCTGCTCCGCGACTGGACTTTAGTTGTAGACACAAAATAGCTAGGCTATTAGCTTAATATTCACTCGGACATAAATATTATGTCGAAGTTTTCTTCTATTATTAACACTGCGACTTATTATATACTATTAGTATTAATACTAATATACCTTTTTACAGGGAAGGCGGGGCAGTATTGTCGTTCACTCCGGCTCATTTAAACTAGCTAGTAAGACAAAAGAAGATATAATTAACATAAGTGTTACACTCGCTAACACCAAGGTACCTTGTTGCTCTCAAATAGTTAAATATAAAAAAGGGGCTAAGCAGAATTCCTTGAAATTATTTCATCAAAATATTCAAGGTTTCTCTTCAAAACAACTAGAGATTAAATTTGATATTGTATATTTCACCGAACATTGGCTAAAATACCATGAAATGTTAATTAACTTTGAAAATTACAGTGTAGGCAGTTCCTTTAATCGCAAATCTAAGATGCGTGAGGGTTCACTAATCATAATTTAAAAATGGCATTAATTTAAAACTCGTAATGATATAAGTTGATCTTTTGGTTGAACATAATATTGAATTGTCTTGTGTTGAGCTAGATAAGCATGTCATAGTGTGCGTTTACAGACCCCCAAATTATCAAAACTACTCTATATTTGAGTCAGTAATGGAAGATGCTTTAGCAAAGCTTCCAACAGGTAATAAATCACTAGTTATAAAAGTGCTTATAGTAAGCTTACAGTATTTAATTTCCTGTACGCCTGATGGCTTGGTCAATTTTATCTCTGATGGATATGGTGGAAGGGCTGATGAACTGATGTTATGATAGTACAAGATTGTAATTACTTACAGTTTTTACCTCCAAACAAATCAGTGATGGCTGACAGAGGATTTAAAGACTTTTCACGTTTGCTAGAAGCTAAAAAATTTACCCTATATACGATCACCTTCTGTCTCGAAATCTACACCCAGCACTAAAGATGAAGTAAAACTATCAAAGCAGATAGCAGCATTAAGAATACATGTTGAACGAGTAATAAACAGATTAAGAGAGTTTCACATGTTACTTCCTCATGCTTGTGTAGACCATAATTTAATTCCTATCATAGATCATATAATAATAATAGCTTGTGGACTGGTTAATATGCACGATGTTTTAATAAAAAAATATATATATAATTTACATTTGTTTTATTAAAGGTCATACATAACTTTCATAGCATAAACAAAACAAAGTCAAATATTTTATTCATAATAGGATCAAAAGAACACTCTAAACTCACATCATTAATCTTTAATCTACAGATACAAACCAGCACATAAACTCTCAGGGCTGTCTCCCATAGGGGTAGGCAGACACTACAGATGTCCACTCAGGGGCGCCGACTCCGTGGGTGCTCAGGTGCTCCAGCACCCACGAGAGGTAAATAGTGGGAGCCGAGCACCCACGATTATGAATATCTAAAATAATTCTCTTTCTCATATTTTAACTAAATCAAAATAATATAGGTACGTAAAATGGGGTGAATAGAATTCAAGGGGGGAATAGAAAAAAAAACTAAACTTTTTACATTGCATTCATGTTCTCACTGTGCTACATGAAATTAGCTACATTTGATTTTTTTACATACGGCAACATTGATTCTGTTATGGCAACACCGCCATTAATAGTGAAGTTGTTCCTAAATGCGAAAAATAATGTGTAAAAGTGACCAACTAACGGTTGCGATTTTGGGCTGTGTAAAACTTTTATTTCTGTTCGGTACTACGATTGAATTTCGCCATCAATACGAATTGTTGAAAAGTGTTTGTAAAAAGCTGCGCTCGGTGCTATGGTGACCTAACACTACTTTTTCGTATTGATATGATAATGGTTTATTTGGTTAAAGTTAAAGTCTTCAATTAAAGTGGAAACAGTTATATTAAATCACTATAAAGAGTTACAAAGTAAAATGGTAAACTATATAACTACTTATTGGTAATGGTAAAATGGTAATGGTAAAATGGTAATAGTTTTGAGTGCGTGGTGTCTCTAAAGAGATCTAATCGCGAACTGGTTCGATATTGTGAGATTCGAGCGAATGTGCATACTTGCGATCGATGCAATTATGTGCTTTCGCAGAGTGTTCGATTCACTCAAACCGATGCAATTATACATTTTCGCTGAGTGTTCGATTAACTCGAACAGTGTTTGTTATTTAACTATTGAGAAAACTTAAAGGTAAGCCAAATTAAGCATGATTTCTGTTCTAAATATGCCCAAAAGTTATGTTACCTATAAATTGAATAAATTCGGGGTGAAAAGAAGACGCATGAGGGGTGAATAGAATTGAGTATGGGGTAAATAGAAACGCGTAAAGGCTGAATAGAAGTGCACGAGGGGTAAGAAGCAATGCGTTTGGGGTGATGAGGATTGTTATTGCTAGGGCTGCCAACCAAAATTATACCTGATACATTTTTGTACTTACGTAGATTGTAGGTACCTAAAGACTGTTATTTTATGAAATACTTAGGTTATTGTTCATATTTTTATGACTAATGAAAATAATTGCGTATTTTGTTTGTTCAGATTATATTGGACAATGCCGCGTATTTATAAACCTGAACCTGGAGGCAAGCGCTACAAAAGGTATGACGAAAATATTCTTAAGCAAGCGGTGGAAGATTATTTGATGGGTAATGATTCGATAAAAACAGTAGCTATCAAACACAATATGCATCCATCAGTGTTGTATCGTCACAGCAAAGGACTAGTCAAATCTCAAGGTGGGCAAAGAGCCCTTTCATTGGAAACGGAAGACTATATCATCCAGTATATTAATGTTTGTGCAGAATGGGGATATCCACTGGATACACTAGACTTAAGATATATTGTTAAAATGTACCTGGAGAAAGTTGGAATTACAAATAAGCGATTCAAAAATAATTTCCCTGGGCCCGATTTCATCCAATGTTTTTTAAACAGACATAAAGATAAAATTTCCCAACGGATATGCCAAAATATCAAAAGGTCTCGAGCTGCCGTGTCAGCAGAAATTGTAACAAAATATTTTGAAGAGCTACAAAAATCTTCGGCCAATGTTCCAAATATCGTCAATTATGACGAGACAAATCTCGCGGACGATCCTGGGCGCAGAAAAATTATTAGGAAACGCGGCACTTAATATCCAGAACGCGTCATACTCAAAGGCTTCTGTTTCCTTAATGATAGCTGGATCGGCAGAGGGCGAGATTTTACCACCATATGTGGTTTATTAAACCCAAAATTTTCGGATCGGAACGAGGCGGACGGGCTTCGATGAATTTATTACGTCAACACAACGACGGCGGAGCGGCCGGCAGGTTTGGTGATAACCGATACAATAATATGGATTCCGATGACAGAGAAAGCGACGACGAGCCTGTGTACCAAATGTCATTAAGCAATTATAAACCGGTGCGTTTTATACGCACCGGTTTATATTGCTTAAGGTTCATAATTGTATTCTCCCAATGGAGATTGACACAGGATCGGCCTTATCATGTATAAACAAAGCAGTGTATGATGATTTATTCAGCGACTTGCACTTAAACAAATGTTGTTTAAATTTAAAATTTTATGACGGCTCAACTGTACAACCTTTGGGTTACATAGAAACCATTGTTAACTATAAGGGCATTGTTAAAACCTTGGACTTATAATTATGTTTTAAATTTATTGGGTCGGCAATGGTTAGCCGAACTTGATATTCCGATAAGAATCGACCGTACAATAAACTTACTGACTAGCCATGCAACCGATAAAGCGTTAAACAAAGATGAAATAATTAATAAACTTGTTTATTTATTTATTTATGCACACACAAAATACATGACAGGACATTACATTAAGACAGAAGAGCACAAATGTACAGCTTATTTCATAAGAAATTTCTTCCAGCAGACCTGCGAGAGGAAAGTTGGATAAGATATGTAGACACAGTGTGTGGAAAAGATAAAACAGAAAGTTTTATATTATCAATCATATAATAAACTTACATACAAATAATACACATATAAAAATAAATACTGAGATAGTAATATATACCTAAAATATATAATTATGCAGAATATTACAGTAAAGAGGACAGGTAATGCTCTTTGACTTGCTTTTTAAAAATAAATAAAGTTTTAGAGTCTCGTATGTTAGGCGGAAGTGAGTTCCACAAACGTACTGCGCGAACAAAGAAGGAGTAGGAGAAAAATTCAGTTTTATGTGATGGCAAATTAAGATGATACTTAAGGTGGGATCTACACAGAGCATCAGGAGAGCGGGTAAACGAGAATCGATCACGCAGGTAGCTGGAAAAGGCAGGATTGAACAGTATATTATAGAGGAGACATAAAATCCGAGTGTTTCTGCGAAGACGAATAGGGAGCCACTTGAGCTCCTTCCGGAAGGAAGAAACGTGGTCATATTTCCTCAAACCATACACAAAACGAATACAAAGGTTTTGCAAGCGCTCCAACTTATTCAATAGCTCTTCGGTAGCATCTAAATAGCAGGCACCAGCGTAATCAATGATCGTCTGAATCAGTGTTTGAGCTAAGTAAATTTTGGTTTTATAAGGCAAGAAGGTTTGTAAGGATTTAAGCGAATGAAAAGAAAAGTGCACCTTACGACTAACCTCATTCACTTGAGCTCGCCAAGAAAGATTACTGTCAATTAAGACACCAAGGTCTTTAGCTGAGTGAGCATAGGCAATGGTCGAGCAGCCTAGAGATAATGGCGGCAAAGATGACAGGTCAAGTGCAGTGCGATAATATCTGCTGCCTATGATCAAGGCCTGGGACTTATTAGGGTTGATCTGTAAGGCGTACGACTTAGCCCACTCGTGGATACGCTCCAGGTCATGATTCATAGCATTGATTGCTGATTCAGCATCAGACAGCGAGAAATGTCGATATAGCTGCAAATCGTCTGCGTAGAGGTGAAAGCTGGAAGTGATAATTTTGGTAACAGAGTTAATAAAGATGGAGAAAAGGAGAGGAGAGAGAACGCCACCCTGAGGAACACCAGCAGTCAGATCACACCAATCAGAGTAGATTTCTTCTTGGCGGACAGACTGTGATCGACCCCGAAGATACGAGTCGAACCATGCTAACGTGGAAGCAGAGAAGTTAAAAGATTGAAGGATCCCAAGAAGGACGTCAAAATCCTCTGAGTTGAACGCACAACTAAAGTCAAGTAACACTAAAACAGTCAGAGATTTATTGTCCATAGCCCAGCGGATATCGTCAGTAACCTTCAAGAGAGCAGTAACAGTACTGTGGCCAGTACGAAAACCAGATTGGAAAGGAGAAATAAGAGCATTTGACGAAAGATATCTGGAAATTTGACCATGAACAATGTGTTCGAGAACTTTAGAGAGGAAAGGAAGAATGGAGATGGGTCTAAAGTGGGATAAGGAAGAAGAATCACTAACTTTAGGAAGTGGTATTATGTGAGCCTGTTTCCAAGCTGAGGGAAATATACCAGCGAATAAAGAAAAATTAAAAATGTGAGTAAGGATGGGGAGCAATTCTGAAATAATGGGCAAGATCATTCTCGAACACAAATTATCATGGCCCACAGCAGAGGAGGAAATGGACAGAAGAGACTTTTTGACAACGTCTTCAGAGACAGGACTGAAATCAAAAAGTGGACAGTTTGGTAACGGCAAGCTAGAGAGTTCCGACAAAGTTGAAGATTTAACGCTCGGTTCAAGAGAAAAAGGTGGCAAAGAAAAGAACTGGTTAAGAGCGCACAAGTCGACACCTGTACAGGTATTCGTGGAAGATTTCCCAATACCGACAGACTTTAAAAATTTCCAGACATCAGCGGAGTTACGGTTAACGAGAGATTCGTGGAAATAGCGTCTCTTGGCATCTCGACACAGACGATTGCAGGTATTACGCATAGCTTTAAAGTGAGTGAGATTAAGTTCAGTGGGTCTACGCCTATATCTACTTTTCGCCTTATCCTTACGACCAATAGCATTCTTTATTTCAGTTGTCATCCACGGTGCAGGATTATGTTTAATTTTAACACGCCGACGCGGGGCATGTTTGTCATAAATATCTAACAAAATGGTATTGAAACAGTTCACCTTTGCAACGATACTGCTGCTCTCGATGACCTGAGTCCAATCGATATCACCAATATCGCTTTTCAAAGCGTCCAAATCAATACCATTAAAACTACGAAGAAAGCAGAAACGAGGTTTACGCTTAGGAGGTCTGATTCGATAAGAAAGAAATAAGAGGTCATGATAGGAAAAGGTTGCAGTGAGCTGCCCAAACTCAGCAACATTATGTGGCGAAGATACAACCATAAGGTCAAGGAAAGAAGGCGTGCAATTTGGGAAGTTATGGGTCGCAGAAAGAGGTAGAATTTCGAGATTAAAAGAGGATAGAAGCGAACGAAGTTTTAGAGCACGTGAATCATTTTTAATTAAACATGTGTTAAAATCACCCATTAAAATAACATGCTCGTACGATGGGCAAAGATTATTGAGTGAAGATTCTAAGCTGTCGAAATAGTTGATATGTAGATTAGGAGAGTAAAACACGGCAAGCAATACTTTGGTATGATTTAAGATGATTTCCAGAAACAATGATTCAGCCGACCCAGGGTATTGAGAAGGAGACATGCTTACAATTTTGTGCGGTATATCGGCGCGCACATACATGGCAACTCCACCACCACCCTTGCCAACTCTGTCATTTCTAACTAAAACGAAACCAGGAAGTTCGTAGTGCACGGAGAGGAGAGAGGGCTTAAGAAAGGTCTCCGATATCAGAAGTGCATCAAGATGCACACTGCTAAAGGAGGCCAAAAGATCAGAATAGTGGCTACTCTGAGCATTAATATGGGCTATATGCAGATTGTTAGGAAAATTTGAAAAAAGAGAGGAAATATTGTCACGCAAAGTATGAAGAGGCTCACTGTCCGCACTAACAAAACTACAATTCGAGGAAGAACAAGAGAAAAAACTGTCATTGAAGTCAGCTGCAATATTCATAGATAAATATAAATAGATGAATAATTATATAACAATATAATGCAATACAATTCTTACAAGACTATAATTTACTAAGGCTGATTGTTTTAACATACAACCACCCTAACTCACTAGATTTGTTGAATGAAATTGTACAAGTAAAAGTAACAAAACAAAAAAAAAAAATAACACGAAGAACTAAGTAACATTTAAGAACAAAAAAATAATAATCATAATTATTATGTGTAAAACAAGTCAGAACCGCAATGCACACAAGTATGATTTCCACCAATTACTGGAATGGAACGCTTTCCGACAATGTCAGGCAATGTCAAAATGACAGTGACAATTGACATTCAGAAGTTGAAAGTTTTGTAAACACACCGACATGACTAAAAAATTAATAAAGCTACACGAAAAAAGTGTTTGAAGGTATATATACATAAAGCGAACTTAAAATGTTGAAAATACTGGCCGCGGTAAAAACTACAGAACAAAAGAAAAGCAATCGAACAATAAGGCAAAGTTACAAAGTACATGGGTGTCTGTTTACCAATGAATGAACCAACAATGCAAGCACTAGTTACGCCGTCGCGCCTTTCTTTGGCCTCTTGAAGGCGTGGTGGTGGCGACACTCTTAGGAGAAGTACAATCCTTCGACAGCGCAGCATCACCAGAGTCGCCAGCAGCCTTAGGGAATTGCGAAACCAGAGCTCGAAGTTCACCCGGAGTTTCAATTTTGTGACGCTTACCATCCGACGTGACTATCACTATTCTGCCCTCCACCGACCAGCAGTTCGGCACCCCAAAATGCTTGCGTGCGTCCATGAAAGTACGGTGTCTAGTGTGTGTTAAAAATTCTGATATTGTAATTCCAGTACCTTTCAAAGACTTTTTGCTCTCCCAAATCAAGTGACGGTGCTCAGTGGTGTAAAGTCTAACCAAAATAGGTCTGGCTTTACCTTGCGAAGTTCCTAATCGGTGGCAGACATGGAGATTTTCCTTTCTAACCTCGGACAAGCTCATTTGGTTGGTTATGACATTGTGAATCACATCATTCAACTTTTCATTCGGTAGCTCATCAACTCCATGAAACAACAAAACCTTCCGTCTCATTATTGTTTCATGTCTGTCAAACCCAAGTGTAAGCAACTCTATTTGAGACTTCAATTTAGTGAGTGCCTGCTATACAAATTTCTTAAATTCAGCGAACTCACGTGATAGTGTAGTGATTTCTGGAGCTGGCTCAGATCCTGATGATGCATTTCTGAGCTTGTTCTCATAGTCAGCCATACGTGTGTTAAATAGCTGCTCCAGATCTTCAAAACTTGATGCCATTTTGGTATCCATTGAGATGGTAGGATAGAAGAAAAGTAAGTAGAGAAGAATAGTATGTCAGAAAGACTTGGAAATAATGTTAAGTGAGAGTTGGGTGGTTTAAAACAATAAAATATAATTAAAACATGAAAAACAATTAAAAATAAATAAAAATCAATTAAAACTTGGAGTAACCAAAAAAATAGACTTTACCCTGTGTCTACCTACCCACACGGGAAAAAAGTTGTTTCTAGGCATAAATCACTGTTTGACGGCACATTGGGTACTTTCACGGGGGGCATAGCTGAGCTACATGTGCGCGAAGGAACGGTACCCATCTTTTGCCGTGCGCGGCAGTTGCCGTACGCGCTGCGCCAGCGCGTCGATGCGGAGCTGGACGCCATGCTGACCGCCGGCGTCATTGAACCGGTTGACCGGTCCGACTGGGCAACGCCTCTGGTTGTGGTACGCAAAGCAGATGGCGGTTTGCGAATATGTGCCGACTATAAGGTAACCCTCAATCGTGCTTTAGTGATCGACAGATTTCCGATTCCAAGGGTTGAAGATCTATTGAGCGATCTTAGTGGGAACATGTACTTTACAAAATTAGATTTGTCGCAAGCTTATAACCAGGTAATTTTGTCCGAAAATTCTACAAACTATACGGTTATCAATACGCATAGGGGGTTATTCAAATACGGTCGTTTAGTTTATGGTCTATCCTCAAGTCCAGGTATCTTTCAAAAGCTCATGGTTAATTTATTTAAAAATAAGCCTGAGGTGCTACTTTTTTATGATGATATTTTGATTAAAAGCAAGGATTTGCAGTCGCACTTACAATTAGTAGAGGAAGTTATGCAAATATTGGAAGAAAACGGGTTAAAAATTAATAAAAAGAAATGTGATTTCTTGGCTAAGGAAGTAAAATATCTAGGGTATGTGTTCGATATAAACGGCGTACGAGTCGACCCGAACAAAGTGAAGGCTATTGTTGATATGCCACACCCCAGTAACGTTACAGAAGTAAAATCATTTATAGGAATGGTTAACTTTTATGGCAAATTTGTAAAAAAATTGAGTACACATTTAGCACCATTACATGCTCTTTTAAAAAAGGGAAAACATTGGGAATGGGGTCCAAACCAAAATTCAGCTTTTTTGAAGGTAAAACAGTTTTTGTGTAGTACAAGAGCTTTGCAACATTTTAATATAAATAAAGAAACAGTGTTGACTGTAGACGCCAGCGCCCGTGGGCTTGGGGCCGTGCTGGCACAGCGCGAGCCGGGAAGCGCCGACGAGCGGGTTGTTGCGTACGCTTCACGCTCACTGACTATACACGAATATCATTATAGTCAAATACACAAAGAGGCCTTAGCGATAGTATTTGCTGTTGAAAAATTTCATCAATATCTTTATGGAAGGAAGTTTGTTCTCCGGACAGATCACATCCCCCTTGTTAGCATTTTCGGGCCCAATGCAGGCGTTCCTTGTGCAGCAGCTAGCCGTTTACAAAGATGGGCAATCAAGTTATCAGCCTATGATTTTTCCATTGTGTATCCGAGAATAGAACAGAGTTAGAACAAACTTCTGTGACTACTGATGATGCTAATGATAGCGAAGCTTCGACCAGTAGCTTGGTCACAGATCATCACTCGGATGCTACTTATGTTCCAGATGTTTCATTTGAGACAGATGACTCGAGAGCAGAATACGTGGAAGCTGATGAGAACTTCTTCCTGTGTGGTTTTTTGACGGGGGAAGCGTGTGGCAGTGATGATCCAAGAACAGTTGAAGAAGCGTTGAATAGTCCTGAAGCCAGGCAGTGGCAAGCTGCTATGAAAGACGAGTATCAGTCCTTTTTGGACAATAAGTGCTTTACCTTAACCGATTTGCCGAAAGGTGCAAAACCAATAAAGACCAAGTGGATATTTAAGAAGAAAAGAGGGCTTAACGGTGAACTATTACAATACAAAGCACGTCTAGTGGCAAAAGGATTTACACAAAAGTATGGAGTGGATTATTTTGAAACTTTTTCACCTGTAGTGAGATACGAAACCATAAGAATGTTATTAGCTTTGGCTGTGGAGTACGACATGGAGATTGACCACATGGACGTAAAAACAGCCTTTCTAAACGGCGATTTAAAAGAAACCATTTTCATGGAAATACCAGAAGGTTTTGAAAAAGGTAGAGGCAATAATAAGGTGTATCAACTACGCAAAGCTGTGTATGGTCTAAAACAAGCGCCTAAATCATGGAATGAAAAGATCAATCATATTCTTGTCAACAAACTCAACTTTAAGAGATTGGTCTCCGAACCATGTGTATACATAAACCGAAACGGCGACAAGTTTGTAATTATCGCATTGTATGTTGATGATTTAGTAATTTTTAGCAATTGTAATGCGGAAAAAACTAAAACTAAATCATTGCTGATGAAAGAATTCGTGATGAAAGATCTTGGTCCTGTAGAAAAAGTTCTAGGATTAAGAATCAGGAAAGATAATGGCAAGATCACTCTAGATCAAAGTGCCTATATTAAAAAGATATTAGAGAAATACAAAATGCAAGACTGCAAATCTGTTGAAACTCCAATGCAGTGCCAAAAATTGAACAAAGCTGAAGAAAAGGATGACAGTTTGGAGTATCGAGAATTGATCGGATGTCTTATGTATGTAGCGGTCTGTTCGCGTCCTGATATATGTCATGCTGTAAGCGTATTAAGCCAATTCAATAACTGTTTTTCCGATGTTCACTGGAAAGCAGCTAAACGTGTGTTACGTTATCTTAAAGGTACAGTAGATTACTGCATTACCTATAAGAAAACTGGTTTATCTGTGACGGGTTTTGCTGATGCAGACTGGGCTTCTAATGAAATTGATAGACGTTCTTATACGGGATATGTTTTCAAAATTGGGAATTCTATTACTTGTTGGGAAAGTAGGAAACAGCGTACCGTTGCGTTATCGAGTACTGAGGCGGAGTACATGTCGCTCTCCGATGCTTGTAAACAAGCACTGTTTATAAAAACTTTCTTGCACGAATGTATAGGTAGTAACATTGAAATAACTATTTTCAATGATAATCAGTCGACCTTGAAATTGACTGAAAGTAGTATGTTTCATGGAAGGTCAAAACATATAGACATACGTCATCATTTCGTCCGGGAGGCGGTCAGCAATGGTGCAGTAAAAATAAATTACATGCCAACGTCCAAAATGACGGCGGATGTCTTAACAAAACCTTTGTCGGTAGAGAAACATAAGTATTTTGTTAACGAGTTAGGTCTGGCTACTGATGTGTGTTTACAAGATAAGTTTAAGGGGCGGTGTTAGAGGTTGCAAACCTATAAGTTTAATATAAACTACATCTTGTCTACTGCATGGTGTGTCCTAGCAACCGTTGTAACATTAGTCTAAAAAATATAGTTTTCTGTTGTACTACAAATAAGTATTTTACTCCTGCAATCGTATCCCATTCTCTAATACCATGTAGCCCTCAACTTAAATTACCTAATGTGTCGGTGAACGTTGAAGCAGGCCTAGCGGAAAATACTGACATCGACATAAACCCTGACAGGACTGTAAGACACCGTAAGCCACCTATCCGTTATGGGTTTAAGGAAATAGATTAAGATTATTATGAAATAGTATATAAGTTCTTGTAATTAAAAACTATTACTCTTAAAGTTAATTAACCTAAGTACTTGTTAAAATTATATTTAAGTTAGTTCTAGCATAAGTTTGTTATTCATACTCGTAGTTTGTATGTAGTAAATAAGAGTGGAGGTGTTGTGTATCGATATACTAAGCATAGTTATAAGACGTATTGTTATGTACCAGTGTACGAGACCGACCTCAGTCTCGCATTAAACGCCCTACACACCGCACACGCCTTTGATTCAACAACTATCAGGTACTAGCAATGAATAAAATTCTGCTGGTTTAGCTGAACTCATGCTGGATCGCAATGAAAATGGCTTAAGCCCAGGACATTCAGTATATTGAATAATATTTGGTTGCTTACCCAACGGATTGAACCATACTTCAGCATTTCGTGAGGTTCGTTTCGCGCGCTTTTGAAATCATATGGCTGACAAAATGACTGACGCGGCCCCATCGAGAATTTTATTACAGTGGCGCCGCGTCAGCCATATATGGCAGTCACAATGATATTTTAGTAAACAGATATGTTATGAGCGCGCAAAACGTGAAGACCAGAAAATGTCCTACGTGGGACTATTGCTTTTAGTCTGTCTCGCACGACTACGAGTAATACGTTGCGCGCTGCTACGTAATTGCCATCCAAAATGCCATCGTGTGTATATAAAAAGTGTACCAATTATGATAACAAAATTAATAAAACACAAGGGATCTCATACCAAACCAATTATTTTCGTAATATTCTGATGTCGTAAGAACGACAAGGATGCGTGCACTCTGGACATAGAATAAAAATACAGATGCGAATATTAGGCATTAAAGTCGTCTTTACTCCGGAGTTCTAGTTTCCTTTTTAATAACTTTATAATATTGTTTGATATACCTACTTAATTATAAATTAAATATGTAATAATTATGTAGGAAAAGAAAATGTAAATAGCATATCGTTTATCGTGTGTTTTGTTATGGATTGCAATTGTTCGTAAACAAACTTTAATATTATTATTATGTCCTTTATTTAATTCGCATCTTATTATGTCCTTTATTTAATTCGCATCTTAAAATTACATTTTTAAATATTTCTTAAAAAAAAAATTAAAAAAAAATATTTAAAAATATAAAAATAGGTTTCCGCCGGTAACGGGAGCAGCGTCCAAGCTACCGGTGGTTAGGGCTCCAGAGACAGGAACCTCCTCACAATGCGGGCCGTATCGAGGAGTACTGCCTTCTGAATCAGGCCCTTGATCCAACCACCTAAGGGGAGCTTCGACAGATTATTATTATACTTATTACTATTTACCGTCTTTTCTTCGTAGGTTTGTATAAGGAAATATCAGTGGTGTGAAGCTCGCAATATCTATATATATATGCTTCATACATTAAATCAGCAGATAATGAGATTGCAGATGCAGAATCACGACAGGTACATACAGGCATAGAATGGGAACTAGCAGACACTGCTTTCGAAATAATAGTTGAAAAATTCGGCCAGCCCCAAGTAGATCTTTTCGCAAGTAGAGTAAACACTAAATGTGCTAGTTACGTGTCTTGACATTGCGATCCGGACGCCTAGTAGTTAATGCATTCACAATCAAACGGACAACCATAAAATTTTATGCCTTCCCTCCCTTCACAATAATACTCAAAACCCTAAGGAAACAATTTCCGACAAGGCATCAGGTATTATGGTGGTTTCTAAATGGCCCACTCAACCGTGGTTTCCATTATTCCAACGCCTTCTAGTGTCCGAAATGCTAGAATTTCAGTGTTAAAAATGTAATGGGTGGTTTTATGAATGGTTCTGGTTGCAGGAGCATTGTGCGGACGGCGCTACTGCGACGCAGGGTATCGCCAGCCACAGCGGACATAATGATAGGCTCGTTGTCGAAAAACTCTTACCAGCAATATAATATGGATTTTGATCATATAGATGACATGGACATAAATGAAATATACATTCGATTGGGTGTCAGTCGAGAACAATTAATGAATATTTTGGAACAAACACCGTTATTGTCGAACGTATCAACTCGGCCGAACACAACATTAGCCTGTTACCTAATGAAGCTGCGAAGTGGTGAAGGAAACGAAAGGCTGGCATCACTTGTCAACATGAGCCGGCGAACCCTTGAAAGACATCTTAAGTTAACCAGGGATTCCCTTTTTTTGGACTTCGTTCCTCGACATCTGATTTACGACCATATTGACAGAAGGGACATAGCTAATCGAAATCTTCAAGTGCCAAATGCTGTTTTTGGAAATCCAAATGCAGAACCCTCAGATGGAAAGGCAATTGTGATAGCAGACGCCACTTATATCTACATTCAAAAGTCCACAAACCATTTATTCCAAAGGCGATCATATAGTCTTCACAAATTCACGAATTTATTGAAACCATTTTTAATAGTTTGCTCAAGTTGGATGCACAAAACCTAAAAAATATGATCGAAGACGAAGAAGGCAATATTCATTGGTTTTTTAGACAAGGGGATGTGTTCATCTTAGACAGTGGATTTCGCGACGTAATCAACGATTTACATGCCTGTGGATATGAAGCGCACTTGCCAAAAAAAAAAATCGTAACGAAGATCAATTAATGACAGAGCAAGCTAATAAGTCTAGGTTGGTTACCATATGCCGCTGGGTTATCGAAGTTATAAATGGTTGGTTTAAACGCGACTTCCAAGTTATTTCGGCAAGATTTTTTTAATCGTGCCTTGCTCCATATGATGAAGGATTTTAAAATAGCCGCTGCGTTATTGAACGCATGCAGAGAACCATTACGTGATAGTGTACACGCAGAAACATTTATAACAATAATAAACCAACGATTGAACCAAACCAACCAAATCACCTAGCAGAGTATGTCCTAGGCAACAACTTAAATCGTCGACGGGCTAGCTTTGATAGCATTACTGGTAACCAACCTAACTTAAGTGATTTTCCGTCGCTGACCGAAGACGATTTAATTATTTTTGCACTTGGCACATATCAAGTGAAGTTAGCTCGCAGCTATTATGCGGAGCTTGTGCAACAAGGCCTATATAATATAGAAGTGTATAGAGATACCCAATGTACAGGTCTAGTCGAGTACGGCATTACAGCTACAAATGTTTGGCTTCTCCGCTGCCGAATACAATCGCGACATGCGCGGTCTAGAATTTATTATTCTTATAGAGAGACAGAAAAATGGTAGGGAAGCTATAGAAAACTATTATTGCAATTGCCTTAGCGGTAAACGCACTCTGGGTTGCTGCGCCCACATAATGTGTATAGTTTGATACTTGGGGTGGGCGAGAAACCAAGAGGAAGACATTGTTTTGCCAGCTGATTTTTTAAATAAAATAATTGTTGATGACGATTAAAGTCCAATAATTATTGTAGTTATTTAAGTAATAATGTACTATTGTAACCTGGCATAATGTTTTTATTTTAATAAATCAACGTATTTAACAAACCTTTAGTTTTATTTAAGCTATCATTATCTTATATTTGTATTTTACGCATATAATAACATAGTCATATCATTATAATGTAGGTACTTAAAATTTATTATTATATCAATGTAACATCATCACGAGGTGTACAAAATATTGTATTTAAGATACAAACTGTAATCATTCCTTTTAAATGATTTAATTCGTTTTTTTTTTATATAGTCCACCTATGATAACTTTTTATCCAAGGAACTTACAGAAACAGTCTTTTGTAGTCTTATTGTATACATAATTGGCTACTAGAAAATAAATAGTACAGATGTGGCCGCCGATGGGACAAGCTCCATACAATTTTGCCCATTATCCTTTGTTAAGTGGTTTTAAATTCAGTATGAATCTCATTTTGCCATTTGGTTTGGGGCGTAAGAATACACTTGAGATAAATTGTCCACTACATGGTTCACATTTAGATATTGCTCCTATTTTAAGCAAATTTTTGATAGCCTCGTTGAAATGAGCCTTCTCTGTTTGTGAGTATTGTGTTACTTTTGGGTCACACATTTGGACTACTGGCCTGTTAAATTGTAGTTTATAACCACTAACCCATGACAGTACAGTTTGGTCTTCTGTTATGAGAGACCATTGAGGATAAAAAGAAGATAATTGTCCAGCATATTTTACCGTGTTTATCGGCGGCGGTTGAACTTCGACGGATGTCGCGATGGTTTCGACGAGTTGCCTTGCGTCATGTTGCGATTGTATCGAGCCGAGGGGCCCGGCACCGGCGGGGGAGCTGCTTCGCGACCTCGCTGTACTCCTTGCCGTTCGCGCTGGGGCCGGGCTTCTCCAGTTTAAATTGTTAGGCGGAGAGAAAGCTTTGGGTTTAGCTGGTACCTTAGTTTTCATTTCGGTGCCTGACTTTGCTACAGCTTCTGCTGATCTTATTGTTTCTGCCAGATTTTCACCAAATAGGTATTTGTCGATTTTAGTGTCTGCTAGGTGCTCTTTCAGATCTTTAGTTATGGAGAATATTGCAAAGTTTCGCCTGGTGACTAATTCGGCATACTGAATATTGCACAAGATTCGGCACACATCCTTGAGTTTTTTGAGGCGTTCTTTATTTTTGTTCTTGTCCTGAAGTTCCTCTGTGACCACTCTTGCTAACCCAGAAATTGCTGTAGCCAGCTGGCTTTGGCGTCATTCAATGCCCTTATCGCGCTTCAGTACAGTCTCTGTTACTGCTGCTTTTATTTCAGCATTCAGTAGGGGTGCTCCAATTAAGACACTGTTAGCGGGGGTGAGGTATCGTTCGGTAAGTTCCTTACGAATTTCTTTGCCAAGTCCTTATGTTGCTATGTGTTGCAGCCTTGAGGCCAAGTCTTAATTTATGTCTGCACCATAGTTGACAACAGCAGAAGGGTCAGATCCCAAAATATCCAGCACCTCAGGGTCTACCTGCTCAGCAGAGTCTGTTGGATCTGTCTGCTCAGTCGAAGGGTCTATCAGGTCCACCTGCTCAGCCGAAGGGTCTATCGGGTCCAACTGCACAGTAGGGGGTTCCATTGGGTCAACCCTAACCAGCAACTGTGTGAGCTCTTCGTTTTGTGTTGCCAGTGGGCTGTCCAACAACACTCCAACTGAAACCGGATGGTTATCCTAGTTAGGAATTTTAATAATGTCAGTAGCGGTACAGTTTCAAGAGCTACCCCTGTGATATGCTGATGTTGTCATAAATTAATTTATTATTATTTGCTGATGTTGTCAAAAAACATCTTTTCACCACCTAAGTAACTGCAGCCACAACATCAGGACGCACACCAGCATTAGAGTACAGTCGGTAAGTTGCTAACTTACCGATTATCTCAAGACCATCTAGATTTTTTTTTTTCTTGGCGTTATTAGACGACAAGGTGGTTAATAATAATAAACCGAACACAGTACAAATTAAAGGATTGTACAAAAAAAATTTCAACCACTTAGAATTACGCAGCGCCTTTAGTGGAAATTGCATTCCTATGGAACATATCCCTATACTTACATGCTCGCTCATCATCAGGTATCGAAATTAACTCGTCATCAGGACTTCGCGCTATAGATTTAGACGAAACTGAAAACTTTAGATAACCCTACATCTAGTGACAAAAATTGTGAAAATAACGTGAATATTCTTTCTGAAATGTTGAATAGTGAAAATTGCTCAGAATCAGTCAAACAAATTACAGGTTATATTTCTGGTTAGATTGCACGAAAATTAATAAAAATGATTAAGTGTGAAATATGTGTTGACACATAATACCAAATTGTGGTTCCACAAGTTAGTGACAATAAGAGACATGAGAGGTTTATGTTATGCATCTGAAGACTTATTTTCAGTATGTTTAAAATCTGTAACCGTTATAAAATCTCATTTAAATGAAAACGGTACCCATTTTGTTAATAATCAGGATATTAATCAGGAGAGACTAAAATGTAATATTTAAAAATATTTTTTAAATTCGAACGTTTTTCATTCAATTTTAGAACATTCCAAAGACCAAACACCTTTTAATTAAAACTATAATTGATAGTAACTATAATGGATAGTACACAACAGTTCGCCTCCATTCCGCTCATAAAAATAATCCCGAGATAAAAAAGCTCTCTAAAAGACAGAAAAGGAATAAATTGAATCTTTTCGAAGGTGTATGATTGTTTTTACAATAAACATAATTATGTATTGTATAGCGGGCTGATGTCCGCAACTCCACGTCTGAGGCGCGTATTTTGCGTATTAAAACATAATTATGTAACAGTCAATGTGATTAACCCGTTATTATGCATAATAACTAGTAATTAAGTATAATCACTAAACTGAATAGTGAAAGTGATAAAATATGATTCACTTGACTAATTATTATTCTTAATAGCTGGTCGATGTTAGTCAAAGTAACAAAAGCAGTTCGACTAGCTGACGCCATTTGGTTATAATCTGCATAATCACTCAAATATACATAATTCCAACTGTGAAACCGAAGGAGTTTGGGGCCGATATTGATAATTTAGTTTTAAGGATATTGAGAATTTTAACTGACGGTTTTTGTTTATTTTAGTGCTTTAGTTTATTAGTTTATTTTATAGTTTTATATGATAAATTCGATGTCAGTTATCACTAACAAGTCGTGCCAGATATTATACATTTATCACTTTCTGTGTCAATTATCACTTTCACTAAATTGAGTAGTTATTATGAATAATAACTAGTAATTATGTATAATAACAAGATTTATTACTTTGACTGTAACATGATGTATAGGGGGAACAGTATAGTTATTGGCCCCTACATAGTTATTGGTCATTTCAACATCGGTATTGAAAAACTAGCAACCCACATTACTACATGGTAAATTTTAAAATGCACTATGGCAACACAATTGTTAACTGTCAAAATGTTTCGGTAAAACACCGCTAGGTGAATTCGTTCTTTTGTAGTCTGTGGTTTTTTCGTGCCGGTATCGAAAATAGGTAAGTTTGTTTAATAAATGTTAAGATCATATAATTTTAGAATATCATATTCTTAAATTAATTTACAAAGTTCAGTGATTTAAAATCCGTACAATATGTAGAGTGATATGCATAGTACGCGTATTTGAAGTGTAAAACGACTAAATCATAACATAACCTTAGAAAAATGTAGCGGCCAATTACTGTCAATAATTTAAATAACATTTACAGTAAATGGCTATACTATATGTCAATTACTATATTAATTTCACCCAAAACAAAATGCGTTTATAGTGATAAATAAACTACTGTCTGTTATACTATGCATTTTATTCGTTTGTCACTCATTTTAGGGCTGTGTAAATAGTTATTGGCATAGGCCAAGTACTATGAAGTCTGGAATAAAATTCTATACAAAAAAGGAGGCCAATAACTATAATATTTTTTAGCTTATTTTTCTGTTCTATCAGGTTAAATAATAAAAAAAAATCATGCCAAAGAAACCTCAGTGCACCAAAGAAGCCCTAGATGAGGCGTTAGAAAACATTCAGAATAAAACAATGTCTTTAAGAGCATTGCAAAAAAATATAATATTCCAAGGGCAACTTTACAATTTAAACTTTAAAATCCCACTTCTAAATCTGAGTTTGGACCAACGCCGTATTTGACTCATAAGGAACAGGATTCTATCAAGGAATGGCTTTTTACAAATGGCCCGGAAAGGCTTTCCAAGAAAACCAGATGATGTTCTTGATACTGTACAAATTTTTTTGTATGATAATCCACGAGAAACTCCTTTTCTTAATAACAGACCTGGACAAGGATGGCTAAAGGCTTTTTTAAAACGTCATCCTAGTTTGGCTCAGAGAACCAGTAAAGGAGTTACTAAAGCTAGTGCCTGCGTTTCCGAAAGTGATATAAAAAAAGAGTGTGTGTATTTATGTACACGCGTTAGAAGTTATACTTCTTTGGCGTATAGAAAAAAAAAACTAAAATGCTGTAGTGATTAACGATAAATATAAATAAAAATTAAACAAAAAGATTTTATTTAAATAAAAAAGTTTTTATTAACGTAAAAATATGGCAATACAGTAAAAATATACAACCATTAATCATTAAGGCAATGAATCAAATATATTAATAAATATTTCAAATAAACTATTTTATACTCGTAGATTCTTCTCGTAGTGACTGAATAGGCACGTGAGTAACAAGAGGTTTGTGGTAGCTAAAATATGATATAAATGGTCTCGTTGAAACTGTAGATAAGTATCTTGTAAATACACCATCAATTGTGGTGCCATGCCGTGTTGTTGAAACTGAAGAGTCATTATTAATCATGAGATTTAAATATTCATTAAAAAAATTAATCAGTGGCTCAGAAGTCTCTGAATCTCTGCGTCTCTCATGGGTAACTTATCTTCATTTTTACCCATATATGATGCTCCAATTGTTGTGTATGGAAATAATGATCTTTCAAAAAATAAATAATGTCTTAAATTTTTTGATTTGGAGAAATATAAGTTGCAGTTAAAACAATTTTGTTATACACTCCGCTACACAAAATTCACCTACTGACGACTTTGATGAACTTACAAATTCGGACTGTCATATTAATGCAAGGAGTAATAATACTTGTATTATCGTTTGCATTGTGATAAATAGCAACTCCTCCAGCTCGACGATTTGGTCGTTTATATTGAACTATGCAATTGAAATGTGGTATACTAACTGATTCATTGTCATCCAGCCAAGTTTCATTTAACATCAAAATCTGTGATTTTTGTATAACTCATCATTTAAGTCAATGGAGTGAGCGCGTAAACTTTGACAGTTGAAAGTACATATATACTGTCAATCCTTTTCTTTGGCTAGTGAAATTTAAGATATTGTTATTGATAGTAATAAAACGATTATTCGAGAGTTTGAAATTCAGTTCGTAGATCAGCGACTGCAGTTGAAGGTTTTCGTCCATGAAAAAATGTTTTATTATTGTCTCTTGTAGTGATGTATAACCCATCGACACTTTTAACGCGTGATAAAACGACATAAACTAATGATAAGGGATGTTTTTTATCATATTCATAGACAAATTCAGGGTATGTACTCCCTTGCGACTTACGAATAGTTGTTGCACAGGCACAAACTAAAGGTAAATGCGAACGTTTAACATTAATCGTTTTACTGTTATTTAGAGAAATAGTGGAAGATCTTCTCGTGATAGGCACTGCTGTTTTACTAATTTGATGCGCAGCTACATGTCCAGCGACTTTTTTTCGAATTTTTTGACCAATCTTCAATGAGTTCGGGAACTCAAGCCTGTCTATACAAGACATCCTGGCGACGGACTGGAGGTGCGCGGCGGCTGAGGCGGCGCGCGCGGGCGGAGGGCCAGCGGCGGGTCTACGCGGCGGTGAGGGGTGCGCGGGAGCGGCGCGGACGACACCTCGCTCGCATCGCGGACCACCACGGCACTTCACATTTTACCACGGCGGAGACACCGCGTTTTCTCTTTATATTATTATAATTATTGTTTAAGTAAATACACTATTGTAATCAGTCCACGAGTTTGATTAGACTGCTCCCGCTAGCTATCGAATAAGCAACGCAACATATGGTCCTTCGCAAGTAAACAACACAGCGAGGAGAATTAGTGTTTTACGAGATCAAGAACAAGTGCGAGACGTTGGAGAACTTTGACCCCGCGTCTCGACGTTTGAAAATAGCAGTGTCATCGTCGACTACGGTTGGAGATTTGAAGTCGCAACTGGACTTTGCGGATAAGGATTCGGATATTCGTGAGATCGTTCCAATTATTCCTTTTTATCACCGTTATTCCAGTCTTCTTTTCTTTTTTTATACAGGTTATAGGTTTATAACGCTGTTTTTCTAGTAGTTCCCATTCATTGCCCTATTGAGTTGGTTAACTAGCTACTTTCATTATCTAATCGTCTTTTCTCATCATTATTTCAAGTTAAAATCTATTGATTTCTTAACGTTTTTCATATTGAATGAGTATGTACAAGTAACGAGTTATTTATTCCTTTGTTTGTTGCTTGGCGCACTGCTTTCCATTAGTTAGCTTGTTATAGCGTGATAACACAGTGGCATATTTTTTTATAACCGTTACTTATTTTAAATTTTTAAAATTTGTTGCTGAGTCATTATTTTTTCCAACTGCAAAATGGCTGACAAGTTGGTGAAAAAACGCAGCTCGATGAAAGCCAAGCTTACAAACTTCAGTGCTTATTTGAATGTTCTTCAAAGCTGTGAAACACTTTCAAACTTGCAAATCATCGAGCTAGAAACCCGCTTCGACAAATTTAACGCCTTGTACACCGAATTTGATGAATTGCAGACGGAGATCGAAGTTTCTTTGGACAAGCCAGACGAGGCTTACGCGACGAGGGACCAGTTTGAGCAGCAGTACTACTCGCTGGTAGCCGTGGCGCGAAGTTTGCTGCCCGGGTTGGATGGCAAGCGTCAACGTCGCGACTCCGCGTATTCTGAGGCAAGGTCAGAGGCAACAATGTCAGGTGGGACTAAAAATAATTTTATTAGGTTACCCAAAATTGATTTACCGCACTTTGATGGCAGTTTTCAGAATTGGCTTGAGTATAGGGACACATTTATTTCTTTAATTCATGACAGTGCTTGCGTAGACAATATAAATAAGTACCATTATTTACGAGCTTCTTTAAAAGGCAAGGCATCCGAAGTCATAAAAAATATTGACTTTAAAGCGGATCATTACCAATTAGCATGGGACTTATTGTGTGAAAGATACAATAACAGTCGTCTTCTCATTGATAAACACATGCAAGCTTTGTTCGAGGTGGAACCAGTCACTACTGAATCTAGTGTTCTTTTACGACGTCTTATAGATACGACTAGTAAGAACATAAGGGCGCTCAAAAACTTGAATGAGCCCACAGAGCATTGGGATACTATTATTATATATATGATGTCAGTTAAATTAGATGCGAGCACTAGTAGATATTGGGAAGAGTTCCGTAATACATTGTCAGGAAAACCTACACTTGCTCAATTTACTACCTTTATAAATAATAAGGCTGATTTGCTGGAAACATTAGAAGATAATAATAAACACAATAGAACAAACTATAATAATAGTAAACCAAAAAGTTTTGCTATAGTTTCACAGGGTACTACAAATAAAAGTAACAACACTAATCCTAATAAAAATAAATTTACATGCCCTATGTGTTCCGGCGATCATTTTCTTTACATTTGTGACTCTTTCAAAAGGTTAACAATAGAAGAACGTCTTAAAAAGGCCAAAGACCTCAAAGTTTGTCTGAACTGCCTAAGATCCGGTCACAATGAAAAAAGGTGTAGAATGACGCGCTGTAAGTACTGTGCAGCTAGACATAACACCCTACTGCACATGGAACGAACAGAACCCCCTCCCATTCAAAATCCAATGCCCAGTACGTCAGAAAGTATTGCTCTTTCTGCTAACGCTTCGGCTACTATGGTACCAAATACTCGCTCGTTTGTTTTACTTTCCACAGCGATGGTGACGGCGGTGAATAGCAATGGTGAGAGGTGCGACGCCCGCATCCTGCTGGATAACGGGAGTACAGCCAACTTTATTACAGAGGACTTATGTAACAAGCTGTGTTTGTCCCGAAATGACACGGGCTCCACGATAACAGGTGTAGGTAACCAAACTAGCACTAGTGCACAAACCTGCAACCTCACAATTGAAGCCATTGGTGGTGACTATTCGGTAAACATTGACTGTTTAATTTTACCAGAAATCACTCATGTTTTGCCATCATCTCCAATAAATTTAAAACGCATAACCATACCTGTAGGTCTACAGTTGGCGGATCCAACATTCAACATTCCCTCAGCTGTGGACATATTAGTCGGTGTAGATGTTTTTTGGAGCGTAATTTTAGCCAATCACATAAAGCTAGGTAAAAATCAACCAAGGTTATGTGAGAGTAAGTTAGGATGGTTAGTTTCAGGCACAGGCTGTCACTCACATACGTCTCATTCACATTTTTGTAACCTTGCTAAAACCAAGACCAGTACAGATTTATCTATATTTTGGGAACTGGATTCAGTTCCTGAAAAGCATTCCCTTTCTTTAGAAGAACGGGCATGCGAAGATAGTTTTTACAATAATACAAAGCGTAAGGACGACGGTCGTTTTGTGGTTACAATACCTTTTAAGTCTGATCCTTCTGCACTAGGAGATTCATACGGTATTGCGAAACGCCGTTTTCTATCTTTAGAAAAAAGATTTGAACGTGATCATAAATTCAAGTCGATGTACTTTGAGTTCATGTCAGAGTACGAAAGTTTAGGTCACATGACGGAAAATTCTAGCATAACATCGAACGGCGAAGTAAACTACTATTTGCCACATCATGGGGTCATGCGCGAGTCTAGTGTTACGACTAAGCTACGCACCGTGTTTGATGCATCGACCAAAACTACAACAGGGATATCACTCAATGACTTGCAATTTGTAGGCCCAACGGTTCAAGACGATTTACTATCCATTTTGTTGCGTTTTCGACAGCATAAATTCGTAATTTCAGCGGATATAGAAAAAATGTATCGCGCTATCGAAATCAACCCTGTCCAACGACCATTACAGCAGATTATTTTTCGTAAAACCCCTACAGAGCCATTAAAAACGTATACATTAAATACGGTAACGTACGGTACAGCGTCTGCTCCATATTTGGCTACTAAATGTTTGGTTAGTCTAGCTGATACAATAACGAACCCTGTCGTAAAGCGTTCCATCCAACATGATTTTTACGTGGATGATTTTCTCAGTGGTTCAGACACCATATCAGGTGCACAAGATTTATGTAGGGAAACTATGTCTGTCCTGGCATCAGCGCAATTTAATTTGAGAAAGTGGCAGTCTAATAGCTCTGAAGTTTTAAAAGAATTACATGGTCTAAATAAATCAAGCCATGCCATATTAGATCTTTCAGATAACAACAATAATACTCCTTCTAAAACTTTAGGAGTACATTGGTTATGTAATTCTGATAAATTAGTTTTTTCCATTAGTATTGAATCTAATAATAAAATAACAAAACGACATATTTTGTCTGTAATTAGCCAAATATTTGACCCACTAGGCTTGGTTAGTCCCTGCATTGTCGAAGCAAAAATATTAATGCAGACACTCTGGTTGAACAAATGTGAATGGGATGACGATGTGTCGCAGGAAGTAGCGGACTCATGGTTATCATTTGCGAATACATTGCCTTGTTTAAATCAGTTAAAAATTCCACGATGGATTTTAGGTAACAATTCGGAAACCCATGAAGTTCATGTATTCACAGATGCATCTGAAAGGGCTTACGGCGCATGTGTATACATTCGTTCTGTATCTAGTTCAGGAACGGTCACTGTCCATCTGTTAACTTCCAAAAGCCGTGTGGCACCAGTCAAACCTACTACTATTCCACGGCTAGAACTGTGTGGAGCTCTGTTAGGTTCCAGGTTGTGCACAAAGGTTAAGGATTCTCTCACATTACCAATACACAGATTCCAATATTGGTGTGACTCCACAATAGTGCTGGGATGGTTGGCTACACCATCTCAACAACTAAAGCCGTTCGTTCGAAATCGTGTAAACGAGATTCAAGAATGTAGCTCAGGTTATGAGTGGAGATACGTGCCGTCTAGGGCCAATCCGGCGGATCTTGTCTCTCGTGGGCTGAAGGCTGATCTTATCAGCGATTCTGCACTTTGGTGGTCAGGCCCACCATTTTTATTAAATAATGAAAACACGTGGCCGCTACAGCCCAATAAACACGTGAAACAGGATCTACCTGAAGTAATTTCTAATATAGTGGATAGTCACAATAGCAATAACAATTCTAATATTAACCTAACATGTAGTTCAATTATACAACAATTAATTCATAAATATTCTAATTTTGATTATTTACAACGTATCGTAGCTTATACTCTAAGATTTATTTACAATTTAAAGAATACTAATTCTAAGTTAATGGGCTCTCTTTCTGTTGAAGAACTCAAAAATGCCTTTTCACTTATATTACGTGTAGCTCAATCTGAAATGTTTGAACATGAGTACGCTGTCCTCAAATCTGGGAAGCCGTTGTCACGTAAAAATAAGCTAATTTCTTTGACTCCTTTTCTAGACTGTGACAACATTATTCGTGTAGGGGGCAGACTAGATAATTCCCCGTACGAATATGACGTGAAACACCCAATTTTGCTGTGTAGTAAGCATCATTTGACAAAGTTATTATTTCAAATGCAACATAAAAAGCTACTACATGCTGGTCCACAATTGCTTTTAGCGACTATACGTCAAACTTATTGGCCATTGGGAGGCAGAAATCTCTCCAAGCTGACGGTAAATAAATGCCTTAAATGCTTTAGATTTAAAGCTCAAAATGTGCAGCCAATCATGGGACAATTACCCAACACAAGAAGCAATTTAGAATTTCCTTTTTTTAATAGTAGTGTCGACTATGCTGGGCCTATTTTGATATCTGACCGTAAAGGTCGGGGATCCAGACTGATTAAGTCCTACCTGTGCATTTTTGTTTGCATGGCTACAAAAGCTGTGCACCTCGAACTTGTCACAGACCTCTCTAAAGAGGCCTACAAAGCTGCCTTAAACCGTTTTGTCGCTCGTCGCGGTAGGCCACGTACTATCTTGTCCGACAACGGTACTAACTTTGTCGGAGCGTGTAATGAATTATATGCGTTTTTGCAGGGTTCTGATGTTGCATTCGAAATAGCTCAGGAGGGAATAGAGTTCAGGTTTGCACCGGCGTATTCGCCGCACTTTAACGGTCTTGCTGAAGCTGCGGTTCGTTCAGCTAAGCACCATTTAAAAAGACTTTTGCAGCTTACTCATTTCACTTACGAGGAAATGGCTACGTGCCTAACTCAAATAGAGGCAATTTTGAATTCCAGGCCCCTCACTCCTCTTTCCACTAATCCTCTCGACTTCTCTGCCCTTACTCCTTCTCATTTCCTCATTGGACGATCGCTAATGTCTGTTCCAAATCCGCAGGTCACTGATGCCAGCATCAACCGTCTGGAGCGCTACCAACGTGTGGAGTGTATCAAACAACACTTTTGGAAAAGATTTAATCTCGAATACATCTCCAACTTACAGCAGAAAACTAAGTGGCCTGCCTCCACAAATGGTGACATAGCGTTGGGATCGCTTGTCCTCATTAAAGACAAGGCGCTACCGCCGCTCTGCTGGTTGCTGGGGCGCGTCGCGCAGGTGTACCCTGGCAGCGACGGCGTCACGAGAGTTGCGGAGCTGAAGACGAAGAGAGGGACGATTCGACGCGGCTTCAACAACATCTGCCCACTTCCTCTTTGAAGTACACTTCAACCCGGGGAGCATGTCTATACAAGACATCCTGGCGACGGACTGGAGGTGCGCGGCGGCTGAGGCGGCGCGCGCGGGCGGAGGGCCAGCGGCGGGTCTACGCGGCGGTGAGGGGTGCGCGGGAGCGGCGCGGACGACACCTCGCTCGCATCGCGGACCACCACGGCACTTCACATTTTACCACGGCGGAGACACCGCGTTTTCTCTTTATATTATTATAATTATTGTTCAAGTAAATACACTATTGTAATCAGTCCACGAGTTTGATTAGCCGCTAGCTATCGAATAAGCAACGCAACAAGCCACACAACATTTACGTCTCTATCAACATTATATTCTATATAAACTAGCCTACCAACAGCCCCATTTGCTAAGCCATGAGACACTTCTATATTTGTTGTTATCATGTAGAAGACGTTTACCACGAATACAGTTTCGTAAGGTAATCCTCCAGTATCAATTAATGACATTTTGTGTAGTTTTTGACGGAAGGAAGTAGTGTACTTTGCTTTGTCGAAGTACAACTAGTGAATACATCTTTCGCTGTTGAGATTATCTTTTCTTGTGCAAGATTTAAAATTTTACTATTATATCTTGTTACAGCTTCATTTGTATTAAATAATCGGATCCCATGTGGACATTTAGTTTCAGCTTCTTGAATAGTTACAAAACGGGATTCTAATAAGTTTAACTCGAAATCGTCAAGTTGTTCACCATTTTCAATTTTAGTTAAGATTGTAGAGAACTGTTGAATTTGCTTATCTCATTACTTGCTCGAGCTCATAAAATTTCAATCCACGCCACAATACAGGTCCAACAATTCTTTGTTTTTGTTGTTTGTAGATTGGAGTAGCTCTGGTGGTAACTGACGTAAATCTCCAATGAGAATGACATCTATCCCTCTAAAGTTAATATTAAAATTGCCTGTAATCAGTTTTAAACGTGAGTCAATTTGAGCAAATAATTCAGCTCCGATCATACTGATTTCATCAACAATTAATACTTTAACGTATTTAAATAATGCTCTGTATTGATGAGCTACCTCAGTACTTAGGGGAAGTAATTTAGACAAAGATATTTTTAAAGCAGTATGCACAGTAGTCCCGTCTATTGCAACAGCAGCTTTACCTGTTGAGGCACAGGCAAAATAAGAGTTGCAATACCCATTGTTATCAGTGAAGCGGTTATAAATCTCCATGAGAAGTTTTATAACAAAAGTTTTACCACATCCTGCTGGGCCTGTGCAAAATATTTGGAATGGTTCACTATTTGAGCATAATAGATGTGAGATAACATGTAGCAAAAGTTCTTGTTGCTTATCATTTGCCATCCTCATCAACTCAAAAAATTCAGCATTTGGCATCAAGTTGTCTCGTTTTTTAGCAATAGGGCCCAGTTTGTTGAGTACAGCTAATCGAAGATCACTATTCACATCAGAAATAGGGTTATCGTATAAATTTTGAAATGGATTTGGATCAGGCATCACGTTGGTGACATCTTGCACTTCGTTTTCATCTTGAAAATCATCTTCTCGACACTAATTTCGACAAATTTCAATTGTCTTTTGCATATCTAAATAAGATTCGAATTGAGTACATCTATTCAAAATTATATTCTCATTGTTGTTGTTTATTTCGATAAATTTCATCTCAGCGAGTATTTCTTCATCTTCGTTTCAAAACGGAAAGTGTAAGGTTACCATTTCACGTTTATATTCATTCAGATCTCTTCCCATGTCGTAATTTTGATAACGAATAACACGTGGGACTTTTCTTTTTGTGCAAGTGCCATCGGGTTTAATAGTATAACTAGCAACAAATTGAGCTAAAGTTACATTTTCCAAGTCTTCGAGTCTACGTTGATATTTATCAAACCAGTTTTCTTTCCAAATATTTGTTGAATCATCTCCAATACCCAACGCATCTAATTCTTTTAGTGTCTTTCTTATTCTTTGACGATCAACTGGCCACATAGTTGGAATAGTAGTAACAACCGTTGAACACTTTGACATTGGTTTCCGTAACAAATACCAAGCAGCCTATTGACTAGTTATTTCTACACCGTTGAGCATATTTACGCCTATTTTTTTTGTTATTTCAACAACATCAAATTCAGGATGCTCATCCATAATTTCAATAATTTGTCGTTGTAAATGACTAACACCACAGATGGTTTTATTCACATACTAGCTTTTGCCCGCGGCTTCGCTCGCGTTAAATTCGGGGTAACACAGTTCCCTTGCGCCTTATTGATTTGAAATAGCAACGCTAAGTTTTCCCTTTTCTTCCCTCTTTCTCCCTCACATTCCACTATTTTTAAATAAAAATTAGCCTATGTCCGTCTCTTGTTTCCCAACTATCTCTGGACCAAAATTCATCAAAATCGGTGTAGCCATTAAAGCGTGAAGAGGTAACAAACAAACTCACTAATAATATTAGTAAGGATTCCGCGACATACATATTCTTCAATTTGTTTGTTGTAATAAGAATATAAAAATAGTAATTAAAATATTAGGTCCTTACATATGAAATTGGCGTTTTGTATGGAAGGAACAAAAAGTCGAATATTTTTTAATATAATATATTTAATTAATCAAAGTATGAACCATTGTTTTCAATGCACTTTTGCCATCTTATAGGTAGTTCATTGATCCCTTTACTAAAAAAACCAGTCGGACGGGAATCAATAAAATCTTTGAAGGCGATTTGGACTGCCCCATCGGAGTTGAATTTTTTCCCTTGCAAAAAGTTATCCAAATTGCGAAAAAAATGGTAATCTGTTGGAGCAAGGTCCGGGGAGTACGGAGGATGTCTAAGACATTCCAATTCAAGCTCTTCTAATTTGGTAGCCGTCTGTTGCGCAGTGTGTGGTCTGGCGTTGTCGTGAAGCAGCAGTGGCGTGGAGCGATTGACCAGCCTTGGTTGTTTAGCCGCTAGCTTTTCCATCATGGTTTGTAATTGCTGACAATAGACATCAGCTGTAATAGTCTGGCCAGATTTGAGAAAACTGTAATGAACAATACCGGCACTAGTCCACCAAACGCTTACAAGTAACTTTTTTGGGGTTAATTTTCGCTTGGGGCAGGATTTGGCTGGCTGGCCAGGATCCAACCATTGCGCTGAGCGCTTCCGATTATCGTAAAGAATCCATTTTTCATCACAGGTAATGATTCGGTTTAAAATACCTTCATTGTTGTGCCGGTTCAGTAATGTAACGCAGCAGTCGACGCGCGTTTGCCGGTTTGCTTCAGTCAATTCGTGAGGTACCCACCTTTCAAGCTTTTTAATCTTCCCAATTTGCTTCAAGTGAATTAAAACAGTTTTATCACTAACATCGAAGCCTGCAGCTAACTCGGACGTGGTTTGCGATGGGTCCGCTTCCACAATAGCCTTCAATTCTCCATTATCTACTTGGGTCTCAGGCCGTCCACGGGGCTTGTTCTGCAGGTCGAAATTTCCAGAACGAAAACGTTGGAACCAAAAACGAACTGTGTTTTCTTTTGCAACATGACCGCCATACACATCATTCACCCTTCGAGTCGTTTCCGCAGCACTAGTGCCACGGCGGAACTCGTACTCGTAAATAATGCGATATTTTAAATTTTCCATTTTGTAAAATGAGTGACGCAAACAGAAAAAACAGAAGAAAAAAAACAAATGAATGACGGTCATCGAAGCACAAATACATGAGTAAATAGCTGTACAAATTTGAATTTGGAATTCCTTACCAAAGAGGAGAAATTCGTGATTAAAGTGGCCAGTACGAAAAACGCCAATTTCATATGTAAGGACCTAATATCAATAAATCAAAGGAGAATGACCACGACAATCTGGACAGATGGTACATAGAATTTATAACGAAACAATAATAAATCTTTTAAAGCACATGGTACAATGTTTACGATGTTTACGTGGTTCATTGATTACGCAGATGCCTGCTATCTAGATGCCACTGAGGAGCTTTTAAACAAACTTGAGCCTTTGCAAAACATTTGCATCCGCTTTGTTTTTGGGCTAAGGAAATTCGACCATGTCTCTCAATTTCGCAAGGTTAGTTCCTTGCGAAATTGAGAGACATGGTCGAATTTGTGACTACCTATTCGCCTTCGCAGGAACACTCGAATATTATGCCTTTTATTCAACATCCTCTACAACCCTGCATATCCCATTTACCTACGAGACCGTTTTTCTTTTACCCGTCCTCCTGACGCTTTGTGTAGATCGCATTTGCGTCATCATCTCAATTTCCCTTCCCATAAAACCGACTTTTATTCCTACTCCTTCTCTGTCCATGCAGTGCGTTTGTGGAACTCACTTCCGGCTAACATTTGTGGCGCTAAAACTATCTCTGTTTTTAAAAAACTGGTCAAAGAACACTACCTCTCCTCTATAGTTTGATATTTTGTATATATTTTAGATATGTATTAAGTATTTTAGATTGTATATGTGTAAACATGTATTTATTATTTTTATTTCTATTAGTATGTAAGTTTTCTAAATTGATAAAGTTTTGTTTATTTAAGTTAGTGCTTAAGTTGTTTTGTTTTTTACACACTGTGTCTACGTGTTTATTATTTCCCATCTGTCCTATCGCAGGTCTGCTGGAAGAGATTTCTTTATGAAATAAGCAGTACCTTTGTGCTCTTTTTTCCTTGTGTACTTTTTTATAAATTGTTCTGTGTGTACATAAATAAATAAATACAAGTAGACGTTCATTTTCAAAACAATTAACGAATATGCAGTGGCCAGAGTGGCAGAGTCCAAGAGCAGGCAAAGGCATAGCACTTCCTTCGCTCATTGTGTTAACTCGATTCTGAAGCAGTCCAAAACACTCTGAACAAATTATACTTCCTGGAGATAGCTGCAATCAAAAAAAATATTTGAAATGAAATATAATAAAGGTCATTATAATATAGTATAATAGAATGAGCAAAGGAATGGCACAATCACCGACTTCAAGCCCAACTGAATGGACCGCACAACATAATTATATTTTGTGCTTACAGCACGGAGTGCTTCCAATTTCAGCATTGTGACATTGATTTTATGCTATCATTTGTCTATAGTTTTTAATATGTGATTTATAAAAATCTAAAATAAAAATATAAAAATGAGAGAATAACTGGGTAGGTTTAAACTGTCTGAGAAATCAAGAAATAGACTGATAGGTATGAAAACGTCAATAGAATGTGCTTACCTAAGTAGGAGTTATCCATGACTGTAACACATTGATCATGTGAGTAGTAGCTTGTTCCAAAGAATACCTGCGTTGGTTTCTTAGGATTGCAAAAAAACAGTTGATACACCGGTTTCGCCGGTCGATTGTTCTTGTTGTCGGTACCTCACGCGAAGTGGTCGACATTTTCAGTAGTCGTTAAGTAGTACAGTACAGTACAACAAAATACGAATCACACACAAACTTCAAACAAAGTTAAAACTTCCTGGCGTAAAAACGTCCTGGCGTAAGATTCACAATTACACATGGGGAGACTAGGGAGACTTGTTCCCTTGGGAGACTTGATCACCCAGTGACAAATCAAAAACTAAACGCTTTTTCTAGTTTTTATATTGGCAACATAAGTCTTTGTTGTCTATGGTGAACTAAAAACGTCATTTTGACATCTTTATATACACAACTTCAGAGCAGTGCAGCCATTTTTATTTTCTTGCTTCAGCATTTGTTCCGGTAAGTTTTTCAATTGTTTTTTTTTTAATAACTGAATGAATAATAGGGAATATTACGCAAACCTCGGCGCAGAGGGCGCCACTAGCACATGCAGTATTAACCGTCATGTGCGCAATCGCGTATCCAGATATTCTGTGAAAATATGTCAAAGTGTTAATTATTTTGGTATAACTTACCTATCTGTACTTTAATTATATATATTATGGCGTCCTACGGCCATTTACGTCTCGGCAAAAAACTTTTTACTGCTTACGCTAGTGCTGCGCCCTTGCGCCAGAATTTTGCAGTAATATCCCCTATTCACTGAGTATGTGTCAAAATCATTGAATGTAGTTTATTAAGGTTTGCATTTACATGTATCTTATTTAATTAACGTTTTCTCTTGGCAAAAAATATTTTTTTAAAAGAGCACTCCCGGGTACACTTGATCACGGCAAGGCGGGGTGGGTACACATGATCCCGGGATCAAGTGTCCCATACATTCAATTTGCCAGTTTTCTTTTTTCTTTGTTTTAGATTAATTATAAAATGGGAAGAACATATAAAAGAAAAGAGGGTGCAAAACCACGTATACGTGTTGACCCACAAATTCTTAAAGAAGCTGTTAACAAGGGATTGGAGGGAAATACGATCAAAGGTACTGCCAAAGGGTATAACGTCCCAATAATGACACTGAAAAGGTATGCAAGAAAACAAAAGGACCAGGAAAATGAGATTACATACGAGCCTAATTATAGACAGTCTTCACTAAAGAAGAGGAGTTGCATTTAGCCAAGTATCTAGAAAAAGCTAGCAAACTCCATCATGGCCTATCTTCTCTGCGTGTTCGGCACCTAGCATATCAGTTGGCTATTCAAAGCCAAATGAGAAAATATAAAAAATGGACCAATAATATTGCATCGTACGATTGGTTCCATGGTTTTATGAAGAGAAATACACAATTATCTTTACGTGTACCTGAAGCGACCAGCCTGAGTAGATCGACCAGCTTCAACAAACATAACATTGGCTGTTTCTTTGAAAATTTACAAAAACTATTGGTTAAGTATCATTTTGGACCGGAAGCTATCTGGAATATTGACGAGACGGGGCTGAGTACTGTACATAAACCTAAAAAAATTGTTGCTACTAAAGGTGTAAAGCAAATAGGAAAGATGACATCAGGTGAACGTGGTGAATTGGTAACTGCGTGCTGTTCTATAAATGCAATGGGAGGATACATTCCTCCATTCATGATCTTTCCACGCAAGAACTGGCAAGATCGTATGTTGAACGGTGCACCTGCAGGTACAAATGCGAGCGTATTTCCTTCAGGCTGGATGACTGCCGAGAATTTTATAAAGTTTTTACTACATTTAAAAAAATACACCAAATGTTCAGTTGAGTGTCCGATGTTGATTATAATGGATAATCATGACAGTCATATTAGCATAGAATCGTTAAACTTCGCTAAAGAGAATGGTATAAATCTTTTGACAATACCTCCCACACGTAGCATAAAACACAGCCTTTAGACAGAACAGTGTTTGGACCACTCTAAGCCTATTATGATACTGCTTGTAGCGATTGGATGGACCAGAATCCTGGCAAAACTATAACGATTTATGAAACATCTGAATTACTTGGGAAAGCATTTCCAAAAGCTTTTACGCCTCAGGATATTCTGAGTGGATTTCGAGTAACTGGGATTTATCCTTTCAATAAAGACATTTTCACCGATAATGAATTTCTCTCGTCGTATGTTACGGACAGGCCTTTAGTTACTGAAACAAATCCAGAACGCACTGATGAGAATGACCAATCACAAAACTGTGAACTTTTGTCTCCAGAACGATCAGCTACACCATCAATTCTATCTGACGCAACATTGACACGTCAAGACTTTGAGATTAACCCGACAGTACCTGAAAATACCACACAAGATGCGATTATACCGGAACAATGCAACATCAAACTCTGTCAACCCAAATGAGATCCTGATATCTAGTACACACTAAACTCCTACAAAGAGAGCTGCTCCATCAAGTCCACAACCAGGCTGTTCAAAAATCTTGAAATGTTTTAAGACCCCTGAGGAAATAAAACCATTCCCGAAAGCTGGTTGCCGAAAGGTAACCCAGAAAGGTCGTAAAAAAGGATCAACGAAAATCTTGACTGATACACCTGAAAAAGAAAAGTTGGTTGAGGAACTATTAAAAAGAAGAGAAAAAAATTGGTTGTTTGTAAAGTAGGTTTACGATCGAGATGTTTACGTGATAACGTCTTATTGGTGATATTTATATAATTAGTCTATATTTTTAAGTGAAATAAACTAATGTAAAATTGTTTAGAAAAATTATACAATTTCAGCCAGAAGCCAAAGTAGTGACATCTAAAATGAAATTAAGTACTAATTTAAAGTTTTTTTTTCGAGCCAAGTAACAGATGGCGCTACCATCTTTATAACTCGTGAGGTTTAAGTTTCTGAACATGTCACCCGACTAAAACGATTTTAAAGACGTTATCACGTCAAAAAGAACAAAAAGATAAATAAACCAGTCGACAAAAAGGTGAATATAGTTAAACGGAACCTTAAAGGGTTTACGCAGAAGGAAAAATCTTCATCGGAAGACGAACTACAAATACGGAGGTCTGATCAGTCTAATGTAGGAGAGAAACTTATATCTTTAAAAGACTTAGAAAGTATTGCTGGAATTGATATGATCAACAAATTGAAATACCTTCAATCCCGGGGTACAACAGTTAATGACAGTTCTCCGACAATGTACAAGATAATCTTTTGATAAGCTTTTTTCAGGACAGTTTGCCACAAAAAATAATCAACTAATATTGAAATAAAAACTCCACATAAAACAACAACAAATGTAAATCTGACCAGTGAAGATATACGACAACAGTAAAAATTACTATGACCCCTACAAAGAATATAGATTTCTGCGCACTATCTACATCAAAAGACATCCCTCAGTTAATTCATTAGGAATAAGTATAGAAAAGACCCCATAGGTCATAACTTCTGAGAACTTTAGAGCAACAATTGAAAAAGAAGAAATAGAAAAGCAACAAAAAGAGAACGAAAAATTGAAAGAAAAAGAAAAAGAGATGAACAAGCAGATCCACGGAAACAAAACGCCATTGAAAAGACGAAAAAAGGTAAAGGTACAGGAAAACGTTCGAAAAATGGACATGAGAAATACGAAACACGAAACGTTGAGACTGAAAAATAAAATATTTTATGTGATACTACTAATAAGATAAAGATAATACTAAACTTACAGGTGTTCACTTGTAATGCGTGCAATCGTCTAATTTTAAAAAACTTCATCTTTAAAATGTAGTTCATGTGAGAAATACTATCATAATCACTGCATACCCAATAGTCATCGTGAAAATATCCCGGATGATGACGAATTTGTAGATTTTATATGCCACAAATGTTACGTAATTAACGATGATTCCGAGCCATCTGATGATGAGAACATTTTTTAATTAGTGAGGGTTATTGGATTTTTGTTAAAGTTTTTATTTTATAATTTTAATTATTATTTTGTTTTCTATGGCCAATAACTGTAACATTACATTTAACATTAACATACAACACACTTAACATTACCTGTATGGAGTATTGCAGCCACCTATGGGATGGCTCGGCAAAATACCAGCTCGCTGCACTCGACTCGGTGGAACGCAGAGCCAAAAGGCTCATAGGCGATGAGATGCTTGTGTCCAAGCTTCACAGCCTGGCGCACAGGCGTAACGTTGCCAGTTTGTCGGTTTTCTACAGATTGTACTTCGGAGAGTGTGCGCTGGAGCTCCATGACCTGATCCCACCGTCTCCGTTTTACTACCGGGCTACCAAACGCACGGCAGGGTACCACCCGCACTTGGTCGATATACCGTCTTGTCGTACTAAGCGCTTTTCCACAACATTTATTGTGCGCACGGCCAAGGTGTGGAACTCTCTGCCGGCTTCTGTGTTCCCTACCACATACGACCCGTCTGCCTTCAAAACAAGAGTTAATAGGCATCTTCTGGGCTCGCTCGCTCCATCGTAGACCTCATCTGTCGCTAACCATCAAGCGAGATCGAGGTCAAGAGTGAGTTCATTCTAAATAAAAAAAATAAAAAATAAAAAACATTACATGGACAATTAATGTGATTATGGTGGCCAATAACCGATAATTCAATATTTGTATCTTTATGTTGACTTATTAAAAATGTGTATGGTAAAAGAGTATGTAAGCCATACCATTGAATAAATACGTTAATGTTATACAGTTATATGTATATTTTAAAATTTATTTCATTTACATCTACCTGTTTTATATTTTTATATATTATAAATAGTGTCTTGAGGTGGCTTAACTGGCCAATGACTATAATGTTTACCCTATATTTCTTTCTTTTAAAAAAATGTTTTATTTTTCACGTACCTTTTGTCTTCTAATAGTGTTTATTCGTTGCATAGGCACAAATCCCGGCTACAAATTCTGCACATGCGGTTTGTACCTTCTACCTAGTTAATTTGCTAGTCTATGATGCTGACGTGCGGGGGATTGATGACGCGTGGCGCTGTTTGTTTATCTAGCTATAACTTTTTTTCTTATTGCGTTCTATCAAGCAATCCTTTTTACTTGTAGTGAAATGTAGTGTGAATAAAAAAGTGTGTATGTGTGCTGCCGCTCGGCGCGGAACAGTTTTTTCTGTGTTTTGTAAGTGTAGGTATAACATATCTGTATATTAGAATATCATTGGGCAGTCACCATTATTTATTTATTTATTTCACTATTATATTATGTAAAATGTAATGAAAATAGTGAATTAACGCGGCCAGTCTCTTGGGGACATTGCCAACTGTCAGTTGGCAATGTCCCCAAGAGACTGGCCGCGTTGAGGACGAATTTCTTAACGCTATTTTTTAATTTATTTATAAGTTAGGTAGTGTGTTTAATAATTTTAGTTTAATTTAGTTTATTAATAAATATAATTACTATAAAATTATAATTATATGTGAATAAAGACATTCCTCACATTCAATGGCCGTATTTTACAAAAAAAAAGAGATGAAAATGTGTTAAAGAACAATGCATTCCAAGAAGTTCACGCTCGAACATGTCTGATCATGTTTGATCTGTGGTAAAACAAATTGTGATGAAGTTTTATCATAATAAAAAAATTAGTTATAGTTAGATATTTGTTTTTATGCTTATGTCACAAAATCATTCTGCCATGGAATACTACCCTCATTATTAAAATAGTTATTAAATTCTTGTCTTACAATCTTGGCCGCAATTTTGTAATTCTGATGGGGATTCTGATGGAATAATTACGCGGAGATGACATCAGAAAATTGTGTAAAACACCACACGCCATTACTACGGATTCTATTCTGTGAGGATCCAAGTTAATTTGCGTGTGAAAAATTCTGAATCAGCAGTGTGATTCTGTAAGACTTCATTCTAAACTTCGAATCTGAATCCGCTGTGAGTTTCTTGATTGGCATTCTAAAACTCTGTTGATAATTAAAATCTACACTAGCGCTACTCTTGCGAGCGTGTTTGCGAGTTGAACTAAATTGTCTTCGACATTTTGACAGATGAAGTATGAGATGACGTAAGATGTGGCATTCTATATTAGAGTAGTACACTTGTAAACACCTCTAACTTACTTTTATTTTTTATGGACTGGCGGGTAATTTGAATTAGAACTTGAACCAACGAACACACTCATATTTCGATAATACAGCAAACACCGCTAAGTTTGGTACAAAATTCAAATAAAAAGTGGATCCTGTTTCAAAACTCTCTAAGTTAAAACAAGTTACAGTTGCAAAAACCGCTTACTCAAATGTCACTTGCAAAAGTCTCTATGTTAGTTGTGTCCACCAACAAAGACCGCCATCTTGTTAGTGTTCATTTCTGTGTTCTACGCTGTGGTGTGAACGTTGTTGTTACAATTTTTTTGATTTAAATATTAAAATGGGAGACCACCAAGAACAAGATGTAAATTTCGCAGCTGCCGGGAAGGGTCGTAAAAAGATAAAAGACAAATCATCGTGGAAACGAGAGAAGGCAAAAATTGAAAGGTAAGAATAAACAATACATAACCCTAAAACTTTTCGTTCAAATGTTATTTTTTATTGCAGCAGTGTTTCCAACATTAAATTTTAGATTCCCCATAAGTTATGTTTTAAAATTTCCCGGATATTTTTCATTTAATATCATAAATTGACTTGACGTAACATGGGTAGCTAACATAAAAAATATTTATGCTTTGTGGTTACGTTACAGTACAACATATTGTAAGTCCCGTTTGTCGGCCGATATCGATGTGACGAGTTAGTGATTCAAGATGTAAGTCGATTTCATAGACATTTTTATGAAAATTCTGATAAAATCAAACAAGATACTTTCTTGTTAAAATATTGCTCTGCTAAGACTCCAAATAAAAAAAGTAGCAATACCAAAAGGAAGCAAACTATTACATATTTAATACCTATAACAGAAATTACAAAGCAAGGACGAAAAGTAAAACTAATCAAGGTGTGTCAAAAATGTATGATGTCAGTTCTTGGTATATCTAAAGATCGCATTCAAAGAATATGCAAACAACATTTAACATCAATGTCACTGCCAAAAGAAAACCGTGGTGGAGATAGAGGGTCTAGCAAATATGCTGGTTGCACGGAATCAGTTAAGAAGTTCATAAAAGAATTGAAATCAGTGGAATCTCATTACACACGAGGGAGATCTAAAGTTCAATATCTGAGGATATTCGCTGCTGCTGCTGCGGAGAACTTACAATAATACACATGAAAAATCAGTAAAATACGAGTTTTTTCGACGCATTTTTACTACCAAGTTTAACTTGAGTTTCAAAACGCCAGCCACAGATGCCTGTTCAAAGTGTGCCGAAATGAAAGAACTTATAAAAAATGAAAAGGTCCAAAGCCGTAAAATTATTTTGATGGCCCAGTTCCGGGTGCATAAGCTTCAAGCAAAATGGTTTTACAAAAATCTTGGCGTGCAAAACGACAATGAGATAACCTTTACATTCGACTGTCAGAAAAATTTGCCGGTACCGAAGCTACCAGACCAAGCTACCTACTACAGCAGACAGTTGTATGTGTACAACTTCACAATTTGTCAAGGCTCGTCCCGTGCTAAACAAATTCCAAGCAATACATTTATGTATACTTGGCTTGAGTCAGAAGCTCCAAAAGGAGCCAATCAAATAGCGTCTGCAGTGTATGATAGATTCATAAATACAGAGTATCCAGAAAACGTGTATCACGTACGTCTCATGTGTGATAGCTATGGGGGCCAAAATAAAAATACAATCCTTTTTGGTATGTTGTCTTACTGGCTCAAAGTAAAGGCCCGTAATCACATACAAACAAATTCTGTGATATTTCCTATAGTCGGGCATAGTTTTCTTCCACCTGATCGGATTTTTGGGAATATTGAACGGCAAATAAGAAAAGATGAGATTATATTAGTACCGGACGAATATTTAAAGCACTTCGCAGTCTATGGAACTGTTCTGCGTTTGGGTCACGAATTTCAATGTTATGATTGGACCACCTGGATCTTGGCACTTCGGTTTCAAAGAGACAAAACTATTTACAATTATGAAAGACGGCAACGGTCGTATCGTTGTGAAAGGAGAGAGTCAGTATGTATCACAAAATGTTAATTATGGAAGTATATTAAAGAAAAACAAAACCTTGATCCACATGCACCTACTTATAATTGGTATTGGTCATCCAGTTAACCCTGCTAAACTGAAAGACGTGCGGGCTCTTCTCACGAAGCATTTTGGTGAGAAATGGCAAGACCTTGAGTTTTTGCAATTTTTTGTGGCCTTATTGAATCAGGATCCAGCTGTTGAACCTCTAGCAGCAGAAGATGAAACTGATAATGAGTCAACATTGATGGAAGAATCTGAAGATATTAGAGTGTAAGGAACATGACATTCGTTTTTAGGAAAAACTCTGATTTAGATATTAAGGAAAGTTATGTTAATTAACAATTTTGTATGATCCCTTACTTACATTTTTAATCCTAAAATTATTTTACTATTACATAATTAGCTATGTTATTTAATCACACTAACATCAACCTCTTAGTTATTTTATTACACTAACATAAACCTCTAAGTTATTTTATTACACTAACATAAGCCTGTAAGTTCTTTTATTACACTAACATAAACCTGTAAGTTCTTTTATTACACTAACATAAACCTCTAAGTTAAATAATCACTTTCAAAACTCGTTAAGTTAAATTTTAAATCACGATTAGTGAAACATTTTATTAGAAATCGTGGTTTATTTCTAATCTAAAGACAACAATAATAACCCATTCTTTAGGGTAAACTCATTTAAATTACTGGCAACACCAATAATGTCGCGAGACAGTTTTTTCTGTTTTATTTGAAACCATGATGTAGAAACTTAGCTGTGTTTGCAAGTGTACTACTCTAAGGTAATTTCCCCATCACTTCGACGCACACTTCGAACCAAAGAGAACTATAAGTATACAGCATAGACTAATATACACGCTTACTTTTTTATCGTTTTAATCCCGTGGAGGGTCGAACCAGTGCAGGTAAAATTAAAAAATAAAATAGTTTTTTTTTAATGACTCGAAATAATTTACGCATGAGTGAATAAATAATGCGAACCATTAGTAGGCAGATTTCGATAATAACAATAATGATGCGTTCGCCTAGTCAACGTGGACTCACAAAAAATAGCCAATGCTAGACCTAACCCCGCCCAGAAAAGCGCGGGAATCGTCGAATTTGGCGGTCGTGATTTTTCTTTCGGTTTTTCTAAAACTATTTAAATTTGAGATAAGTTGTATAGATTTATGTAGATATAGATAAGAATAGTTAAATTTATTGTTTGTAAGTATATTTTGTTCTTCATATTTTGGGTAAGTTTGTTATATTTTATTTTTTACTGACCTATGGACAACGAACCGCCTGATCCGGGGGGCACAGTCCCCTCGGTCGGGCAAAATGTAACAATTGAGTCGAGTATGGACACAGACTCGTCCATAACGAGATCGGAGCGGAAAAGGGCTAGGGCTCCACGCAAATATTGCAAGCAATGCAATAAAAGAAGGCGACATGGTCACTCTATAACAGAAACCAATAAAAATACACACTGCCATTGTGATAGTTTAGATAGTAACAATCCAACAATCGAATTAGCAATACCAACAGTTTTCAGTCATCAGGAAACCACTCCACTGTCTGTGGATGACCCCCGGAGGGAAATGGGTAAATCGGATCTCCCCCAGAAGACGCCACAGGTTGCTAGGGCTTTGTACGAAGCCACAGACCTATCGCCATATGTAGTACACATCCAAAAAGTATCAATGGATTCCGTAAACTCGAGTCAAATATTACACCCTATCACTTTAGGGCACTTCCTTAATAAACGAAAGTACAACAACATTATCAATGGTTCGTTAAAACGAATTGGTCGCAATAGAATCGCACTAAGCTTCTCTCGTCACCTGGATGCAAACTCTTTTATAAATGACCCTTGTCTAGCCAAAGAGAATTTGAAGGCATTTGTACCCTCAATTAATGTGTGTCGAGTAGGAATAATTAAAGGTGTCCCTACTGAATGGTCCCCCGACGAAATCATAGAAAATGTGTCTGTCCCCACCGGTTGCGGGAAAGTTATCAAGGCAAGGCTCCTCAACTATAAAGTACACGTACCGACCCCTGTATGGAAACCATCACAAACAGTCGTGCTAACCTTTGATGGACAAATTTTACCAAAACGTGTGTTTTGTTGTTCTATGCCAGTAGAATTGTATACATTCTCTACAATACAATGTTTTAATTGTTGTCGTTTTGGACACACAAAGGTACAATGTAGGTCGAACCCTCAATGCTTCAAGTGTGGGGAGAGGCATTCTCCTGACACTTGTAGTATTGACGACGAAAGCGATAGTAAATGCTGTCATTGCGGTGGCACTCATTACGCCATTAATAAAAAATGCCCAGAGTTCGAAAGACAGAAAGCAATTAAGCACTACATGGCCCATAGTTGCGTGTCGCATGCTGAAGCATCACAGCTTCACCCCCCAATTTACAAATTATATGCAGATGTGGTAACAACTGCATCATCTGTTCCATCAATCACCAAGCACAACACCAATATTTCACGACCTTTACCCCATTCACCTAACACATCACACAGGAAAACCGTTTTTTTAAAACCTCGGGATCCCCCAAAAACTACTAAGGGGTATGACCGGGCAGCTCATCAAGAACACATCTACAATGAAGTGTCGACGTCAGGAAATGGTGTTGCATTGCAAAATAAAACAACTAATAATGAAAGTCAAATTTTAAATATAATTATCATGTTAATTAATACTTTATCTAAAAATAACACTATTGAACTGTCCAACGTTGCCACTGTAATTGATACGCTGTCTAACTTATTTAACCAAAATCATAATGGATCCAAATCTATCCAAGATTGTTCAGTGGAACAGTCGCATCATCGTCAATAAAAAAACCTGAATTACAATATATATTAAATAAGTACAGTGTCCATTCTCTCTTCGGGTGATTAGGACGTGTATAGTAAAATTCCTCCTTAGTTGTTTACGACATAGAAACCGGTTATCGACGGCGCGAGCGCCCTGTCGAACAATACCGCGCCGCCGCGCCGGGAGGATATACTCAATATGAGCGTGAACTCAGTGCATGACGTGGACATTGAGTCTGACAGTATGGATGAGGAGGACCGAACAGAAGGAAGTCTACTACAAGGCTTCAATGATGAGAATTTACACAATACAGAAGAACGTGATTTGAATGAGAAAGAAGACTGGACATTAATAAACAAAGGAAAAAGAAGGAAAACAGAAAAGATAGACGTCAGTATTACTAGTACGGAGAAATTACCTAGATACTTTACACTAGCCAAGCTATTTAATTCACAAAACATTTTAGGAATTAATCGTGTGAAATTCATTAACGCTTTTAAAGTGATTGTCAGTTTTGATGACGAAACTAAAGCAGATAAATTATTAAAATGTCAACATTTACAAGACAAGGAATGGAGAATCCAAAAGACTTGGGAAGTTAACTCAACATATGGCATCATTAGAAATATAGATATTGATTTATCGGAAGCGGAGCTTTTAGATTGCATTAAAACCTACAACGAAGTCAAAATTGTGGAAGCGAAAAGACTAAATCGCCGAGATACTGATTCAGGGTGGGTAGAAAGCGAAAATGTTCGTATATGCTTTGAAGGAGGATCCCGCCCCCAATATATTTATATATATCTATTTAACGTGAGAATCGCTGTGGAGGCCTGTTTTTCCAGTATCACAATGTTCTCGATGTTGGCGCTTTGGACACGGCATAAAAATATGTCCATCACTTAAAGTTATCTGCCCCAAATGCGGTAAACATCACCCTAATTGTAAAACCTCAATATTTAAGTGTGTAAATTGCGGAGGCAACCACATGGCTTTAGTGAAAACGTGCCCAGCGTACTTAAAAGAAAAGAAAATCAGAGATCTGATGGCCGAATTTAATTGCACATACCGTCGAGCATTAACGTTGTATGTCCCGCCTTTTTCACCACGACCTCTTGATCAATTCCCGGCTAGCAACGTCTACACGAACCCACAAGACACATACAACAAACCTTCATGCCCCATGTTATACTCCACCGCAGCCGCGACTGTGCCTTCACAAATCAATATCAATCAAGATAAAAGTAAACCAAGTGAGCATACAAATAAACCCTCTAAACGTAAACAACGTAGTTCATCGGGACAATCAACATATGAAGATGAGTCATTATCGCCGGAGCCACTAACAATGCGCACGGAGACGTATACGGTCGCCGAGGTGCACTAGACTACTGAGGATACGCGACGCAATAGAGTTGAGTTTTAGTACTAAGCGAACGAGATCGTTAATTGACAAAATCAAATTCATTATATTTTCAAAAAGATTAACGATTACCGAAAAACTTAAAAACTTTATTAAAATAACTGTAGAATGTTGTGTTACTGCTATCATAGAATGTATTGAAAACGTCACTGACTTGTCAATATTTAGGAAGATATTAGATTTATTTTTTAATTCAACAAATGGCTAGCAATAATACTCGTTCTAAGACTGTCATGATTAATGTATTGCAGTGGAATGCCCAAAGTTTGTCACCAAAACGTTTAATGTTTGAAAATCTATTAATTCAAAATCAAATTATAGCTACGGTGAGTGAAACCTGGTTGTGTCCCGATAACAGACTGGTAATAAACAATTATAATGTATTTAGGAATGATCGAGAGGATAGTTACGGTGGAGTATGCAGTTTTACACATAAATCTATTAAAGCTCAATTATGTCGTTTAATACATCCCACTGTGGTTCCGCCTTAGGTCATACATGCAAAATTTCGTCATCAATTACCCCCAATTTAATTATCTATAATGATTTACCGATAAACAAGCTACCCTAAAGTATAAATATTTCACCCATTTTACCTAATTATCACTTATTTTTCTACCTCCGAAGTGAACACATCATTACGTTGCGCCCGCCTTATCAGTAACTCATTAGCATTACTGTTTGTGTAACTGTGAATTCTCAGAATTGCATTGTTTTTGAGTGGTGTTTGTGACATGGATTTCCAAGATCAAGGTATGTTATTACTAATTAGTTATATTTTTAAGTTTTATTTTACTTATTATGACGTATTTTTACGTGCTACGCCACACAGTATTTCTACCAAATATGTATCTTATAGTTAACTTCACATAGACCTACAAAAAATTTCAACCATAATCGAATATTCTCACATATCTTATATTAAAGATTGAATTGTCTATTTTGATAATATTAAAGGTTTTTTTGCGTGCTTTTGCAACTTTAGTTGCTATATAGCCTCTACGACTGCGTAGGCTCTGGCGTAGCACGGTCTACGAAACATACGTAATATTTTATTTTTTATTTTTCAGGTACTTTGATTAAATGTTCTTTCTCAAGAATGCATTTCTTTGAGATTTGGTCTGCCATAACTGGAACTGTTCCTCAAAAACATCAACACGTGTTGAAAACTATTCTAGCTTCACTGGATGAGGTAGCACAGTATGCTTTATTATCTATCGGGGAATTATCCGAAGAGGCAGCAGAATCTAACAACAAAAATTATAAGGCCTTCAGACGGGATCACACGAGAAAAATGTCGCTAGTACTTACGAATAGGGACTTACTTAACAGACTTTTACTCAGCTCAGACCCATTCATTACTGGTCTTCGGAAACTTCCCCGTAACAAAAAGAGCGTTATGTCGAGGAAGGTTTTAGATTTATTAAGATTTTAGTTTTAATTGAAATTAGGTTGGTTGTTGTAGTTATTTAAGTTAGTTGTGGTTATAATGACGTTTGTAAATAAATTGTGGTTTTCGTTTTCTTGCCTTTTGTTGTACATAATATGTATAATATACAAAATAATACATATATTATTTAATGATAACCCCTTCATGAACAGCGTTAATGTATTTCCGAACGAGGGAAAATAAATCTCAAATATTGACTATTTAAATTTATATTAAACAGTACATATTGTACAGTTTATTGTATATAATGTATTAAATTATGTAATTAAAGCATTAATGTACATTAGTGAAGTATTTTTTTATTATTTACCCTTCAGAAAAAGTCCCATTTAACCAATTAAGTAAAGTTAGGTATTTATGACCGCGCTTGTAGGGCGCTTGAACCAGTGTGCATCCTAACGAAGATATTCAGATAATACACGTTAAAGTTTTTAATTGCAGTCGTATTAACAATGTCGTGACTGTTTACTGTCCTCAATGGGTACACACAAGTAGAACAGACTGGGACAATTTATTTTCTAGATTTAATAGCAATACCTTAATTTTAGGCGATTTTAATGCGCATCATCATACTTGGTCATATAAAACGGACGCTAGAGGTTCTCAAATATACGATTCTATATCGGATAGCAATCATGTATCGCTTAATGATGGTACCTATACTCGAGTCAAGTTAGTAGCGGGTAATGTACAACAAAGTTCTCCCGATATTTCATTTTCCACTTCTGATATAGCATGTTTTTTCAATTGGCAGGTGACAAATGAATCTCTGGGAAGTGATCACCTAGTAATTAACGTATCTTCCCCTATTCCATTTAGTCCAAATTATTTAAAGAAACGTAACTTTAAGAACGCTGACTGGAGCGCTTATGAATCTGAACTCCAACAAAAGTTTTGTAACTTCGATTTGACTGGAGACTTATAACTGACATACGATAGTTTTGTCGACCGTATTAACGAAGCTGCTGACGCACACATTCCTTATATAAAAAAATATCATAACCCAATTAGTAGATTCGTATCAAAACCGTATAGGTCCCCCATCTATCCCATTTAGTCGCCAAGAGAAGATTAGCCCTGTCGAATTTCCGTAAAAATCCTACTCCTTCCAATCTTACTACACTCAAAGGGTGTATTAGTGAATCTCAATTGCATATTCGTAAGGCATCGACAAATAACTGGCACAAATTTTGCGACTTTTTGGATGACGTCTCAAATACTAGAGAAATGTGGAGGAAGATGAAATGGTTAAAAGGAAATAAAGCTGCTAATATCTTTATAGACCAAGCAAAATGTGAAATGCTATTGAATAATATGTGCTCTGCATATGTCAACCCTTGTAAACCAGTCTTCTGTTCCAACAATATTAAGATAGAATCCCGTATAACAGTACATGAATTAGAGACTTGTATTAAGGACAGTGATACTACGCCGGGATGCGACAATATATCATTTTCTATGATGAAACGTTGACCTAAAAACGGGAAATGTATTTTAATCGATTCATTCAACAAATTTCTAAATACTGGTTTCATCCCCATTCAATGGCGTGATATTTGTGTAATATCAATCCCTAAACCTAACCGCGACCCCACGCTAACGTCTTCTCTTCGTCCAATTAGCTTAATGTCCTGCGTCTGTAAAATATTTCATTCAGTTATTAACAGAAGGTTAGAGTGGTATTTTGAGAAAAATAAATTATTTTCAATCGATATGGTAGGCTTTAGGAAATATAAATCGTGTTTAGACAGTTTGGTTAGACTGGTAACAAGGATCCAATCAGGTTTCTCTCAAGATATGACTACTTTGGCGTGCTTCCTAGATATCGATAACGCGTACAACAATATCAATAATGTTCATTACTTGAAATTTTGGATAAAGCTGGCGTTGGTGTTAAAATATGCAATTACCTATGGAATTTCCTATCTGTAAGAAATTTAAAAATTAGACAAGACCATAGTTTTATCAACTGTAATACTGGACAAGGTCTAGCGCAAGGCGACCCTCTGTCACCCTTATTATTTAATGTTGCAACTCATAATATTTGTAAAGTCATGCAGAATGTATTCATTTTCCAATATGCTGATGACTTTGTCCTGTATGTTTCAGATAAAAAAATAGAAAATGCCTGTAACTCACTCCAAGGATCATTAGATATTTTAGTAAGCATATTAGAAAACTTAGGCTTAAGTGTCTCTCCTACAAAAAGTAAAATGTGTATATTTCAAAAGGGCAATAAGAAAAATAGTATTTGTATTTCAATAAATAATGCGCCGTTGCAAGAAGTAGCAAATGTGAAATATTGGGGTATGTGGTTCGATCGTGCGTTGAGATGGAATAAACACATTAATGAGTTGTATGAAAAAACACATAAATTCTTTAACATTTTTAAAGTATTGGCGGGACCTGGTTGGGGTGTACACCCTAAACATTTAAGGAAACTATACATATCAATTATAAGAAGGAGAAGAAGAGTATGGTAATAGCTCTCTCTCAAAACTACACAAATTAGATAAATTGCAAAATCAAGCTATGCGTGTTATAGGTGGTTTTGTTAAAAGTACTCCCATTCACGTGATGGAAAGTGAACTATGTTTACAGCCCTTACGAATCCGTCGAATATTTCTTGGCGGAAAGTTTTGGTTTAGATCTGTATCAACTGTTAACAACGACACAATTAAAATTATCCATGAACTAAGTTCGCTTACCTCTCGTAGATATTGGAGGCGTAAACAGATACCGGTAATAAGTCAGATTTACTCAACATTTAAAGATAGTGGCGTTCACTCGGAGGAACAACTGGATCTGTACTCTTTAGATTATTGGATCAATTGGTACGATTAGACAAACATAATTAAACATCAAATCAAGGGCATAAACCAGGCTAAACGAAATTATGGTATTACGAATCTTAAGAACATATGTTCCCTATTTTTAGAGCAATATTCAGGTCATTACAAAATATTTACCGACGGATCACACCGATTTACCGATGGACAACAGCTTTCAGGCTTCGATCTGGTCACATCCCACTTAATCAATTTGCTTTTTTAATGAAGAAGGTTCCTTCCCCCCTATGTTCGGAATGTGGCAAAGTAGAAGACGTGTTTCATATTATGATGGAATGTGACCAGAATGCGGACATCAGATGTGGGGTGTCATTTGGAGAAATAAATTTTAAAGATGTGGGATCTTGCAATAGTATTTTGACATACCCTCTGTCTGAAAACGCTAAACTGCTTTATGCGATTGTTGAAGTTGGCTTGCGACGACGGTCACAAGCACAGTGATACAAATAATATGTAATGTATTGATGTTCTTTGTATACATGTTGATATGTTCCAATAGAGCGACATAGTCATGTCTGACAAAGCTCTTTAAATAAAGAATAAAAAAAATAAGTACGATCCCTTTGCAGTCGCTCTCTGTGAGACATGGCTTAAACCAGGGTTCTCATTTAGAATACCTGGTTATGCGTGTCTTAGAACAGACAGAAGCGATGGGTATGGCGGTGTCGCCATACTCGTAAAAAATAACTTGTCCTTTCAATCTTTTCCTCTACCCAGTCTCAGTGACGATATTTCCGCCGTTGCTGTTATTGTAAATAAAATATGTTTAGGATGTATATATTATTCTCGTCCTACTGTAAATATTCTTTCTGAAATTAATAATCTTTTATCAGTTTTACGTAAACCATTTTTGGTAATGGGCGATTTTAATACACAACATCAGTCCTGGGGAAGTTCTAGTACCAATTACTATGGGGAAAAATTATTAGAAATTCTAGACTCTAATAATTTATGTATTTTAAACACTTCTCTACCAACACGTCAAACTAATCCAGATGAGGGAATAAGTGCTCCTGATCTCTCGAAATGCACACCTGAATTAGCATCAAAGTTATCCTGGTTTCCTTTATCTTCTGCTCATGGTAGTGATCATTTTCCATTAATCATTTCTTTCCCACATAAAAAACCAGAAGCTTATAGTCCAACACCAAGATTAAAGTACAGACTTCAAAACGCAGACTGGGATACATTCAAAAATTGTGTAGAAGAAAGATTTCTTGCTTTATCCAATTCCTTACAATTACATGACCCTCAGTTATTATCTACTGAAATAACAAGAATTTTAATAGAAGTGGCAGATAATACATTCCCTATTAAGAATGGTGCTACAGGCAAAATTCCTTCACCACCTTGGTGGGAAGCTGAGTGTACTCAGGCCATTAAGAAAAGAAAAGAAGCAGAAAAAACATATTATCATACTATGACTCGTCACAATTTTGAGATGTACCTAGAAACTGCTCGTGCAACTCGTAAACTCCTTAGAACAAAGAAATTCGAAGGTTGGCAAAGGTTTTGTGCATCTATCTCCCCAGAAGTTAATGCCTCTGTAGTGTGGCGAAATATTAGGCGATTCAGGTCAGCATTCAGTGACACAACAGCCTTAAAGCTACCATTAAAATTGGCCAATGAGTTCATGGATCACTTAGCACCTCCTTCAGTCCCAGAACACAGATCTTTAATTCATTTTCCCTATGTTCCTACTTCTGATTCCGAGTTGAATTCTCTCTTCACACTAAGTGAGTTGAAAGGAGTCCTTTCACATGTTAAGGATTCAGCAAGTGGAGAAGATGGTTGTTCGGAAACCTCTCGAAGCATGACGTAGCCGGAGGCGACGATCGGCGACGACGTGAGCGGGGGCACGGCGCGGCGCGGGGAACAACTATATAAGACGCGACCGCGGTCCGGAGGGCCCTTTTTTCTTCGACCATCTTTAAACACTGTACGCGTCCCGCGCCGCCATCTAAATCCTTACTGTAAAATAACTAACTATTCTTGTAATAAACCAGTATCGAAATCAAGGTCGCCATCATTTATACAGTCCACCTATAAATCTCCTCTACAATTGGTCCTTCGCAAGAAAAATAACAAGACGAACAGCAGCAGCAGGCGTGCGGGTGGCGGCGCGGGCGCGTGTATATTGCAGTGCAGAAAAAACAACGTGGCGCACACACATCTCCGAGAGAAAATCCACGACAACGGACAACTGTGACGAAGCATTCGACACCTTGAAAAAAAAAGTGAAACAAAGCGGGTCGCAAAAACTGTTATGTGCGCTATCGCTTGATGAAATGGCGATCAGAAAGGGCTTAACATGGGATCCAAAGTCCCTAAAATATCATGGTCGTGTCGATTACGGTCACAATGTGGACTCCTGTGACTCATCAGAAGAAGCCAGTCAGTGTCTGGTAATTCTTTTGACCTGCATCAATAGTTCGTGGAAATTGCCAATCGGATACTTTTTTGTTACATCAGTAACTGGAGAACAAAAATGCATTCTAGTAGAAACTGCCATCAAATTAACCGAAGAAACGGGGTGTATTGTCGTATCCGTAACTTGTGATGGGCCGGCAGCAAATTTTAGTATGTTTTCGTTACTAGGCTGCGATATTTCTAGAAACAAGAAACGCACGACATTTGTAAGTAGCCATAATAATACAATCCACGCTTTTATTGACCCGTGCCATGCAGTGAAACTAATACGGGTGAATTGCCCAAGCAAAAAAATACACGGCAAACCTGAGAACGGTAGTGCAATGTGCTGATTATTAATTTTATATATTTTTTCTCAACAACGTAAGTATTTCTCTACCTTGGCAAAAAAAATCATTGGTATCTACCCTCTAATATACCCAAAAAAAAAATTACTAAGTGTTATTTTATCATCACGGTGACCTGTCCTGAACCCAATTCCGCTCATAACATACCTTCTCCTGCTAATACATTCGTAATATGGATTTAAATTGATTTTGTTATCATTAAATTATAATATATTCGATCAAATAAATCAATTTTTGTTTGTTTATCTTCTTTCTCATGGATTTGACAGGCAGTCAACTTTTGTCTGGAAAAAAGTTATCATTTCAGAGGACAGTAAGTTTTAGTAGAATAGCCACATCAACATTGCGTTGTTACGCCCCTTTCACCTTTTCTCACTCCGGATCAGTCCGGCTTAAGCTCTCGGCGCGAACGCACCGGTCCCAACGTCTTGCGGTTTCCCGCCAAAAAAGTAAGTTTATCATTTCAGTAATATGGGGACAAAAATAGTTTCATTTCGGTGGCTGTTATAACTCGTGCTAGATTTGTTTAATTTGTTTCAAAATTGTGTATTAAATTCGCAGTAAGTACTGTTTTGTTTGAGTAGTGTTCATATTTTTTAAATAATTTTTTTTCGGAGTTAAATGTAGAACTAACCTCTATTTTATCATCTCAGTGTTATCATTTCAGTGGATTCGGTGGACTGTTATACCAATTACAGTCCACCGGAATTAAAAGTATCTCCGAAATGATAAAAACATAAAGTTTTAGAGATCCTGGTGTCAAATACAAAGTCATAGTTTTGTAATGTACCTACTTTTACCTAGAGTGTCGATTAGATTATTTAGGTGTATTTGTTGTGTAATATTTGTGCTTAAGATATATAATATATACATATATCTATGTAGTTAGTACATGTTTACTATACTTTAGATACACATTTGTTCGGCTCAACGAAAATGTGATGAGTGTGTGGGTCACCACAGTGTAGATTATTATACCTACTAATTGTCAACAAAATAATTATTTCGAGGGTTTACCTTCAATATAAGTCACTTACCTTTATTTTTATATCATTTATTACGAGTAAATAACAATAATAAATAATATTTGATATAATTACAAAATTTCTTAATTTTACAAGATATAACAAATAAGTTAAAGAGCATTTAAACGTTATATGAAAAAAAAAGAGATATACCTATGTGATGAGAAATTGCCTGTGAGAGTGTTTGTCTGAGTCAATGCAAGAGAGCTAGTGTGTGAGCGCGTGGTGTATCTGAAGGTATAGTATTTTATAGGATCATAGTATAGTGTATGAATGTATGTCTGTGGATATGAGAAAGAAGAAAATTGAAAAGCGTGTATTTTGATTTTAGGATGCCGCGGCCTAAGCAACAGACTAGAGAAGAAAGGTTGGAAAAAAGGAGGTTGTATGAAAGAAGAAGAAAAGAGAGAATTAAGAGCAATGAAGTCTCACGCGAAGAGTTTTTGAGAAAAGACAGAGAAAGGTATGCCAGAAAAAAAGCAGCGGGATTAATTGTTTCAAGGCATCTAATGACCCCTAAAAAATTAAGAATCCTAAGAAGAAAAAACAAAATAAGTGCTGCTGCTTATTACCAAAGAAAAAAAAATAGAGCAGCTCCAGCTCCTATAGCGGCTCGTGCTAACCCTCTGGATGAGACAATTGGGGATCAAAGTGATGGTCCTGGACTAAGCACTTCCTGTCACAGTTCCTTCTTGCCTACTTTACGGCGCAGCTTACGATTGAACAGCAATAGTATTAGTACGAATATCCAAATCCAACGTTCTAATACTACAGAAGCTAGAAGCTTTCATCGGGTATACACAAGCAGTCCACGACAAACCCTGCTATCAACGCATCAAAATTTTGTAAATTTTGACTATAGCAATCCTGGTCCAAGCACTTCTCGTCAAGGGAATCCATCTTCGGCTCGGCGCTGCTTGCCGATGAATAGCGATAGTACAATTGGTTCCAATATTCAACATCATATTGATGACAATGTAGTAACTGGCACTCATTGTGTACAACCAAGTGGCGTACAACGAATAACATGTCCATCAAATCTAAGTAGTATCGAGTCAACATTATGCCCCAACAGCCCTGTTTCAGACTCGTCAATTACATCTGTAGAATTCAAGCGAGGACTTAAAGACAAATTTCGAAAATATCAAAAAACTAAAACTAAGCTAATAACAGAATTACAAAACAAATTATTACAGGTCACTAAGGAAAAAGAAATGTTCAAAAAAAGGTGTAACAGACTACAAAGCAATTATATGATTTTGAAGAAAAGTACCCAAAAAGGAGAAAAACCAGCAGTAGAAGTCATAAAACCTGATGAAAAAAAAAATCGAATTCTCAGGAGGGTGGTGAAATTTTTAGAAGATGATGAAAATTCAACACTGTGTCCTGGAAAAAATGACACCATATCTAGACATGGATTAAAAAAACAAAAAAGACTATTGACAGACACACTTAAAAATTTACACTTGAAATATTTGGGATCAGAAGAACCACCGATAAGCTATTCAACATTTTCAAGAATGAAGCCTTTCTGGGTCACTCAACCAAATGTGAATGCACGAAATACATGCCTATGTGAAAAGCACGAAAATATGAAACTTTTGATTGAATCTATGAAAAGAAACCGCCTTATCAAAGAAAATACAATATCCGACGTTTTAAGTAGCCTATGTTGTAGTAAAGATAACATCGATTGTCTGCAAAGAATATGCTCAAGTTGTAAAAATAGACACATTGATTATCAAGAGTTTAATAATGAAGTGAACATAGCGTATTGGGGTTGGGAGAAGAATAAAAGCATATATGTCAAAAATAATGTAGAAAAATCTGCTATTAAAGTTGAAAAAGTAAGGCGTTGGGTGAAACCACTAGATTTAATAAAAAAATTCGAAGATAGCCTGAAACCATTCCTTAAACATTGCGTCAATAATAAAAATCAAAATCAAGCTTTCAAAACGTTAAAAGAAAATATGACTACGGAAGACTGTATTATACAAATTGATTTCAGTGAAAATTATAATGCCAAATATGGATCCGAAATTCAATCCCTTCATTTTGGTGGTAGCAGACAACAGTTCACTTTGCATACTGTCGTAATATATTTCAAACTCGACAACGAAACTTGCAAAACTCAGTCATTTTGTACTGTAAGTACCTCTTTAAGGCATGATGCTGCTGCAGTATGGACACACCTCATTCCTGTTTTGCAAGAAATTGAGATAACTGCTCCTCTGGTTCGTAAACTTTACGTTATTTCTGACTCACCATCTGCGCAATACAGGAATAAAAATATATTATATATAATAACTCAGTTATCCTCCTATTGTCCGATGCTGACCCACATAATTTGGAACTATTGTGAGTGTGGTCATGGAAAAAGCGCAGCAGATGGAGTGGGTGGAGTATTAAAGAGAACGCTAGATAAACAAGTCTCATATCAACATGATATTACCAATATTGAATCGCTGGTACAAAACCTACAGTGTTATGTTAAAGGTGTGAAAATTGAAACAGTTGAAGATTATCAGGTGACAGAAAAAGATTGGCTCTTGCCCAAAGACTTAAAGACTTTTCCGGGAACTATGAAAGTTCACCAAGTTGTTTGGTCTAAAGAGTCAGGAAACCGTTTGGCACTTCGACATCTGTCCTGTATTGAAAGAGAATGCCTAAATAAAACTATTATAACTATACACGGCAAGCATTTAGGTTTTCATGACTTCACTGGGATTCAATCAACGAATTTTGCAAATAATACAAATATAGCACATCTGCGTCCAATTCAACTGTCAGAAAAATTAGTACTACGTCCCAAGCCATTCAATGAAAAGAATCTTTCCAAAAAATTACAAAGGAATAGTTTCATACATGAACCACACACACACTCAATCACAAACATTGAAATATCAATTATTAAGCCCTCAACATCCCATTCCTTTGATGGAATGAATAATCAAAAAGGAGAGAATGAGCAGGAATCATCGATAATACCCAAATCATTGCTCGAAAAATATGAAAACTTCAATGAATTTAGCACTCCATCGTGTTCATTTTTTGAAAACAATGATACTGAAATTATTGAAAAGTATGAACGGACAAGAAATATTGACAGCGAAGAAGAAATCATGATTACAGCCAAGAAGAGAAAAGTAAGAAGATTATCTTCGTCTTCGTCCAGTTCTGATTTGAATATTTTTTGATTTTTGTTATTGTATATTTAGTTTTTTAAATATTTGCTGTCATTTAATGGCATGACTTGTTTTAGGTAGGAAGTTAAACTTATTAAAGAAGACTGATGACTATAATAATTATAGTAAAGACGTGCTGTGGTGTGATAATTAAAGAAGATTTGTTTATTAGGTACATATCTAAATTAAAAACCTATATTTATAGTCATGAAAAGAGGCTGATTAGTGAATTTGAGAAATAATTGTGTGATTTAAAGTGACATGATGAAAAATTAATCTTTAAGCTACATACTTGAACCTACTCGTAAATACGTACCCAGAAAGACTGTTTTATTGGAATAACTATAATTCGCATTAGGTATAAGAATTACTTATACATAATTGCGAATTATAGTTATAGGTAGAACAAAACTTTGTTGTTTTTTGTTCTATTTAGATATGTACGTTTCTATTGTTGTAGTAATTTAAGAATAAAGTGATCTCAATCTCAGGTTTCTGTTATGTTTCATACGTTTATGTAAAAGGATTAAAAGTACTAAGCTATTACTACTAAGATATTTTTATAATGTTTCTTATTCATTTATTGTATTTTAAAAATATAAGAGTTGATTTAATTTTAGAAGTTTTACTGATATACCTGTAGAAACACTATTCTCCTCTCGTTACCAATTTAACTAAATTATACCTAGCATTTTTCTCTTAGTGCAATAGGTAGACATTAGGTATTACTATTAATGGCATAACTTACAAATGCAACCATCATATTAATCAGAAACTTTAAGCTTTCTAATCGCGATACGTTGATTCTTTTGAAAATATATCAAGTAAATTAGTATTAGTACATAAACAAGCAAAAATATTTATTTAAGGTTACCAGCATTTACGATAAAGTTTTCCAACATTTTCACACAACAACAACCACAAAAATTACCAAAGGTTATAAAAGTAAAGAAACTATTCATTCATATCATAATAAACATTACATTACATTAATATCATTCTTTGAGGTTATTGTAACCTCAAAGAATGATATATGTAATAATACTAACTGTAATATCTGTATATTAATGATGATATTAAAAAAACTGTGTACTGTCCTGTCTCAGTGTTTATCTAAAATTTGTGGAAATCAAACCTAACAAAGTACGGAACCCTGGCTGGGGGCACGGTTGTTCTTAGCTGTATCATTTCGGTGGATTTATCATTTCGGTGGTAATTTTTATCATTTCGGTGGACACTTTTAATTTCAGTGGACTCTTAAAACTTTATCTTTAAATATTTATGTAAGTTTTGATAATATTTGATGTCCACTCACGCACAATGTTATAAAATAGACTAAAGTATTATTTGTCACTAAAAATATATAGATTGCATTGAAATAAAAAAATCCCACCGAAATGATACATAAAAATCTCTTGTTGAAATTCACCCATACGGAACACATTAGGTGAACTAAGGGTCTTCATAGACCCGTCTGGAAGAAAGATTGACTTCATCTATTTAGAAAATCTTCTAAAATTACAAGAAAATCAAGGTCTCCATCTGGGGACAAAAATTTCAAAAGCGCACGTTTTTTTCGAAAAACAAAAAATGAAAGTTAGGCTAGCAACACAACTCCTCAGCAATTCAGTTGCGGATGCATTGTTGTTCTGCAAAACCGTACTGAAACTCAAGGATTTCGAAGAATGTGATGGCACCGTCAATTTTATAAATATTATAAATGACGTGTTTGACGTCTTGAATAGCCATTTTATTCGACCACCAGGATGGAAAAAGGCAATGTGCCCTCAAAACATTGGGTTTGTACGAGCGCTATTTGCGAGTGCAATAGACTATTTGCGCTTGCTAAAGCTTCCGTCAGGGGAATTATTAGTTGATACCGTCGAAAAACCGGCTTCATTGGAATAATAGTAGATATGAAGAGCGCCTTAAAAATGTACGAGAAAATTGTTGAGGAAAAAAAATACTTACAATATATACCCCTGTACAAAATTAGTCAGGATCACCTAGAACTATTTTTTTCGGCAATTAGGGCAAGAGGTGGATTCAACAATAATCCGAATGCTGTACAGTTTCGTGCGGCGTACAAAAGGCTTTTAGTAAGGGCTGAAATCCGAGACGGTGGTATTGGAAATTGTGTGCCTTTGGAGCAAGTCAACATTTTGACTTGTTAAAGCAAAAATCCCATTGAGTCACTTAATGAATTGACAGACAAGAAGCAATTCATAGAAATTGAAGAGGACCACAGCGAATTGTATGATTGTTATGTTGAACTTTTGACTCAGGAAGTGGGTAGTTATAATGATAGTGTATATCAGGCTTTGTCACCCGAAAACTGTCAAAAACTATTAAATGCGACCTATGCTTATCATTGTTGTGTGGCCTGAAAAATGAAAAGAGCCTTATTTATTTCAAATCAAGGGTGATAAGCATTATAAAAAGATCGGAAAATTTAATAAAACACTGTCTCACTACCAAATGTAAACCAGAACTATACTATTTATATATATTTAGGTTTTTGTTGGAGCACTACGACAGTGAAAAATTTTTTGTCTGAACCCTGATCACGACACTACTCATAGACTGTTATTGATAAAAAGTATTATCAAAACTTTTACAGACATCAGATTTAGATATTTTGGGAGAAAATTAGGTGAAAAACTATCCTTCAGAAACTATTTTAATAAATTAACGTTGTTTCGCAATGAATAATATCGATGTCCAAGTGTTTTTTTTTTAAATTAGAAGACAGTCAGGGTCCAAGATCTTAACTATTTATCTAATTGAAATTAAGCATTTTACTTGGCCTAGATTTATATGTGAATGTATATGGTGAATAAACATACATTTAAAAAAATACTTTGTTGTTTTAATCCTTTTATTACTTCAGTTTTAATATCTTTCTACAATACTTATTTTCTTTGTAAATAAATATCTCCATGGGCCGAAACTGCCTAGAGCGGCCGCTTTTAGTCTTGTATTAATAAACGTTACTCAGCTCATGATCTCGTACTTGATACCAAGATTGAGGTCCAAATTGTATTGATCAGGACGCGGGACGGTATCAAGTACGGGATCTTGGCTGAGTAACGTTTATTAATACAGGCATTAGAGCTGTCAAACTAACTGAACTGTCAAAGATCTACAAATGACAGTTATAGCTTGTGCAGAAGAGGGACTTTTCTCCGCGGCGTAGAAAAAAGTACGCTCCGCGGATAAAAAATCCGCCGCGGATTTACCGCGTACTCAACGCACCCGGTGAGCGATTATTTGCACGCTATGGGAGCAAATATTTCGCGTACTAAAATCCACCGTGTGCGTTGCTTCACCTAGTCACACGAATTCTATTTTATTTTCGGGGACTCCCACGTACTTTAGTCCGGTCCGCTCCCTGCATGTCCGCGGATATTCGGGGGACTTTTTGTACGGCGTACTTTTAATCCCTCGTTTGCGTTACTCGATACATTTGCAAGCGATCTATTTTCGCGGATGAAAAAGTACGCGGAGAAAAGTCCGTCATTTGCGCAGGCTATAAATGTGGTACAAACCCTGAAATCGCAAAAAGAACTAATGTCATTATAGAAAGTCACTTATGAAAAAAATTATTCAGTCAGTCAGTTACTCGATAAAATGTAGCCCGCGACCACCAGTGCCGTGCAGTTTTAACCCCTTGTGTCCCTTCCCTTCCCTCCCTTCCACAATCTCTTGTGTGTTACCTAATATAATTGTTATGCACTATTATTTATTAACCTTTCGTAATTAGAGACACAATAGAAAAACAAAAATCGCGCGGTAGCCGTCTAACGCAGTGTTTGATGAAATAAAAACATGGAAAGAACTAAATTACTTCTTACAGTTATGCCAAAATTATAATGATCCAAGTTTAAAAGTATACATAAGTTACCAATGTATGTACAAGAAGAAAGGAGAATGCCCATTCGAGGCCCACAGTGGACAACAGACTAGACAAAAAATAATTTATGCATAAATTTTTGCATAATAAAATATGTTTTAACTTTCTTCCATTTATGCGCCACTACAATCCACAACAATTCTTTTAAAAAAGTAAGTTTACTGATAAAATAAGCTGTATTTTCCTATTTAACGCTAGCAAATATTGCCAGCAGCAAAAATATATTTTGAGTATTACTAATGAATCGATTCGAATCGATTTATGAAAAAATACTATAACCCCAATATCATACCCACGAGACTTTACGGGTATTGTAATTACTTGCTTTAATAAAACCAACATAAGGAAATATAAAAAAACAGTTTATACCCTCAAAAAAAAAGAATGAAGATAATAAACCAATAATCGATTTAATGTTTTTTTTCGTGGTAGTGACAACACTGAACTGAATTTGATTCTGACACTGACAGTTTGCTTGTTGCTTCTGCCAAATGTGGATGTTTTGATTTGTGAACAAATTAGCAACCTACCAAGTGAATTACTTAATGAGAACTGCTATCTTTTCTCTTAACTATAATTTGATAAAAATATATTTCGATCATCCGTCCTATTATAATTTAATTACCAAGTATTAACAAAGAGAAGTTTTCTTATTATCTCACACTAAAAGACATTATTATATGGAAAATAAACCCCAAAATGTTATTTGTTTTTAATATTTCTAAAATAGTGGCGTCAATTTGAATATATTTTTTAGATATCTAATACAGTTAAGATTTTAAAACAATCAACTTTTATTGTAATATTTAATGTCCACCTTGGGCCTAGGACACCATGGAGAGTGGGCATTCCCCTTTATGAAACTGGTATTGTTGGGAATCGAACCCAACACATACGCGCGGCCATCACACACTGGCGGCGTGCACACTCTCTGCGTCATCAGCTGGTGAGCAGGGAGCGGCGGGCGAGCGACTCAGACCGCCCGGCCCCGCCCCACGGCACTCGCTTCCACGGACCCGACCGCGACGGACCCCTCAACCGACCTCTAAAATATTAATGTTTGTCCGGGACTTATTGTACTTTTAACTTTACGGCATTATACCAGTACCTATTTTATACAGTCCACTTATTATCGTTACCCATATTCTATACAATGGTCCTTCTGGATCTCGCCGTATTTAAGAAGTAACGGTCTTGGAAAAAATCTTCAACCTCGAAGCACTTCAGTTGCGGTCTTCAGCAGCGACAGTTCCCGCAGGAGTCGTCAATTTCCTGTCGAAGAAACCTCGCACCGCACCCGCACACGCCCAGAGGAAGAAGTCACCTAGAGGTCAACCGCACGACGGCCGTTGCAACCGTCGAATGTGCGAGTCATCGTCAAGGACAAAGAAGGTCGAAGCTTGCGGCGTCATCATTTACCCTGTGGATGGTATCTTAGATGTTCTGTGAGTTCGTTCCAATTTATTCCTTATTCTTTTCCTATTTTTTCTAATCACATTTAACGTTTAAATAGCAATATTTAAGTGAGTGCTTTCAATTCACCTTGTATTTACGGTCGCTAATGACGAATATCAATTTCATAGCCTGGCTTTCTTATGAATCATCTGTTCTGCTTATAAAGCTACATCCATAGCTATAACGCACATCTGTTTAAACGCTTCTTATCTACAACAGCTGATCGCTCGGCGACATACACGCACATCTGTTTAAACGCTTCTTATCTACAACAGCTGATCGCTCGGCGACATACCGCTACCGGTTCGTCAGGTGATCCTGTGTTCGCACCGTTGAGTCATACATAACTCATTAGCAAACGGTAACAGTTTGTTGCATTTGTTGTAGGTATCTGTTTGTGCTTATTTATTTCATTGTGTGCCTTCGTAGTTTATTACGATGGCTGACGAGAAAGTTGAAAAACTCGTTAAACGGCGCAGCTGTATGAAATCAAAGCTCACAATTTTTAGCAACTACCTTCACACACTTAAAAGTTGCAAAGAACTTAGTAGTGTACAACTTTTAGATTTAGAGACAAGGTTTAATAAATTTGATAGCTTATATGTGGATTTCGACAAATTACAGTGCGACATCGAGTTGTTGGTGGAAGACCCCGATGACGAAAGCGAGGAGCGTGAGCAGTTCGAGAACCAGTATTACAAGCTGGTGGCGATGGCGCGGAGTCTACTCGGTGCTCATCCCCAGTCCAGCAGGCTTCTGGATGGTTCCGTAACGGGTGACGAGGATGTGCAGGCAGGTGGCTTAAAATCGAATTGTGTTAGGTTGCCAAAAATTAATTTACCTGTTTTTAATGGTCACTATCAACACTGGCTAGAATTTAGGGACACTTACATATCACTTATTCATTCGCGGTCGGATATTGACAACATAAATAAGTTGCATTACTTGCGTGCTTCTCTTAAAGGTAGTGCGTTGCTCTTTATCGATAATTTAGATTTTCGTGCTCAGAATTATGATTCCGCTTGGAATTTATTATGTAAAAGGTACGATAACAAAAGATTGCTCGTTAATAATCATGTCCATGCCTTATTTAACATTGAACATATGATGAATGAGTCGTGTTCGTCTATTCGAAAACCTTATAGATGTTACGAATAAAAACCTGCGGGCTTTGTTAACACTAAGTCAGGATTCACAATTAAGCTTACAAGATACCCTCTTAATTCATATTATGGCAGAAAAATTAGACAGTGTCACACGCAGGGAATGGGAGGAACATCGAAACACACTTGATGATCCACCCTCTTTAAATTTATTTATAAATTTTCTTAGCAATAGAGCCGACTTGTTAGAAACCTTACAAGAGCATAATAAAAACAGTAATAAAAAACAAAACTTAGACAATAACAAACATAATTCAAATCTTATTACAATTTCAAAAACTAATCAAACCACGAATGACAATAAAAAAAAAAAAAACAATAATAATAGAAAAATATTTACATGTCCTATGTGCAATCAAACTCATTTCTTATTCAATTGTGAAGCTTTTAGAGCCCTAACTGTTGAAGCTCGTTGGCAAAAGGCCAGAGAAGCAAAGGTCTGTCTTAATTGTCTTCGACCAGGGCACATAGAATCAAAGTGCAGTCTTGTTCCTTGCAAATATTGTAAAAAACAACATAGTACATTGCTTCATTCTCATGAGGCAGAAATAACAACCCCTCAGTTAGCAATTCCCGTCAATAACTTTGCTGCTTCAGCTAATGTTCAACAGCATACTACTGCTCCGAATGTTTTGCTTTCCACAGCGATCGTGAGGGTGGCAGACAGCAAAGGGAACATGCACACCGCTCGAATACTGCTCGACAACGGCAGCACGAGTAACTTCGTTGCTGAGGCACTTTGCGGTAAGCTGGGTATGTCGCGACGTAGTGCGCGCGCCACCGTGACAGGTATAAATAATAATACTTCTCATTGTACACAGTCTTGCAGCCTTACTATTGTGTCTAATTATGATGACGACTGTAGATTAACGATAGACTGTCATATTTTACCACAAATCACTACAGTTTTACCGTCTTCATTTATAAACATAAGTGACATTCCTCTTCCATTGGGAATAAGCTTAGCTGATCCGTCATTTAATATACCGTCAGCTATAGATATTTTAGTTGGAGCCGAAATATTTTGGTCCGTCTTATGTAACAATTCCATTGGTTTAGGTAAAAATCAACCTAAGTTATATGAAACAAAACTGGGTTGGCTGGTGTCAGGGTATGTTGCCCGTCATAAGTCACACTCTTCGTCCCAAGTTTGCCATTTTTTAAACGAGGGCGCCGACCCAGACTTATCTCGTTTCTGGGAATTAGATACGATTGCAGCCAAGCACTCCTTCTCTCCTGAGGAGCGTGCCTGTGAGCAGAGTTGCGAACAACACACTTTTCGTGGAGATGACGGACGCTTTGTCGTAACCATGCCGCTGAAGAAAGATCCTTCAGTCTTAGGCGATTCTTTTCAAAAGGCAAAGTGTCGCTTCATGTCATTGGAGCGTAAGTTTCTTAGAGACTCTGTCTTCAAAGGCAGGTACGTTGAGTTCATGCAAGAATATGAACGCCTCGGTCACATGACTGAAGATAATGAGCCTTTGCAGAGCTCTCTCAACAAAAACTGCTGTTATTTTCTCCCGCACCACGGTGTCATCAAAGAGTCCAGCACGTCTACCAAGCTTCGTACAGTTTTTGATGCTTCGGCCACCACTAGTACTGGCCTGTCACTAAATGACATCCAGATGGTAGGCCCAACTGTACAGGAAGACATCTTTTCTATTCTGTTACGCTTTCGGCAACATAAATTTGTTGTCACTGGAGACGTAGAGAAGATGTACAGGGCGATTGACATTCACCTATCTCAAAGGTCTCTCCAAAAAATTATCTTCCGCTCAGATTCTAAGGAGCCTTTAAAAACATACACTCTTAATACAGTGACTTATGGCACGGCGAGTGCTCCTTATTTAGCCACCAAATGTTTGGTGAGCTTGGCTTCCAGCGCACCTGATGATGATGTCAAACAAGCAATTCAAATAGATTTTTATGTTGACGATTATTTAGGTGGCTCGAATTCATTAGATAACAATAAAAATTGCTAAGGGTATTATTTCAACTTTAAAATCAGCGCAATTTAATTTAAGAAAATTTAAATCTAATAATAAATTCATTTTAAATCAAATTACTTCCTCTAATGAAAATACATCAGATAACATTTTAGACTTTGCAGAGACAAATAAAAGTGACTCATCTAAAACTCTTGGTCTAAATTGGATTTGTGATTCAGACACTTTGTCATATTCAATTAATATTAATTTAAATAAGAAAGTTACAAAACGACACATACTCTCTGTCATAAGTCAGGTCTTTGACCCATTGGGACTAGTAGGCCCGTGCGTTTTTGAAGCCAAAATGGTTATGCAAAGGTTGTGGATCGAACAATTGTCATGGGATGATGAGGTCTCACAAGATATTAAAATGCTATGGGTTGCACTTGCAGATACCCTCCCCCTTCTAAATCATTTAAGAATTCCTCGATGGGTTCTTAGTGATAATTCAGAAATTCATGAAGTCCATGTTTTTTCAGATGCTTCAGAGCGAGCGTACGGCGCTTGCTTGTACATTCGTTCTGTGGATCCATCAGGATTAGTTAAGGTACACCTTTTAACCTCTAAAAGTAGGGTAGCGCCGATTAAGCCTACGACGATACCTCGTCTAGAGCTTTCGGGAGCCTTGTTGGCTGCAAGGTTGTGTACAAAAGTATTAACCTCTCTTACTCTAAAGGTAAGCAAATGTAGATTTTGGTGTGACTCTACGATAGTTTTAGGGTGGTTGAGAACGCCCTCATCACAACTAAAAAGTTTCGTTCGGAACCGAATCCACGAAATTTAAGAGAGCACAGAGGGTCACGTGTGGCGCTACGTACCGTCGAAAGACAATCCGGCGGATCTTGTTTCCCGCGGGCTGAAGGCTGATTCTATCAGTGGTTCTTCCTTGTGGTGGTCTAGTCCCCCTTTCTTAGAGAAAGATGAACATGAATGGCCGGCAATGCCCAATCAGAACGAGAAACGGGATCTACCAGAATTAGTTTCTTTTTCAAGCATTGTATCTAGCAGTGATCGTTGCGTAGATAGCATTTGTAGCTTTATTAATAGTAGATCTAGTTTAATTAGTTTGCAAAGATCATTAGCGTATTTGCGGAGGTTCATATACAACTGTCGAAACAAAACCAACAAACGTATTGGTCATCTCACAGTACCCGAACTTAAAGAATCTTTAAATGTAATATTACATAAGGCGCAGTTGGAAATGTTTCCTCACGAATGCGCTACTCTAAAAATGGGAGAAACATTACATAAAAAGAATAGACTTATTTCGTTATCCCCATTTCTAGACCCTAATAATCTGTTACGTGTTGGTGGTAGATTAGATAATTCCCCATATACCTTTGATACGAAACATCCCATTTTATTATGTAGCAAACATCATGTTACCAAAATACTTTTTGAACATTTTCATTTAAAATATTTACATGCTGGCCCCCAGCTCTTATTAGCTAACGTTAGGCAAACTTATTGGCCTTTGCGTGGCAGAAACCTAGCCAAAACCACCGTAAATAGATGTGTTCGGTGTTGTAGGTTTAAAACAGAAACTGTGCAACCCATTATGGGACAGTTACCTACAACTCGAACTGAATTAGAATATCCCTTTTTAGGGTTCCGTAGTCAACTAGGAACCCTTATAGTTTCGCCATGTCTGTCTGTCCGTCCGTCCGTCCGTCCTCGCTTAATCTCTGTGACCGTTAGCACTAGAAAGCTGAAATTTGGTACCAATATGTATATCACCTACGCCGACAAAGTGGTAAAATAAAAATTGGAAAAAAATGTTTTATTAGGGTAGCCACCCTATATGTAAAGTGGGAAGTGATTTTTTTTTTAATTTCAACCCTAACGTGTGATATATTGTTGGAAAGGTATTTAAAAATGAATAGGGGTTTACTAAATTCATTTTTTGATAATGTCTATAATTTCGGAAATAATCGCTCCAAAAGTAAAAAACAATGTGTCCCCCCCCCTCTAACTTTTGAACCATAAGTTTAGAAAATATGAAAAAAATCTGAAAAGTAGAACTTTATAAGGACTTTCTATGAAAATCATTTTGAACTTGATTGACACAACAGTTTTTGTACAAAAAAGACAAAAAGTTGTACAAAATAATTTCCTCCTCCACCTTTAAACTCATAAGTGGGAACACTTATTGTGACGGACGGGAAACTACGGAACCCTACACTGAGCGTGGCCCGACACGCTCTTGGCCGGTTTTACACTGTAGTGTTGACTACGCAGGGCCAGTGATGATAGCGGACAGAAAGGGCAGAGGCTGCAGACTTATTAAGTCATTTTTGGCAATTTTCATTTGTAACTCGACAAAGGCCTGTCATATCGAGCTTGTTACGGCACTATCCGGTGAAGCTTATTTAGCCGCTCTTAATCGCTTTGTGTCACGTCGGGGGAAACCACAAAGTATTACGTCCGATAACGGCACAAACTTTGTCGGAACTTACAATGAGCTATCAAGGTTTCTGGTACAATCAGACCTTGAAGGTCAAATAGCTCAAGAGGGCATTGAATTCAAATTCGTACCTGCCTATAGTCCTCACTTCAACGGCTTAGCCGAGGCAGCTGTCCGTTCAACAAAATATCACCTTAAACGGCTGCTGCAGACCACGCACCTCACATATGAAGAAATGGCTACATGCCTCACTCAGGTAGAAGCTATATTAAACTCTCGTCCTCTGACTCCTCTATCCTCAGAACCTCTCGATTTTTCCGCTTTGACACCTTCTCATTACCTTATTGGACGGCCACTTAATGCTATACCCCATCCACAGGTATCTGATACTAATATTACTCGCCTGGAACGCTTCAAGAGAATAGAGCACATAAAGCAGCACTTCTGGCAACGTTTCTCGCTCGAATACGTAGCTCTACTCCAGCAGAAGGTGAAGTGGCGCTCGACGAAGACAGAACTTAAGATAGGCTCTCTTGTCCTGATAAAGGATAGAGCTCTTCCTCCTTTACTGTGGGCCTTAGGAAGAGTAGTAAAGGTCTACCCTGGCAGCGACGGCATCTCACGCGTCGCTGAGGTTAAAACCAAACGGGGCACCATTAGGAGGGCTTTTAATAATATTTGCCCCCTTCCAGATTTTTGAATCATGTGCTTCAACCCGGGCAGCATGTTGGGAATCGAACCCAACACATACGCGCGGCCATCACACACTGGCGGCGTGCACACTCTCTGCGTCATCAGCTGGTGAGCAGGGAGCGGCGGGCGAGCGACTCAGACCGCCCGGCCCCGCCACGGCACTCGCTTCCACGGACCCGACCGCGACGGACCCCTCAACCAACCTCTAAAATATTAATGTTTGTCCGGGACTTATTGTACTTTTAACTTTACGGCATTATACCAGTACCTATTTTATACAGTCCACTTATTGTCGTTACCCAGCTTCTATACAGGTATCGATATCGATAATTTTTGGTTTTGATTACTTATGTCCTTCCCTAGCAATGGCTGCCATCTTTAGGACCCAGTTTACAGTAGGTATGCACGTGTATTTTGTAGGTATTTCTGGTCCATATTATTCTAGGTCTTTGGTATGACCTTATTTATCACTTGCTATTTTTTTTATTTTAAAAGTTACAACGCTGTACAAGCTTTTGATGAATAGTATTTTGTAAGTGAAACCAACGGCCCAAACGATTAAAACGATCAAAAAGTAAGCGTGTATACTACTCAAAACAAAATAAGGGCCACGGGGTATTTTTTTCATTTTGGTGTAATTTATTAAACATTTACATATTGAAAGTAGCAAAATATTGAGTATACAAACTCTTTCAAACCTAAACTTTTTAAAATTGTAGTATTCATCTAATGCTGGCAACAATTTTAAATAAAATTTGATTTAAAATTCTTTTTGAAAATTTTGATTCCATTTTCTTTGACGTTTTGCTTTCCTGGTTTATTAGAAACTAGCTTTTGCCCGCGGCTTCGCTCGCGTTAAATTCGGGGTAACACAGTTCCAGTGCAACGCTAAGTTTTGACTTTTCTTCCCTCTTTCTCCCTCACATCCCACTTTTTTTTAAAATTATTAGCCTATGTCTGTCTCCTGGTTCCCAACTATCTCTGTACCAAAATTCATTAAAATCGGTGTAACCATTAAAGCGTGAAGAGGTAACAAACAAACAAACAAACTCACTTTCGCTTTTATAATATTAGTAAGGATTATCAGAGTTCATTGATATCTTGAGTCAGAAACATCTTTTACAATATGCCACAAGCACACAGGCGTCATAAATGGTCTCGCTGACAGCAACCAGAGCCGTTACAATGATTGAAGAAGGTCATTCGCAGCGATCTGTGGGTTTGCATTTGGTATTTTCTCGAAGAGCTATTCAAAATCTATGGAATCGTTTCCAAGAGACCGGCAGTGTTAGAAGAAGACCTGCTTCGGGCAGAGTTCGCATTACAACAGCTCAAGAGGATCGTTACATTCGATTAAGTGCGCGCCGAGATCGCACAACGTCGGCCCGCAAGCTGTAAAATCGTTTACGGCTGACAACGGGTACTCGTGTCAGTGACCAAACTATTCGTAATCGATTGCATGAAGACCAGCAGGCATCAAGAAGGCGAGTTGTCCGTGTTCCATTAACCAGAAATCATCGTGCAAATCGTTTAAGATTTTCCCGTCAACATTTGGACCAATGGGACATGGTGCTCTTCACAGACGAATGCAAAGTTAATTTTTTTAAGGACGATCGGCGTATTAGAGTATGGAGAAGACGCGGCGAGAGATTTTCAGAAGCCTGCATCCATGAAGTCGATTGTTTTGGTGGTCCAAATGTAATGTTTTGGGGCGGGATAAGCTTACACGGCAAAACTGAGCTCGCTATTTTAAATGAGGGTACTGTTACTGCTCAGTGGTATATTGAGGAAGTTGTCAGACCACATGTGATCCCATTTGCACAGCGAGGGGGTCCTGGATTCATCTTGATGCAAGACAATGCTCGTGCACACACGGCTCAAGCGACTCGGTTTGTACTGGAAGCCTCTCAAATTCAAGTCTTGCCGTGGCCGGCGAACAGTCCGGACTTAAATCCAATAGAGCACATGTGGGATCAGTTGAAACGAACAGTTAGAGACGGTGATCAGGAAATCCACAACCAACAGCAATTCATCAACGCTGTTAAAAGGGCCTGGGAAGAGATTCCAATGGAAAATGTCAGGCATTTGATTGAGAGCATGCACTCCAGGCTTCAGGAGTGCGTAGCTAAACGAGGGGGGCATACCCGTTACTAAAAGATAACCATGGAGTATTTTCTATTGTTTTCAGTAACTTTACATTGTTTTTATTTTTAACCTAAAATGTGTTTTTTCTTTCAAAAACAAATAAACTTTTTAATCATTATTATTTGAATAAATTTATTGGTCTACATCTACATGGTAAAAACAACATTAGTTTTCGTTATGGAAACAAAAAAATATATATTGGTTTTATTATTTTCATGGTACAGACAAAATACCTCGTGGCCCTTATTTTGTTTTGAGTAGTATATATAAAATGAGATAAATCGGTTTAGTTAGCGACCAGCGCCCTTTGAACGCCAAGCAAAGAACTAATTGAATATGTATATTGCGCATAATTATGTTGATATATTGTTATAGCCTTATATACATTTCTTCGTTTAGATGATACATAAACTGTGTTTTTGCATAAGCAAGTTTTCATGGTTGTTTTTAGACACAAGTTTTAAATGAGAACACAGTTTGGGTTTCTATTAAACGAAATAACTCCTGCCTGCGATTACCCACATTGTGAATTTTTCTTTGTTCACCGGTGTGTTTCCTTCCCTGTGGCGCAAAGCTTATGTTCGTCCACTACCCAAAGTTCCTAATCCCTCTCTTCCTATCCATTTCCGACCAATATCGATCCTTCCCTTTCTATCCAAAGTGCTTGAGGCCTGTGTGCACAAACAGTTTTCAAATTTTGTCCATCGGAACTCACTTATCAGCCCTCTTCAATCTGGGTTCAGGCCAGGTCACAGCACTGTTTCTGCCCTCCTAAAAGTGACTGGCGATATTAGGGCAGGACTGGAAGACACTAAGGTAACTGTACTAGTGTTGGTCGATTTCTCGAATGCCTTTAATACTGTTAGTCACGACATCCTTTTAGCCATTTTATCCCATATTATGGTCTCTCCCGGAGCACTGGAATGGTTCTCTTCTTACCTTCAGGAACGCCAGCAGTCTGTTCATGTTGGAGATTCCTCATCATGTTGGTGTGACTTGGACACTGGTGTTCCTCAAGGCGGTATTCTTTCCCCTCTTCTCTTTTCTATTTTTATAAATTTACTTACTTCTGAACTTCAGTGTGCGTATCATCTGTATGCCGATGACTTGCAGTTGTACTGTCAGGGGGGGGTTGATGAATTACCAGGCTTGATCGATGACATAAACAGGAACCTGTTGGCTATACAAACCTGGTCCGATAAATTTGGTGTGGCAGTAAACCCCAATAAATGTCAGGCGATTATCATCGGTAGTTCTCGCAGCCTTGGTAAGTTGGATGGCACGATCTTGCCGCCGGTTCTTTTTGACGGTACGGTCATTCCTTATAGCTCTGAGGTAAAGGACCTTGGCTTATATATTGATAGTACCATGAAATGGTACACTCAAGTTGCTCGTGTCAGTCAAAAGGTTACTGGTACGTTGCGGGCTCTGTATCGTTTGAGAAACTTTTTACCGTCAAATACGAAAACAATGCTTGTGCAGTCCTTAATTTTTCCTATCATTGACTATGGTGATGTGTGCTACTTTGACCTGAATGCAGAACTTCTCGATAAACTTGACCGTCTTCTAAATAACTGCATTCGATTTGTTTTCAATTTGCGTAAATATGATCACGTGTCTGAGCATCGGTCTCTTCTTAAATGGTTGCCCATACGTCTGCGTAGGGAGCAAAGAGCGTTAACTACCTTGTTTTCTTTTCTTGTTTCTCCTACATCTCCTAGTTACCTTGCTCCCCACTTTCAGTACATTTGTTACAACCACAATAGGACTCTGCGGTCATCGGATAACCGTATTCTTCATTGTCCCTCTCACCGCACTGACTTCATTCACCGATCATTCTTCGTCCAGGCTATTTCATTATGGAATGCGCTTCCCCAGGAAATTAGGATGGCAACCAACTGTTTATCTTTTAAACATAAAGTTCGTGAATTTCTTCGTAAAAAGTCGGCAGTTTCGTCACACCGTTAATGTTTTCCCCATTGTTGGTCTTTTTATTTTGTGTATCTGTGTATCTATACTTTGATATATATTTATAGTATTTTATTTTATATTTATAGTATTTTATATATCTATATAGTATAAACTTATAATTACTTAATTATTTTATTTCTTATTTACACCTACCACTGTTTGTCTCTGCATCACCCGAAGGTTGACTGGTAGAAAATGCCTATGGCATTAAGTCCGCCTCTGTACTTTGTGCTTGAAGTGTTAAATAAATAAATAAATAAATAAATAAATTGATCTTAGGTTGTTTAGGATAAAGGAGATGAGATACTATATACAACATAATATCTGTATAATAACATTCACAAAACAAAAGTACTAGCTACTGGACCACACTCTTTATAAATTTTATGTATTTATTCAATAAGTGAACAATGTATGTTCTTCTGAATAAATAAAGAATCTTTAAACCCAGATTAATAACACAAAAATATATAATTAAACGAATTTATTACACATTAATAACAACACCTGATTGCCTCTCTCGCTTTGCACCCTTTGTTTTATTAAAATGTTTTTGAGCCCGTACGAAGATCTGTTTCATTTCTTTTATTACAAAAATTATAGAAGCTCTTACCAGTGAGGGCATTGCTGACTTTTTTGCACCAATTCATGGTGAAGAACAGAACACTTTTATTCAGCAAATATTCTTTCAATATTTCTTTATGTTTTTGGCACTTCATAAAATTGAAGTTGAGATGGACTGTAATAATGACCATTATATATTTTGGTATTTGATCAATATGTCCATGTGTATTTAAAATTTCTAGAGTGATGTGTTCTACTTGGGCAAAAAAATATATAAAATAAAGACTTTGCTGCTGATGACATTTTTTTTTTGTAAATAATTTTGTTTTCCTTATTTTCTTTGCTAGCAAGTATCTTTTGTGGAAGGTCTGTTTGGTTTTAAGAACTTTTCGAAGTGTTTGCTTCAAATATTTCACCTTATTTTCATCATGCTTCCGTTTCACAAAGGGTACTGAAAACATAAAAATACAGTTTAGATTGTGTAACACTTTGTTTTAACACGTTCGCTGCATTACGAGATCTATCAGATCTCTTGCAGGACTTTTCTATTGTGCGTTGAATAAAATCGTGTTGTTTCACTCCTTGCGGGAGGATCTAACTTGTAAAGTTCTTTATGTATGAGTAAGACAAATATACATATTTGCTTTCTACTTAAAACTGAATTTAAAGACATTAAAAAATAAATTAGAGATGGATTAGGTCCCTAACGCACAGTACTATAATTATTTTCATTTCTTGCGTTAGGAGATATGTCGATACTCGTGGAATCATAGGCCTCGTAGACGCAAGAGAGGAAGGGAGGGCGGCGCGGGCGCTCCGTGACTCGTGTTAGTGTTGTCCTAGCATCGACGTGGGAGGTCGCGCGCACGTTTTGGAAATAACACTCGCGTATATACGTCGTGTACGTGTTGATTACTTTTTATTAACAATGAGTGATTTTAAAAGAAAAAAGTGTAGAAAATCTATTTGTTTTGGTGAGGTTGCCAACGAAAAATCAACACCGGATTATAACGCTACATCGTCCAGTAAAATAAAAATTTTGGATAATATTCAAATTTGCCCCCCATTGGCTAATAATGACAGTGATTCAGATTTTGAAATATTTGATGTACCTAAAAAGAAGACGATAAAACTTTCTACGTTGGAGCACACGCAGAGTGATTCGGATTACGAAATATTTGAAGTACCTAAAAAGAAAACGATGAATCTTTCTACGTTGGAGCACGCGCAGCTAAGTAATGAAAATATATATATCAGCCCATGTACTGGAAAACGATTTAGTGTTCTTCAGAATACGATATCCAGTCCAAAATATAGTAAGAATAATACCACATTATTGATGACGAATACTACACCGACTATACCTGCTGATCCTATGACACCTACTCGTAGATTTTGTGATACTGTGTCTCGTAACCATAGTGGTTTTTCTACTCCTAACTCGTGCACTCAAATGCTAACAGAAACATCCAACACAATTGCTAAAGCCTCTCCTGCCTCATTGAATGCTTTATGTACATTAAGCAGGTGCTCCTCTTTGAATAATATTTCATGTTCGAACTTATTACCTTTAGAACTAAATGAGAGCAGTATGCAAAAATTAATTAAAAGTAACACAAACAATATTCCATTTTCTTTTGAGTATACTTTTGAGGATGATACGCTCACTTATGACGAAAAAACAGAAAGAAAAACGTTGACATGTAATTTGAACAATAATTCACAAAAACATCTAGAAGAGAGAAATATTGAAAAGCAACAAGAAAATAATATGATAGGACAAAACATAGACCAGAATAAGCAAAATAGAAGTAAAAAAATACAGCATGAAAAAGAGGAAGAACTAGAACAGGACGCAGAAAACGGAAAAATACAAGAAGACGATCCAGAGACGCAGACTGATGAAGCAATCAATACCGAAATAGAAGAAATTGGTTCAAATGGAAGTGATGATGAGACAGGTGAAAATCTCTCATCCGATATAATATCTGAAGATGAAGATAATATATCTGAACATGAAGATAATATATCTGAAGATGAAGATAATATATCTGAAAATATGTCAGAAAGTGAAGGTGAAGAGCTTGAGGGTGATAAAGATTGGATTGACATTCCTGACAATGACGTATTGAACTTCGATGAGAGCATACTTAATAGCGTGACAAATGTACCTATTCGTAATAAATTGCCCGTTGATATTTATAGTTTGTTTGTAACTGACGATATTATTGATAAAATAGTAGAAGAAACTAATAAATACGCAGATAAATATTTATTAGAAAAAGAAATTACAGCAAAATCACGCTCTAAAGCTTGGAAACCTACAGATGCAAATGAAATGCGTCAGTTTTTCAGTGTCATACTTACGATGGGCTTAAACAAGGTTCCACATTTTCATGATTATTGGTCAAAGAAATCCATTTACAGAAATGAATATATATGCTCTCTCATGGGAAGAGACAGATTTATCTTGCTTCTAAAGTTTTGGCATTTCAGCGACGAAAGAAATGATACTGGAGATAGACTCTACAAAATTCGACAAATACTTAATATGTTAAAAATTTAGAGATATTTCAAACTCCCGGAAAATTTATCGTGATAGACGAACCAATGATTGCCTGGCGAGGGAGACTTATTTTTCGTCAATACATTAAAAATAAATCTCATAAATATGGAGTTAAATTATATAAACTATGTACTCCTGAGGGGTACACTTTTAAAACCATAGTGTATACAGGTAAAGAAGGAAATAGCAGAGAAATGAACCATGGGAAAAATGTAGTTATGAAGCTCATAGAGGGTCTAGAAAATGAAGGACGAGTTTTAGTAGCCGACAACTTTTATTGTTCTCTTGATTTAGTAGAGGAACTCTTAGAAAAGAAAACATTTTACTGTGGCACGCTAAGATCAAACCGAAAAGGACTCCCCAAGCAGTTTATGTCTAAAAAATTGAAAAAAGGCGAAGTTGAAGGAAAAATGCTGCCTAGTGGTGTGAAAGTTATTTAATGGCACGATAAGCGCCAAGTTTCAATGATAACTTCCTGTAAAGCACATAAAGCGTCTCTAATAGATACAGGTAAGATACATAAGAGAACTAACGAAATGATCAGAAATCCACTGTGCATATTAACTTATAATGATAATAAAAAAGGGATAGACTACTCAGATCAAATGTCGGCATACTAATATTACTTTACGACGAGGTCTAAAGTGGTATCGGAAATTGATGATGGAATTTTTATTTGGTACTGCACTCATAAATGCATGGATAATATACAATTTAAATACAGACAAGAAAATGTCAAAAAAAGAATTCACAGAATCAATAATCGAAGCATTAGGAGGCCGAAAAATTTCCGAAACAGGTATGATTAACTTATTATTATTGTACAAATTACTATTTTAATACAACTCATGTGACAACAGCCGTATATAAAACCTGCAGATTTGTTGTGATATGACATCTAATGGAAAACAGAATCAGATACACTAGGCCACCCCTCTAGCCTAAGAGTGCTCAAAATACTAGACACATACACAAGTAGGTACACAAGTACCTACTGCGTTTTTCTCACACTTTTTGCAGAGTATCATGTTGTGGTTTTACCATTTTTTACAGGAAACATATCTTAATTTGTTCTAAACATAACCGTTTAGGTTAAAGGGTATGTGGATATATCCGATGGCGAATGTGGTGGTGTCAGAAGATTGCCGTGGTCAACATACCAAACAGTTCTTCGAAAACAAACTGTTCTTGCTCATAAAGGTAGCTAAAATCTCTCCAGAAACTTAGGTAATGGTTCCAGACAACGCATAAGCTTAGCATCGTCAACTAACTGCAGCACGCTTCGCATGAAATCGAGCTTATTATGCACCATTTTAATCATTCCAGTTTACTGAATAGACGTCTTCTTGGATACAATTTAAATAACATTAATTCAGGCATTATTGCCGACTGACTGTCTGCCTGCCTTTTTTCGACTATACGTGGTTTATTTTTTGTGTAAATGTACTTCTTCTGTTGATTGCCTGAAAATGTTTGGTTGTTGCTGTGACTGTCTTAGCTTAGTCGCATTCCTGGTGGGCTTTGCTACTTATCTCTAATGTTATAGTGTTACAATTATGTAAGCATTATACTACACGGCGGGGAAGGCGGGTTTCACATCTCTCTGGCAAGTTTCTGGTAACATAAATTTCGGTGTAATTTATCTATAATATGTATGTATTTAAGAAAAATATATAAGTATGTTTATTAGTTGTCTAGTACTCATAACACATGCTCTGCTGACTAGACGTAGACAGCGTTGTGTGACAGTTGTGGAATATTATACATTATTATCATTATTATATTGAATTGAATTGAATTAACATCTTTTTTTTAAATAGGGAGCACAGAAGCGATAACTGAATACATTCTGAATAGATATTTAAATTAGAAATAAAATATATAAAAAATAATTGAGTTTGTTGCTGCTCTATACATATCGATCATTATTTTGTTCTGTGTCTGGGTGTAATTTATCTATAATACGCGGTGTAATTGACAGGTTGGCAAAAACTGAAACAGTAGCTTCAGACCATGATTTATGACTGAAAAACGTTGGAATTTTCTTCAGGAAAATTGTCGAATTTTCCGACCGTTTTTCAACTAGATTTGTTTTCTATTCATTTGTTACAACAAAATCCAGCCCTAAAAACATAATTTTAGTCAAAAAAAGCAAAAAACTTAAACTCGGCAATGTAAATAATAATGATGTATAAAGAAAATTTGTACAACGCGCTCGGAATCAGCTGTTAGCTCTAAAAGTTTATTGCGCTCCTTAGTGCCTACAGACTGTACGACAGACAGAGACAGCATACCGCTCGCTCGCTCGCACCCTTCCTTTGAGTGCTGGCCGCCGCCGGCGGGCGCGCAGCCCGCCGGGCGGCGGCGCGTCAAAGCAAAGGCGCCGCCCTTCGCTTTTACGCGCCGACACTGCTAGGGTTGTACCGCTTATGGAATTGAATACTTGTAATTTTATTTTTATTTATGTAAAATGTTTTATTAATAATTAAATACTCAGGAATGACTTTGTTCTTTCTTAGTTCCGAAAACCTTATTTTAAATCGTTAACCTTTCGAGTATTGTAATTAGAGACACAAAAAGACGGGGTAGGTGTGAGGACGCCGGCGTCCTCTGTTTAACAGTTTGATCTACAGTATCAATTACGAAGCCACCCGAACTGTACACACGCGTTGCATTACAGTAATGTAAATTGTTTGGTTTAGACAATTAAGTGGGACATAAAACAAAAACATCGCGTCAATATTGCCAGATTCACATTCCTTAAACTGCCAATCCCCGAGCGAACGCTGGCGTTCGAAAAGGTTTGCTTATTTTCGATATTTACAGACTACATAAGAAAAACTTCTTATTTGCGTTTTTAAATAAATACCCTATAAAAAAAACGCTTATTTTATAATCTATGCGTTTGCTTAGTGTTTAGAAAATGGCGCGAAATCGCGTGCGTGCTGCTTGGGGATTGACAGGTCCTAGGTTTAAAGTTAGAAGCAGAACCACGAGTAGAAGTTACAAGAGATAGCGGTTAATAACAATCTTTATCATACGATTACGATACGATTCTTTTTTCAATACCTAGTTCTTCATCTTTATCTCAATCGCAGACCGACCGCGGTAGCTACTGTGCCATGGGCTCCTCGACTAACGTGCCTACTAATTACCGAAATGAAAATGTTTCATTTCATATCATGTGGGCAGCCCTATGCTACAAACTACACTAGGTAACTTAGGTTTAGGTAAGCCACGTCGAGTCACATCAGTCAGTCTGCCGCGATTGCTGGTGCGTTCTTGACGATTCGTTCTCTTTCAACTGTCGGGAGTTTGGGACTGTGTCGTTGAGTTGAGTTGTGTGTTGTGTATTTGTGTTGTGTGATATCGTCATGAATCGGCGTAATGAAACGTTTAGTGCTCGCGAATATGGCCAGATGTTAATGTGCTTGGGTGAAGCTAGAGGAAACGCGTCTTTGGCATTAAGGCTCTATGTTCAAAGACACCCAAATGAAAGACATCCAGCTAATAGTCGTACTATCACACGGGCATATCAACGTGTTTTAGAAAATGTACCTATTGTGCCGCGGCAGGAAGGTGCTGGAAGGACAATCAATGCTCGTTCTGAGCAGGCGATTTTAGATGTTGTCCGTCGAAATCCGCGTTTGGGAACCCGTACTGCTGCAAAACTTGTACGGCGTAATAACGGACCCCGGGTTTCACATTGGTCTGTGCACAAAGTCCTTCGAAAGGACAAGCAACGTCCATATCGGATCCATAAAGTGCAGGCTCTGGTACCTGGCGACTCAACCCGTAGGCTAGCGTACTGCAGATGGCTGATACATCGGCAGCAGCTAAATCGCCAATTCGTTTCACGGGTGATTTGGACCGATGAATCGACTTTTACACGAAACGGTATGTGGAACCGGCGGAATGCTCACATTTGGGCACGCCACAACCCATACGCAATGCAGCAGACGGGTCATCAGACGCGGTGGTCACTGAATGTGTGGGCTGGCGTGTATCATAACCGTATTTTGGGTCCCGTGTTTTTGCCAACTAGAATGGACGGCCGGCGTTATTGCGAATTTCTACAGCAGGATTTTGAAGCTATGATGGACACTCTGCGGGCTGAGCTAGATCAAGAATGGGATCGTATGGAGAACGAACCCCTAGCTCAACTACCTACCATCTGGTTTCAGCACGACGGCGCCCCGCCGCATGTGGTGCTCCCAGTCCGACAGCACCTGGACCGTACTTTTTCAAACCGATGGATTGGGAGATTCGGGCCACATGCATGGCCACCTCGCTCGCCTGACCTAACCCCATTGGACTTTTTCCTGTGGGGTTATATCAAAGAACGGGTGTATGTGACGGAGTGTGATACCGCGGCCGAAATGGAGCAGCGCATAAGAGACGCTTTCGCATCGTTGAACCATCAAATCAATGAGGATGTGACAATGATGCCTCGTCTCCATGCCGAAACCCTGCGTCGAGCACAACTGTGCGTGCAGCTCGGAGGCAACCACTTCGAGCCATTCCTTATACGACCCGAGAGACTTTAATTTAGGTAAGTGACTAAGTATTTTAATTTTTGATAGGTATTGAATCTGTGTTTAATTTTTTTAAGGCGTGTTTGTGTGTGTATTGTATTATGTATTTATTCCAAACGTCCCGAAGTACCTATTAGTATGAATGAACGACGCGCGGGGTATAGGGTCGCGCGCGTATCGCAATGTTCGTTATACATTGCGTAGCCGAAATAAAATTGAAAATTGAAAAACGTTCACCTATCATTTCCGGGAAAATATTTCACTATCAACATGTTAACAATACCAGTCTGAATTCATACTTTTCGTTTTTGCCAACCTGTCAATTACACCGTGTATGTATGTATTTAAGAAAAATATATAAGTATGTTTATTAGTTGTCTAGTACTCATAACACATGCTCTGCTGACTAGACGTAGACAGCGTTGTGTGACAGTTGTGGAATATTATACATTATTATCATTATTATATTGAATTGAATTGAATTAACATCTTTTTTTTAAATAGGGAGCACAGAAGCGATAACTGAATGCATTCTGAATAGATATTTAAATTAGAAATAAAATATATAATAAATAATTGAGTTTGTTGCTGCTCTATACATACACACATCAAAAGTATCTAGGGATCAACATATATTTTTGCAATAACTTTTCTCCTGATTGATATTAATTAAAATTTTCTTTAAGGATTCATCAAATAAAGTGTTTTCGTTTGTCACAGTAACGATAAACCAAGTCACCTTTGCATTAATAAAGAAATTTGCCATTTTCCTAATAAAGGGATTTTTGACATTTGAACCACTAACATTAAAGTTCGAAAAAAAGACTGAAATAACAGTTTTCTTTAAAATTTTATTGGGTAACTTAAACAATTAATAATCCGTGTTTCTACCGCGAACACTAACAACACAAGAACATCGGTTTGGCATACTCAAAATGAGTTCATCCAAATCACGCTGTGGAATGGCCGCCCATGTTCGTTGCAACAACAAAAAAAGGCCTTCTTGCGACTGGATACCCTCCATATTCGGCAGAGCTCTTCTCTGTAGCATATCCCATGCATGCTCAATCGGGTTCAAGTCTGGCGACTGAGCAGGCCAGGGCAGGACATTGATGTTAGCTGCGGCGAGAGTCTGTCTTACAACTCTTGCGGTGTGCGGTCGTGCATTATCATACATTAACTGAAATAAGGGACCGATTTGCACTTGTAGAGGAACGATGACGTCTGATACAATCGTCTCAGCATAAATTTGAGCGTTGAGGTTGCCTCTGATCCAAATCAACTCAGTTCTTCCGCCGATCCAAATACCCGCCCATACCATGATGGTTCCACCACTATAAGGATGGACTTCCTGGCAGGATTTTAATCGCTGTTGGCGTCCAGGGGTTCTCCAGTGTCGTATACGTCTTGTATCCGGTCTCATACCAAAACGAGACTCATCAGAAAAGCACACGAAACGCCATTGTTCTTCTGCCCAATTTCTGTGTTCAAGAGCCCATTGATATCGAATCCTACGATTGTGCATTGCTATAGGTGGTACCCGTAGCGGTCTTCGGGAATGAAGGTTCACTTCATGCAAGCGGTTTCTGACTGTTTGGTCGCTAATTAAGTTCCCTGAAGAGTGATGAAGCCTCACGGCTAACATCATGGCGGTTATTGTTGGAGCTCTTCGAGTTAAGATTTGAATGTATCGGTCTTGTCTCCGTGTGGTGCAGCGATACCGTCCTCCATGGCGCTCAGCCACGGTACCAGTGCTTCGGTAACGTGTCCAAAGTCGACTGATAACACTCTGACTTGTATTCAGAGCTAAAGCTACAGTACGTTGCCGGGAACCAGCTTCTATCATTCCCACGGCTCTGAGCATTTCTTCCCTGCTTAAATGACGTCGCCGCTCCATAATAACGTTGGTTTTAATCAGTAGTAGGGAAACAGTAGCACTAATAATGTCTTCAATGCGTTGTATGTTTTTATAGGGAAAATATTGACAGCTTATTTTCATCTTTTACTCGAATTTGATTGAGAGTTCCTGATTCAAATTATGAAATGCACCAAAAAGGATCCATATAAATTTATAAAATCATAAATTTATTGCAAAGCCACATCTCAATCTCAAGAAATCCGCATAAAAATGCTTGATCCCTAGACACTTTTGATGTGTGTATTACCTACCCATACAAAAGTTGAAAAAAAACTTTCTATTTTGATTTTTAAGTCAGAAAGTGTTCAGTTATTGCTTCTGTACTCCCCATTTCAAGAATGGTCATTAATTTAATACCACCACATATTTTTTTAAAGTAACAACAGCATAAGAACAAAAATATACTCGCACATAACACTCGAATAACTTTTCACTATAAGAAAAACTAATAAAATTATATTCTATCGCTTTTACTTCACTGACATGGTTGCATGCTGTTTATTTATATAATGCATTTTATTACAGAATTCCCCGAAGGAAGATGTACAGATCATGTTTTCCAACGTGGCGACAGAAAGAGACGTTGTGTGGGTTGTTACCAAAAATTACGACGCACATTAAACAGCAATGAGGCGTCTAAAAAAACTAAAAGAATTGTCACCATTTGCGCGCAATGCAAGCAATCCATGTGCTTGCCATGTTTTAATACTAAACACTTTGCTTAATAATTTTTTTTTTTTTTTTTTAATGACAATTCCCCGCACTAGGAATTAATCCTTGTAGCGTTCTGTTGCGTCCGCGTCGCCGCCGCGTCAAGGTTAAGGCGTGCAGTACCCCACGCGACAAAGTTACCTCGCTCGCTCCCCGTCGCATGCGCTCGCTCGCGTGGCCAGTCGGCTCCCCGCTACGCTAAGAATAACCGCGCACGCTGCGATCGTGCGACGGACGCCATCTTATTGTGTATATTTTATCTAACGTTTGTTGTAACTGGATATCTTGTAATACAGTGTTCCTCGAGTAAATAGTTTTTGTAAATAAACCCCTTACAAATGGCGCCCAACGTGGGGCACGTGCTCCGTACGGCAAGTACTTACCTACAAAACGGAAAAATAACCGTCGCGAGCGCGAACGAAATCCACGCTAATCGTGTTCTACCTAGTCAAGGATCGAGAGAATCGTCGTAATCTGTGTACCTACTGGACCGACCTGCCGTTATTTACCGTTTGCGCACATTACCGAGTGTTAACGTCGAGAAGATGCCGCCGAAAACACGCCGCGCGCACGCAAACGAGGAGGGAAACGATGGTTCCAGCAGTGAAGAAGACAGCCACGCGGTAGCTAACCCCGCGAGCGTGAACACCACGGTTACAACTTCACCGATCCCGACTACGGCATGCAGTAACATGATTTCTATGTCCGAGGACCAGCTCACCAGATTGTTAACAAACGTCATGAGAAGCGTCGCAACTTCGACGCCGATTTCAACGATGGGCGACCCTACGGGACCGACTCAACCCACCGCTGCCCACACTGGACCGACCGTGCACGGCATGCAAGGCATGCACAGCAACTTTACCCAGTGCACGGCCCGCTTCGACGGAGCCACCCGCAGTACCGAAGCCCTAGAAGCATTCGTCGAGAGCGTGCTCATCTACAAAGAGTGCGCAAGTGTATCCGACGAACATGCCCTTCGAGGACTACCCATGTTGCTGACCGGAGACGCCGCAGTGTGGTGGCAAGGCGTGAAACCTACCGTGGAGACCTGGGACGACGCGATACGCCGCCTTCGCTTCATGTACGGCGCCCCGCGCCCCACCCACCGGATCTTACGAGAAATATTCGCGCGCGAACAAAGTGATAACGATAGTGTCGATTCCTTTATATCGCGAGTGCGAGCAGAAATGTCGCGTATACCGTATAAAGTGCCAGATGTAATGCAAGTAGATATAGTTTACGGCCTTTTACATCGTAAATTTCGTAAAAGAGTGTCACGCGATAGTGTAAATAGTGTCGACTGTCTACTCGAGCGAGTCAGGTATGTTGAGGAGACGCTAGGCGAGGTAAGTCATTCTAAACCACTATTTCCGTCCCTTAACGCGAGTACTAATAATAGTAATAATAACACTCCAAGTTCCGCGAATTCTCAAAATGTAAACATTAACCCTCCGATGGCGACGGTTAATCGGAGCAACCCTTCGCACGCCGCGTCCGACTCTGGTTCGAATATTTGTAACGGTTCGAATTCGAATACGAAACGTGTTCGGCCGCGCTGCGCTCTCTGTAAACAGTTTGGTCATTTAAGAGATGATTGCAAAATAAAAATGAAATCGGGTGACCAAGGCGGCAATACTCCGCTGTCTTGTTACGGTTGCGGTCGAGAAGGAGTAATACGCTCGAAGTGTCCGACGTGTAAAGGCACGCCCTCCGCCGACAAGGTGAGTTTCCAAAGTGCTATCACCCAAGAGTCTGACCTGTCACACCCTATGGTCAAGATAGAGGTTGCGTCTTCAGTAGGTGTTGCAGTGTTGGACACAGGTGCAACGGAGAGTCTCGCCAGTCCCGGACTCTATAAAATATTATTAGAGCGTGGGACCAATTTTACGAAAACACGTCGCAACCTTGGCCTCGCCGACGGAACGCAGCAGGTACGTGAGTTAATGTCATGTGACACGAACGTTACCATTCAGGGACGTGTTATCCCCACCACATTCTTGGTGATACCGGAAGCTGATAACAAGACGCTTCTAGGGCAAGATTTTATCGCCAAAGCAGGTATATTAGTGGACCTCCAACATACCTGTTGGTATTTTTATAATCTCCCTGGACAAAAATTCACTTTTGTGCAGTCTTATAGCCTTACATCCACCAGCGATGCAGAGCTGATGCAGGTAGATACCACCGGCTTGGCGCTGAGAGACGATGAAGGGACGAAGCTGTCAGTTGCTCAAAGGACGCAACTCAACCAGCTCGTAACTAAGAGAGCTGAGCGCTTCGCCACCCAAGGACCCCCTACAACTTATGCCGCTCATCACATTCGGGTTGACGAGAAGCAGGAACCGACCGCTTCACCACCCTATAGGATGTCGCAAGGTAAGAGAGAGTTGTTGAACGGTGAACTTGAGAAGCTGCTGCGTGCAGATGTAATAGAGGAGTGCGAGTCACCGTGGGCTGCCAACGTCGTCTTAGTTACGAAGAAAGATGGCGGTGTCCGACTATGCGTGGACTACCGTAAGCTCAACGCCGTGACTGAGCCAGATAGGTATCCGCTCCCGCGCATAGAAGACGTGCTTCATGCAGCGAAGACCACCAGCTACATGACGACGCTAGACCTCCACTCCGGCTATTTTCAGGTTTGTGTCGCGGAAGAGGACCGCGACAAAACCGCATTCGTTACACCCTCCGGCACCTATAGGTTCAAAAGGATGCCGATGGGCCTTCGCAACTCTGGCGCCACGTTTCAGAGATTAATAGACCGTTTCAAGTCGAACCTGAGTGTGCCTATTCGAGGACACAAGGTAAGGGACGGCTCCGATATCCCACCAGACCCGCAAGGATGTAGGCCTGTGACTATTCTTGGATATCTGGACGATTTAATAATCTTGTCACCGGGTTTCGAAGGACATATTGAAGATCTCGAAGCGGTCTTCGACAGACTCGAGAAATTCGGCCTCCGAGTCAATCGAAAGAAAAGTTGCTTTGCCCGTGACTCTGTGAAATTCCTTGGTCACATTATTGTTCCTGGTGGTCTACAAGTAGACCCAGAGAAAACCTCGGCTATTGCTGACATGCCTGCCCCTAAGAATGAGAGGCAGCTCAAAGGCTTTCTGGCCACATCTAGCTGGTTTCGAAGGTTCGTTCCGAATTACGCTAAAATCGCCAAGCCTTTAACTGACCTACTTAAAAAGAACAGCAGTTGGAGGTGGCATGATGAGCAGCAAGCTGCTTTCGAGCGCATCAAGGAGCTTCTGGTGACCGCTCCCATTCTTCGCCAGGCTGACGAGTCCGAACCTTTCTCCCTCCGGACAGATAGCAGTGGCTACTGTCTCGGCGCAGTTTTGATGCAGGGGGAGGGCCCCGACGAAAGGCCCATAGAGTACGCCAGCCGCTTGCTCTCGCCAGCCGAGCGCAACTACACCACCACCGAGCGCGAAGCCCTTGCCGTCATCTGGGCGGTCACGAAGTTCAGGGGTTACGTGGAAGGCTCGGAAGTAGTGGTTAAGTCTGACCATCAGCCGCTACGTTGGCTGATGAGTCTTAAGTCACCCAGTGGTCGTCTTGCCAGATGGGCATTGACCTTGCAGGCATATAATCTGCAGATACAGTACACTCCCGGAAAGGTGAATGTAATTGCCGATACACTAAGCCGCCCAGCTTGTTGCGAAGAAAACCCAGCTGGTTGCGAAGTATGCTTAGTGACCGTGGACATACCACATAGGACACCTGAGGATGTGCGCTCCAACCAACTTAAGGACCCAGACCTGAAGAGTATTGTCGAGGATCTAGAAACTACCGACGATCCCTTCAGGGGGAGAGGGTGGTCAGAAAGAGGATACCTGATGTCCGATGGTGTATTATACCGGTGCGCACCCGAATCGGAAGACGCCGAGTCCGCCTGCCTCGTGGTTCCTAAACACGAGAGAGAAGCCATCCTCGTGGAGTTCCACGACGCTCCCACAGCAGGCCACTTTGGCATTGAACGCACCCTACAACGCATCAGGTCGCGGTATTTTTGGCAAGGTATGAAGGCTTTTGTCACAGATTATATTAAACGCTGTGCAGCTTGCCAGCGGTACAAGATAGATAACAGGAAGCCTGCAGGACTACTCCAGACTCCTGCACCCACTCGGCGGTTTGAAGTGGTATCGGTCGACTTGTTTGGACCCCTACCAAAGACTTCGAAGGGTAATCGTTGGATTTTAATTTTAGAAGACACGTGCTCCCATTGGGTTGAGCTATTTGCTTTGGAGAAGGCCACTAGTGTAGAGTGCGCTGAGGTTTTAATATCCGAGGTATTCCTGAGGTATGGAGTCCCACGCAGGATGATCAGCGACAACGGAGTTCAGTTTGTTGCTGAGGTGATGCAGCAGGCCTGTCATGTAATGGGTATCAAACAGTCTTTGACGCCGTTGTATCACCCAGAAGCGAACCCTGTCGAACGGAAAAATCGTGACCTTAAACCACAGTTAGCGATACTGGTAGGAAAGGATCACACATCGTGGGATGTTCACCTCGCGGCCATAAGGTTCGCGATGAACTCTGCTGTTACAGCGAGCACTGGATTTTCACCAGCTTTTCTTACCTTCGGAAGGGAGCTGCGCGCGCCGTCTGACGTCGTGACAGACATGAAGACCATTGTGGACAGCGATAATTTCGTCCACACTATCACTCCATACCTACGCAAGTTATCGACGGTTCTGCTTGACGCCCGTGATGTCCACGAGAGTAACCAGGCTCTGCAGAAGAGGTACGCAGATGAAGGCAGACGTGCCCCTCCAGAATACAAGGTAGGTGACCTAGTTTTGTTGAAAACACAAGGCATGAATGACGTCGGCCTCGGACAGTCCGCGAAATTTATACCCCGGAGGGATGGCCCTTATCGCATCCGCGAAGTAGTAAGCCCTACTACTTACCTGGTGGAGGGGGTAACCAGAGGTGAGCACGTAGGACGTTACCACGTCTCTGATTTGACCCCTTTCATCGGGGATGTCGAAGCTCCGGTTAGAGAGAAGCGCAGACGCGGCCGTCCGCGTAAATTTGATTGCTAGCCCGAACGCGAGGGCGCTATGTTCGAACTAGAGGGGGAGTGTGTAGCGTTCTGTTGCGTCCGCGTCGCCGCCGCGTCAAGGTTAAGGCGTGCAGTACCTCGCTCAAAGTTACCTCGCTCGCTCCCCGTCGCATGCGCTCGCTCGCGTGGCCAGTCGGCTCCCCGCTACGCTAAGAATAACCGCGCACGCTGCGATCGTGCGACGGACGCCATCTTATTGTGTATATTTTATCTAACGTTTGTTGTAACTGGATATCTTGTAATACAGTGTTCCTCGAGTAAATAGTTTTTGTAAATAAACCCCTTACATCTTGTTTTAGTTTTATATTGACTTGTTGTGATTGATTATATTGAAATAAGAATTGAATATAAAAATTTAATAAAACTTTTTCAATCGACAACTGAGATATTATTTTATTCCCATCACTACTTACTACACATTTTGAACTATCTTCGGTTGCGGTACGAGATACAATCGATACCTATTTTTTTTTTGGTATTTGTAGTTTATTCAAATGTCATAACTGTGTGCGAACCTAGCAAAATATAGAGCAATAGGTTATCTTTCACCCACATAAACTTTAAAATATATGTCATTGGTTTTCTGGAAGATATAAGTTATTTTCAAAACTGTATTTTTAGGAGACTGATTAGGTCTCAAACGCACCAAAGGGCAGATTAGTTTCGAGATCTTTTAGGTCTCCAAAGCACCAGCTGAAAGTTCTTTGAAAATGATGGCGCAGTGAACGTGTTAAGCAGGTACACGGAAAAGTAAATGTTGCCTATATCATGGTAAACCAAACTTTAAAGGATTAGCATTTCGTCGATGGTACTGCAATACCGCATAACTACATTTTGTCATAAGTAGACCTTATGACAAAATTCAATATTTTTACAAACTTTGATTGTAAAAATATTGAAAATTAAGTTTTATAACCCTATTAGAAAGCCTAATTTTCAGATTCAATACTGTATATTGTAATAAGGTGTAACTTTGATTGTAAGAATATTGAAAATTAAGATTTCTTATAGGGTTATAAAGCTTAATTTTTATTGCGGTATCACCGGGGATTTATAGATAGACTAAGATAAGTTGTCTTAAAGAAATACATACCTGAACTAGAAGGCTTGAAGTATTCAACAGTTCTAGTTGTCCTGGGTTGTACTACATCACCACACCATGTAACTTTTTGGGATGTGGACGGTTCACATGGTGCTGAAAAGCAAAGAGAATAAAATTAGTATTCTAACAATATTCCCATGAAAGTCAGAAAAGTACAGATTTATTGCTTTCAAAGGTTTGTGCTGATTCAACCCTGCATCACGTTCCTACTCACACCAAAAATCCAGCTTTTTTTTTGTATTATTCTCGTATTTTCTATTTGAATTATTGTAAAAGTGTGTCATGTATATTATGTTGTTTTTTTATTTAATGTAATATTATGGAGTGGTTTTCGAAATAATTTAATTTAATAAGTGTGTATCCCCTTGGTTGGCACAGTGGAAAACAAAACTGCCATTTACTAATATCAACTGACATTCATTAACCTACCTGAACTGCATGGATTGTCTTCAATAGTTCTTGTTGAGTTCAGAATGACATCAGGATTCAACAATATTGGTCCTCGAGAAGTAGATGGTTGGAAGTCTGGAACCATTTGACTTGGTGCTACAAAGTACAGAAATAAAACAAGTTGAATTTTAACTAAAAACAAATAGTGTAGGCTTGTACTGGGTACTAGTATATGTTGTTGAATATTGTGTCTTCACTAAAAAATTCTAAACTGCTTGATGTTGATGTTAGTGTTGTACATTCATTTATAACTTGGGGAAATCCAATGCAGTAGCTATTATTAAAAAAAAATACCAAAAAAAATTTACCTGATACATCTGCAGAGGGTAACAGCCGAGATGGAATAGCCAATTTACAAAGTCTGTTTTTCATGTAAAGAAACTTATTCGGGAAGTACCAACAACAGATTCTGGTCAGTAGGTAGTCTTAGGGGCGGAGTGTAGGAGTTGGAGTATACGCTTAGGGGCACTATGAGCAGCAAAGAAAATGAAAAAAAAAAATTTTAGTTAAAAAAAAAATTTGACAGTCAAATTTCGAAGTTTCTTTTTTTTTAATTCGATCATTTTTTTGCAGCATCTGATTAAGCTTGGTCATAGAAACCATTTAGGAACTGAGAAGTATGGCCCTACGACGCACCGTTTCCGAGTTATGGGCCTTTAACTTTTTTTTTATTTTATATAAAACGATTTATATATCTAAAATGGTTGCTCGGATGAGATTTGTTTTAGGGAAAGAAATTGTTGCTCTACTCAAAAGCCATGCGATCATGTAAAAAAATTAGCAAAAACTTCGAAAAAAAAAACATCAAATTTTTTTTAAGTGTCGGTCGTCGTTTCAGCTAGAGTATTCTTAGGGGCGAAGGACAATCAAATTTTCGGAGATTTTTTTTTTTAGAGTCCGACCATTTTTATTGCAGCAACTGATTAAGGTTGGCCATAGAAACCATTTAGGAACTGAGAAGTATGGCCTTACGACCTACCGTTTCTGAGTTACGAGCCATTTACTTTTTTAATAATATCTTGGAGCATTCGAATTTTTCTAAGTGTAAGACCGCTCTCTGGTTACGGTAAAGTTTGGACCTACGTTAACAGTACACATAATACGCGAAATATTGGGAATTCTCAATACTTTGATGTGATCCAAATTTTTAGTTGTTTTAGCCATTTTATCCTAGTTTTTAGTCTTTCGTTTGTTTTTATAAACAAGTTATTTTGTTTATTTTTCCGTAGATTTTGTATATTGTTCAGTAGATTTTGTTTATTAGTAGTTTCGTAAAATTTAATTTGTGTTATTTTTTTAGGTTTAGTAGGTTTATAGGATATAAAGTTTTTATTTTATTTTATTAGTTTTAAGTTGTAGTTTGAAGTTTTTATTAGTTTTAGGTATTAGTGTTAGTTATTACTTACAATGGATCCTTTTTCATTAATTTTAGATAGAAATTTTAATATTTGGAATTATGCTGCAGCTATTTGCAGTGAGGAAAGGGCCATTGAAGCGGCAAAACAACAATTATAAGTTGGGGTTCAGATGGCGTTGCAGAAGAGCGGGCTGCAACATTATTAAGTCTCCTTTAAAGGGTACCTTTTTTGATCGCAGCAACGTATCCATTTTAAATACGCTCAGGCTTTTGCTCCACTTCTTTCGGAGAGACAAAGTATCACAAGCTGCTAAAGACGTAGGGGTGACACGAAAAACGGCCATACAGGTTTATCATTACCTACGCGAGGTTTGCGAGGTGGCCGAAGCTCATGACCGCGATATGATCGGCGGGGACAACGACATAGTGGAGGTCGACGAAACCCACATTTACACTAATAAATACCACAGGGGTCGATTATTGCAGAGACAAACGTGGTCATTTGGTTGCATAAGCCGACTCACGAAAAAAATTCACGTGAAGCTGATACCTAATAAAAATAGCGCCACATTAGATCCAATAATTCAGCAAAATGTTAGACCCGACTCCTACATTATGTCTGACCAGTACCGGGCATACATGGGCGTGCACTTGAGACTGGGTATGCGCGGACATTCCAGTTTCAACCACAGCCGACAATTTACGGCAGGGACTGTGAATATCCCTGTGGATCCCAGCCTTGGGATCCCAATACCAGGCTCAAATAACGTTCGGTGCAAAGTACATACAAACAGAATAGAGCGGCAATGGCTAGAATTAAAGTACCAGTGTCGCACCTGTAGGAGTCAGCGGCGATTAAAGTGGTACATGGGCGAATACATGTACCGACAAAATATTTTAAAAAGCTTACCCTCGGATGCTGCTAGGTTCCGCCGTTTACTGTGTGACATACACAGACTATACCCAGGACTAGGGAGGAATGGAATACAAATTAGGAATTGCCGATGTGGGCCCACTTGTCCCCGCCGATAGTGTAGGAAGCTTGGCCGACGTGGCCTGGTACTGCATGTGCACAGTATAGCCCTATATGGGTCTAAATATTGAAAGTGCACGCCCTTACAGGTATGGCCCTAATCCTAGTCCTACCAACACTTTTCACAAAGTCACAACCGATACTAAGTCACGTGGCGTCATAGTAGCTAAAACTAAAAAGGATGAAATTAAATAATATCTCGTAAACGGCGCCTTCTAGGCAAAAAATAACCAAAATTTTACCTCCCCCTATAACCCGTAGTGCTAATAGCAGCCCAACATGAATTTAAGGAAAAACACCGTTTTTTTTTTTAAAAATTATGGCTGCTAGTTTTTTTTAATGACCTCATGGCTGTAAGCATGGTTGTAATTTTTGTAAATTACACGAATAATACAAAATATTCACAAAATAATTCATACTTGGTTGTTAAATCAAATTATTAGTAAAGGGGACTAATTAAAGTAAAATAACAATTAAACTACCAAAAATTTACGATTAAAAAAGTGGTAACAGCATAATAAAAGATTCGTTGCTTCTGGGACAGATGGTGCTTTTCGCAATAAAACAAATATTCTAAGTTGCCAGGGCATGGTATACAGGCTTCGAACTCGAACCCGATTGAAAGCAGGGTCTATTGTCTTGTATAGACGATATTTGACTCTTGCACACATGCAAACCTTTGTAGGTGTGCGAGTGCTATTGTATACCATATAAAAAAAATATGATAATAAAATTATAACAAAATCTGGTAACACCGTTTGCCGTCCAGGCAAATTGACAACTTGCGATAACGCCAAAACTTGCTTGATTTTCCCGCCCGCCATTACGGTTTTTCGTGTCGATCGAGTGCATCACAGAACAAAATTACTCCTAGCGGAGAAGAATGAGAACTCCATATAAAAAAAGGTAACCATAGATTTACACGCTGATACTACTAGCGCCACAACGGAATAGCACTGTAACTACACCGCGGGCGGCTGGGCGGGAGTATTTGAATTTGTATGTATTTTATGGTTTTTAATTTATTTACAGATGGAAACTAGCTGCGGTGGAAAACACGATAACGGATATATTAACTGACACACGCCCGATATCATGATTAGCACCGCATGCTGCTTGAAAGAAAGCAGAAACAATAAATAAAAACAATATTTATTTTAAAAAAAATGGTACAAACAATAATACTTTTAGTTTCTAGCATAGTTTTTAGTCATTTGCAATGTTATGTTATTTTATTTTATGATGAATAAACAAATTATTGTACGACCAGGAAAACAATAACCTATTAGGAAAATAAGACACGTTGTTTCAACGGTGGCTACCAAAACGAACTAATTTATTTTAGAGTCGTTCATTCACTTCCCTTTTACATACAGATTATAAATAGATATTAGTCTAGAGTTGACACAAGTAGTACTGGTTTTATTTGATGTAAACTATTAATTCTAACATAACCATATTACAACCAATTCTTGATATTTACATTTTCAAGACCTAAGTAGATACACAATTTTATTAGTAAATGGAAAACAATGTTAGCAAAATCTGTTGACATTGGTCTGTTTTAAAGGGTGCTGGTTGAAAGTAGTTATTTCTTGTTCAGTATAAATAAATTAAAATGCGAATATATTGCCAATATTGGCAGTTAATTGAAATAATATGATATTTGGTAAAAATTGTGAAAATTTGTCTGATGAAATAATCACAATATTACATACGACTTTACCCAAGTTTAATTGTACATAATATTATTTAATATTTTCATTTTTCTTTCTAGAGCTTTGTTTTTTTTTGTCTTCTTCCATAGCCCTATTTTTTAATATAATGGATCTTTTAATACATATCGCAAATGAACTTATTTTTATATGTTCAATATTTTTTGTTACATGAGTTTCACATTTGTTTAAAAAATTAAAATCATGATTTTTAAAATAATTATTTATTATATTAGCACACTGCTCTACTGATCTCACTACATTTTTACAAACGTATTGTAATGCATTATTATTAAATCGTTGTACTCTCTCAAGATCGTGAATATGTGAATGGCTTCTTGACCGTCACTTAAAAATGCCTGGTATTTTTGGCATTAAAAAATACTTTTTAATGCCAAAAATACCAGGCATTTTTGAGTGGAGTATTTGATGAAAAAGTTTTATGAAACGGGAGAATTTCCTCGTGAAGCTCGTGGAGGTGATCGGAAGACTGAAAAGTATGCAGAGAAAAAAGAATCTGTTCATCGTTTTATCCAAAATCTCAAATGTATAGAGTCTTATTACTGCCGAAAAAGCAAGGAAGCTGAAAGAAAATACTTGCCATGTGAATTGAAAATTAAAAAACTTTACGTAATGTATAATACTGACCAGCGTAATGCACAACTACACTAGGACCGTCGCTTAACTCACATAAAATATGCAATTTCTGAATTTTGTGCATGACGATACGATTAGATCTAGCATCTTTTGATGAGCAAATATTGCACTTGCATCATGGCGCAATATCTGTCTGTTAACAAGGTTGTTCTTCATTAGGGTGGATTGTTTGTATTGATTAGAAATGTTACAATTGGTGTAAGAACATTTTCAAGTCTTCTAAGAACGATTCTACTAGCTCTTTGTTCATAATTGTTTTCTGTCCTTTTACTTTTCTTCTTATTTCCTTTTTTTGTCCTTTAATCAGTCGCTTTTCTTTTGTGTCACACCAAGTTTTGTATGTAGTAGTTTCCGAACCATCAAAATGTTGTACTTCATGTGATTTATGTAAGCAAACACTACATTTGCGCAACATAAAAGCCTCCTTGTTGATATCACAAACTATGCTTTTGCACAACTCTGTTAATTTTGTAATGTAAAAAATTAAATTAGAACTAGACCTACACGCTGTGAGACATTCTTCTTTAGAGAACGACGATACAGGATTAACAAGCGACCTTCTGAAAACCGAAGAAGCAGTTGACGAAGCTGAAGAAAGCCAAGTAACATTTTGTTGAGAATAAGGGCTAGCTACGTTTTGGTCACCAGCTATTGACTCTGGAGTATTCTCTCTCAAACTTTGTAGTAGCCGCTCATTACGTTTTTTATTGTCTACTCCTAGCTTTACGTTCTCGCCTTTCATATTGTTTAGCACGTCGTTCTCTTGGGAGTCATTTCGGATACTAGTTTTGCCTGCTTTTTACGTCGTTTTTCTGCAAAACGCAGGTTATCTTTTCTCTTACTGGCTTCATACAAGTCTAATAGAATATAATAAAAGCTGCGTGTATACTGCACAATGTTATAATGGATTTAAACGGCGATCAAGATTGAAGTGTGTTCAGCATTTGGACGGCTTGTTGCGATGTTTCTTTATTGTGAGTTGTGACTAGATTGGAGTTCTTCGAGAGCATTTACAATCGCTGAATAAATTTCTTTGAATCGTATGGAGGCTTCGTGCTTGTGAACCCACCGTGTTTCGCACATTGCAAGCAGGCTTTTTTGATGATCAGACGATAACAGCTCCCGAATTTTGTCTTTCAAAACGGGCGGCAGTGCGTTGAGCAGAATGCCTAAAGTATGACCCAGCAGACTGGACAATCCAAACGCAACTTCGCACATTTACTCGTGAATACGAGTCAGCAATAGCAAGGTTGAGAGAATGAGCACTACAGTGTACATAAGAGATAGAGCAATATCACATTCTTGACGAATATACGCCTGGGTACCTTGCAAATACCCACTCATTACTGCAGCCCTATCATAACCTTGACCAACTATACAAGAACATCCAAGTCCATGCTTTTTCAGAGCTGTAATTATGAAATTTGCTAGACCGGATCCTGTCACGTCAACGGTAGGGTCGGTAGGGATGTACTCCAGGAACATCTCCTTAATTTCATGATGTTTAATTTTTTTACCACATATCGCAAGCACAGCGAAACTTGTTCAATATGTGCAATATCAGTAGTCTCGTCAGCGAGAATTGCAAAAAAAACAGCTTCCTTGACTTCTTTAATTGGCTTGTTTTGAATGATTTCACCACAAATGTTTATAATCTCGTTTTGTATCTGAGGGCTTGTATAGAGTGCATTCTTCTGTGAAGTGGCCAAATGGTCATAAAGATGTTTGTCTCAAGATTGGGCTGCGTACCGCAACAGAGCTCGAAAATTACCATCATTATGAAGTGGTTGTTCAGGGTCTGGTGTAATAAACAAATAAATGAAATTTTCATTCATTTGTTTTAGTCTTCAACAATCTAGTTGGTTCATTATGTTAATTTCCGGTTTATGAAAACTCAATAAAAAGTTCTTCCCTGCTTCGACAGCTAATTCGTGGTATTTGTTTCGCTGGTGTGTTAACTGAACACCATTTACACCTAGCAAATTATCGAAAGCTTTTAATGGTTTTTTAAAACCATGCAAATTTCACACCCTACATCAGACTACAAACTCTTGTAAACATATGAGTTATAAGCACTGAATAATATAGGTATTTTTACAGTCCACTGCATTTTCCATAAAGATCTTAGGTACTTAAGTTCAGGCCCCTCTACTCGATTTTTTATTAGGTACTTACATCAAATAGGTAATACCTACTTACTTTAGGTAAGTATTAAACAAGCAAAACAATTTCAGGTTATCTAATGTGTTATAGTTTTTAAAAATCTGTAATTTACAAATAAAGTAAAAAGTAGGTAGTTAGATTACTAATTACTTATTGTAAATGCATGATTTCACTGTGTGAATTTATCTAAGATTTAAGCTTCCGGCCCTGGTTCAGTCCATGGTCCGGAGCGAGAGGGAATGGGAAGTGGTCACCACCTTCTGCGAAGCAGTAATGCTAGCAAAGGAGGTTGCCGGGCGTTTGAGGCAGAGAACCTCAAACCAACCCAGCCGCCGCGGGAGATGCCCCGGGCGCCGGGCGCCGCGAGACGACTCCCGGCCACCGTAGATGCGGGCCTGTGGACGGTGGGCAAAGGGTAGCTCACCGTCCGTCCGTCTAATGACGACAGGCCGTGTCGACGGCGCGTTCGTGTTTCACGCGCGCCTCAAAGAGAGTCAGCAAAGCAGAGGGGCTTGCCAGGGCCTCCGCCTGCCGGGGTTGCGGGTTGTGGGTTGTTCGAAAGAGATACCACGGCCCCGGAACGTAAAGGGCAATAGAAGGAACATGGGTGGGTTTTAGTCAGTAAAAGTCTGACACGCCCCCCCGCTCCGCCCAGAGCGGGGGAAGTTATTTGATAAATTCAAAAAAAGCATACAAAGTTATTATATAAAATTAATTAAATATTGCAGGTATGTACACACATCAAAAGTGTCTAGGGATCAAGCATTTTTATGCGGATTTCTTGAGATTGAGATGTGGCTTTGTAATAAATTTATGATTTTATAAATTTATATGGATCCTTTTTGGTGCATTTCATAATTTGAATCAGGAACTCTCAATCAAATTCGAGTAAAAGATGAAAATAAGCTGTCAATATTTTCCCTATAAAAACATACAACGCATTGAAGACATTATTAGTGCTACTGTTTCCCTACTACTGATTAAAACCAACGTTATTATGGAGCGGCGACGTCATTTAAGCAGGGAAGAAATGCTCAGAGCCGTGGGAAAGATAGAAGCTGGTTCCCGGCAACGTACTGTAGCTTTAGCTCTGAATACAAGTCAGAGTGTTATCAGTCGACTTTGGACACGTTACCGAAGCACTGGTACCGTGGCTGAGCGCCATGGAGGACGGTATCGCTGCACCACACGGAGACAAGACCGATACATTCAAATCTTAACTCGAAGAGCTCCAACAATAACCGCCATGATGTTAGCCGTGAGGCTTCATCACTCTTCAGGGAACTTAATTAGCGACCAAACAGTCAGAAACCGCTTGCATGAAGTGAACCTTCATTCCCGAAGACCGCTACGGGTACCACCTATAGCAATGCACAATCGTAGGATTCGATATCAATGGGCTCTTGAACACAGAAATTGGGCAGAAGAACAATGGCGTTTCGTGTGCTTTTCTGATGAGTCTCGTTTTGGTATGAGACCGGATACAAGACGTATACGACACTGGAGAACCCCTGGACGCCAACAGCGATTAAAATCCTGCCAGGAAGTCCAAACTTATAGTGGTGGAACCATCATGGTATGGGCGGGTATTTAGATCGGCGGAAGAACTGAGTTGATTTGGATCAGAGGCAACCTCAACGCTCAAATTTATGCTGAGACGATTGTATCAGACGTCATCGTTCCTCTACAAGTGCAAATCGGTCCCTTATTTCAGTTAATGCATGATAATGCACGACCGCACACCGCAAGAGTTGTAAGACAGACTCTCGCCGCAGCTAACATCAATGTCCTGCCCTGGCCTGCTCAGTCGCCAGACTTGAACCCGATTGAGCATGCATGGGATATGCTACAGAGAAGAGCTCTGCCGAATATGGAGGGTATCCAGTCGCAAGAAGACCTTTTTTTGTTGTTGCAACGAACATGGGCGGCCATTCCACAGCGTGATTTGGATAAACTCATTTTGAGTATGCCAAACCGATGTTCTTGTGTTGTTAGTGTTCGCGGTAGAAACACGGATTATTAATTGTTTAAGTTACCCAATAAAATTTTAAAGAAAACTGTTATTTCAGTCTTTTTTTCGAACTTTAATGTTAGTGGTTCAAATGTCAAAAATCCCTTTATTAGGAAAATGGCAAATTTCTTTATTAATGCAAAGGTGACTTGGTTTATCGTTACTGTGACAAACGAAAACACTTTATTTGATGAATCCTTAAAGAAAATTTTAATTAATGTCAATCAGGAGAAAAGTTATTGCAAAAATATATGTTGATCCCTAGATACTTTTGATGTGTGTAGTTACATACAGTCTGTATGGTGACAAAAAATATAAATAAAATCATTATGTTCAATTGGTGGAATAACATTTGAAAGTCGTAACTTACGTGACAGAGCGGTCGCTAAAAAAACACACGCACCTCCTTTTACTGTTTGCAAGCGACTGACTGGTATTTGCCAGGGCGCGAATTTACAAAGGCTATACTATTTTAGTCACGAGCCAGACTCTAATAGATGAGCTTTTGTTTCTGTATATTACTCGACAATACCTAATTGTTGTATATTCATACTCTTTTATTCAAAAAGTTATGGTTATAAGGTCTTTACTCTATACTTGTCATGTTCTTTAACTTTTCAATAAAGCCAGTTTAAAATGCTCCTGCATTATATTTTCTTATAATATTTATATCCTTCCAACACGTTATCAGCACAAATTATAAGGTGTTATATGATGGCAGGGAATAGTATGAGTTTTCACGGTATTCAAATGTTAAAAAACCGAGATGGATACCCAACCTGGAAGTTCAAAATGCGGATGCTTCTCATTTATGAGGAGCTGACGTCCATCACTGGGTATGATGATTCTGATAAATCGGCGGAAGATGTGCGCTCTCGTAATGACCAAAAGGCGTTGTCAAAAATATGCCTTACGGTTGACGAAGCAGCAATTTCGCATGTGAGAAATGCAAAAAACGCCAAGGACGCTTGGAGTGCTTTACAAAAAGCTTATGAAGATAAAGGTATGGGTCGTAGGCTATCACTAGAGCGTAGACTTTACAAATATGCCTTAATCGATTTCCAAGATATAGAATCGTATATCAACGCCATTATGAGCACTGCTCAAGAAAACTCTTCAACCTGGAGTAGGTGAGTGTGAGCATCCATACAGGGAGTTGATAGGATGTCTCATGTTTTTGGCTGTAAATACAAGGCCAGACATCGCATATACCGTGAGTTACTTAAGTCAATTTAACTCAAAATTTGATCAGTCACATTGGAATGTTGCCAAACGATGTCTTCGTTACCTGAAAGCAACAAAAGATTGTGGTATTACATACAACAAAAAACAAGGTAATACAACAACTTTGACGGGGTTATCAGATGCAGACTGGGCAAATTGTCCAACTGATAGAGGATCATACACTGGGTTTTATTTTGAACTTGCAGGCGGCCCTATTTCGTGGGAAGCTAAGAAACAGCCCACAGTGGCTTTGTCGTCCGCTGAAGCCGAATATATAGCGTTGGCTACAGCAGTAAAGGATGCGTGCATTTTAAAACGATTGATATCCGATATAACAGGTAGGACTCTTAACATAGTTTTGTATACGGATAGTCAGAGTGCACAAAAATTAGCCATGAATCCTGTTCACCACAATAGGACAAAACACATAGATGTAAAGTTCCATTTTGTCAGAGAGAAAGTGAACGATAAAACCGTTGAACTTAGGTATATGCCCACCGAGAGGTTACCTGCAGATGTTTTGACGAAACCTTTGGGTCCAACAAAGCATCGCAGTTGTTTATAAATGATTGGTATATCATAATGATTTTGTTTACTGGTTTTTTATGCTTTTGTATTATGAGTGCCATGGGATTAACTTTTTGAGGGGGCATGTTGTATATTCATACTCTTTTATTCAAAAAGTTATGGTTATAAGGTCTTTACTCTATACTTGTCATGTTCTTTAACTTTTCAATAAAGCCAGTTTAATATGCTCCTGCATTATATTTTCTTATAATATTTATATCCTTTAACACTAATCTATCTCAGTAAAAAAAATTACTCAAATGGAATAGCTTTTTGTTTTGATATTTTGAAAGAAAATGCACGGACCAAGGTCAAAGTTTCTAACGCACACTATTTTGTACCATAAAATGAGTGACAGAAGGTAGCAACTAAAATCATATACATCGGGAGACAGCCAGTCAGACAGTCTTCAACAGCCCGTAACTTCAACTTGTTACGGCCTGTTGAAAATTTACCAAAAATTTGGATTATATTTGTGATCCCTTCATTTTTTCCAGTACTGTATCATCTGCCTAGCCTTTTCCCAACTATGTTGGGGTCGGCTTCCAGTCTAACCGGATGCAGCTGAATATCAGTATTTTACATGGAGCGACTGCCTATCTGACCTCAACAACCCAGTTAGTACTGGGTAATACGATACCCCTTGGTAAGACTGGTTGTCAGACTTTCGGGACACTGACTACCTGTAACGACTGTCAAAGATCTACAAATGACAGCCGGGACCAACGGCTTAACGTGCTTTCCGAGGCACGGAGGAAACTCGGTATGTAACGGTGGTCACCCATCCACAGACCAACCTAGGCAACTTTTCCAGTACTGTATATTTGTAGTCAATCACAGACGATGACAGAAACTGGATTTATCAAAGCACAATCGGATAATCTGCCGAAAACAGATGCATTTATGATGTCAGCATATTTTTCATCAAATCTAGATTTTACGAGCGCAGAGATCAAAGGAGTAAAAGCTGCATGGTAATTATTATGTCACATGGTATACCTATTTTAATAAATAACATAGTGTTTTGTTCATGTTTAAATAATAAAACAAAACATACCCTATACATAACCAATTACTTTCATGGAACTACAGTGGCGTGTATTTTGTAGTTATTGTAATACAACAATTATTTCACAAAGAAACGCAATTAAGTTTTTGTTTCTACACAACCATTAGTAATGTGTTAACCATATGTGTTACTGCACATTATAAAACAACATTTGCATAGCTATTAAAACTATGGAGAAATTAAAGATCGAATTGAAGGTGAAGCCTGCTGAAGATACGAAAAGCATTATAATTTGTATAACCTCAATAACAAATGATGACAACAGACAAACATATTTTTACAATTCCGGAGAAGTTACAACCGGCAAAGGAGATCCGCAAAAGTCCTAATAAATTAGGCCTCAATGAACAAGAATGAAATAATTTGGGTTTTGAGGGGTAATATTGGTCTAAGCCCTGCGTAATTAGTTTTTCGATATAACATGGTATAAGGGAATTAAACCAATAAACCCCTTTACCATTTGTTCCCGCTTTTTTATGAGGATAATATGAGTTTTAGGGAAGGATTAAAGTACTTACCCAGGCTCCTATCTTTTTAATATGAGAAGAAATTAATATAGGGTAAATCCGGGATAGATGCCGCAGCAGGATAGATGGGGCATTTTCTAAAAACCTAACTTCGCAAAATCGCAACACAGCGATAATAGTCTAAAAATAGAACGCGTTGCCTCCCGCTCTTAGTGCCCCGCAGACCATATAGCGCGGGATTGACGTGTTGCGCTCGTGCGTGCGATTATCTCCGCGACGAACACGACGAGTGCTTCAAAGTTTCAAACGTAAGTATTTACTGATACGTATCTTTTTTATACAGGGTGTCCCGTAAATAATGGATCAAACGTAACGGGTAGGTAGCTTACCTGATTGCCAACAACTAATTTGAATGGTTTTAAAAAAACCGTTACGGTAACAGAGATATTATTTTTTTTTCGAATTTTTTAATTTTCTCTACCAGAGTTCAGTTTTTTTTATGCTGTTGCTGCAAATTATAACATTTTTATTTATAATTTTTGTTTAACATTTCTGAATAGCTTACTAATGTTATAAGATTTTTTTTTGTTTTCAAATCGTTTTATTTGCCTTAGAAAAAAATCTTGAATTGAAGAGATTTTTTTGTCACGATGAAAAGACCAAAATTAAAAAAAATCTCCTGTAAAAAATTGTATGACACGAATGACCACCATTATTTCAAAAACTTGTCTATTTAATAAGGTTTGCAAATTGGTATAAAACTTACGTCTAGTCCTAGTCGTTACAAAGATATTGCTGTAAATGTGATGATAGCAGAAAATAAATTAAAATCAGTACTATCTAATTTTTCCCTCTTGTAATGCCTCGTGCTTGAATACTTTTAATCTAAGCAGGTAGATAAGTGCCCAGCGTGATTCCAAGCCGATGACGTCATCTTTCCGGAATCAGGGATCGCTACCTGCGGCGTAGTCGCACCTACTTAGTGTGAAAGGGATAGATTACGCCGCTTTTGTATTTTGGTTAATCGGTATGTCGTTGAGCAGTTTTTTCTTTTCTTTGCCCTTCACGTGTACAGGGCTTCATTGTTTTTTGAATTTATTAGTTTAGTTGTGACTAGTCACTCTTCGAGTTGATACGTACGTCAGACAACTTTCGCTTCCGCTTGGTGTTTTCTTCTGTGAAATTGGACTTGTGCTGTGTATTTGGATTTTGCTTTGCCTATCGATTTGGAACTATTAGTGTATTGGACAAACGACTTGGCGATCCCACGGACTTCGAAAACATTGTTTGTGTGTGGTTGTACGTGTGTGCAGTAGCGCTGAAACCTTACTCAGTGTAATGCCTCGTTACGAGTACACGCCACGGCAGTACGCCGAAATGCATTTTATCTACGGAGAAGCAAGAGGCAATGCCAGGGCGGCCGCAAGATTGTACCGTGAAAGATACCCGAACCTGGTTCGTTACCCCGATTATCGCGTATTCATTAGAGTGCATAACGCGCTTCTTGAGGGAAGAATTCTTGGCACCGGAGTTGGTGGTGCCAGTGAAGGACGACCGCGACAAGTCAATGACGAAAGCATTCTTCGAGAAATCGAGGAAGATCCGTCGGTCTCAGTTCGCGTCATAGCGCGACGCATCGGTATCCCAAGATCAACGGTGCATCGAGTGCTGCAGAGGTACCGGTTTCACCCACATCACGTGCAACGTGTTCAAACGCTGACCTCACGTGATTATCAGCAAAGAGTTGAATTTTGTCAAAGGATGCTTAGAATGATTCGGGCGGACCCACAGTTTTTCAACAAAATTTTATGGAGTGACGAGTCTTCATGCCGCCGAGATGGATATTTGAATTTGCATAATTTGCACCGTTGGCAGCTGGTGAACCCACATTTGATGCGAGAGGACAGAAGCCAACATCAATTTAAAATAAATTTATGGGCGGGAATAATTAATGGGCAAATAATAGGGCCCTTTGAACTACCAGAAACTCTAAACGCCCAATACTATCTGCATTTTTTAAGAAATGAGTTGCCAACGTTATTAGAAAATATCCCAGAAGACGTACGGCAGGTAATGTGGTTGCAAAATGATGGGTGCCCCGCTCACTATACAACAGCAGTAAGGGCGCACCTTGATGAAAGTTATCCGGAAAGATGGATCGGGCGATTAGGACCAATTTTGTGGCCTCCGCGATCTCCGGATTTAAATCCCCTAGATTTTTTTTACTGGGGATGTTTAAAAGACAAGGTCTACAAACAACCGATAACGACAGAAGAAGAGTTACGTCAGAGTATCCAATCTGCTGTATCAGAAATAAATCAAAGCCATTTTGTCCGACGGATAAGAGCTTCCTTTATTAGGAGATGTAGACTTTGCATTCTCGTAGGGAGAAGGCAGTTCGAACATTTATTGTAAAAACAAAATAAATGATTAATTTGAACTTATTGTTTTTTTTTTTCTAGTAACTCCTTTAATAAGCTGAGATGCCTAATTAATTTAATGAACATTGCCTTTTATTTGAAATGCTACACATTTTGAAGATAAAAGTTTAATTGTGCACACTTTTTATTGTTTTTTTTTTATTTTGATGATTTAGCACCTCTCTCAGGTTCATAGCAATATCTTTGTAACGACTAGGACTAGACGTAAGTTTTATACCAATTTGCAAACCTTATTAAATGGACAAGTTTTTGAAATAATGGTGGTCATTCGTGTCATACAATTTTTTTACAGGAGATTTTTTTTTAATTTTGGTCTTTTCATCGTGACAAAAAAATCTCTTCAATTCAAGATTTTTTTCTAAGGCAAATAAAATGATTTGAAAACAAAAAAAAATCTTATAACATTAGAAAGCTATTCAGAAATGTTTAACAAAAATTATAAATAAAAATGTTATAATTTGCAGCAACAGCATAAAAAAAACTGAACTCTGGTAGAGAAAATTAAAAAATTCGAAAAAAAATAATAACTCTGTTACCGTAACGGTTTTTTTTAAAACCATTCAAATTAGCTGTTGGCAATCAGGTAAGCTACCTTCCCGTTGCGTTTGATCCATTATTTACGAGACACCCTGTATAGTAATTAATTGTTCTATTTTTTTATATGTATATATTGGTTAATTAACTTTATATCTACTTATCAATAATGGGCCTTTTGTATTTAGTTAAGTCAAAAAATAAACAAATCTATAGCAAAAAGGATAGTCGCCCCAATTTTTCGCGGTGTAGGTGCCCTTAGGGGCATCTATCCCCATAACCTATACGTATTATGATAGCATATGTTTAAAATTATTATTTTTATTTAATTGTTATTGCGTTTTCATATAGATATCTGATGAAACTTATGGTCCGCTTGTAATTATTAGTTTATGGTTCGCACTCTACACATAGACAATTTCTTTTTGTCTATTCCCTCTCTTGTCAAAATGTCGTCCAAGTAAGAACATCCTTTTTTATTTCTATTTTCTGTACCTAATTATTTAAATGGTTTGACAATATAAAGTACGTGCTAATATGTTGTGCCTAATTTCTTCTCCTAAACTTGATAATATATAGCACGTAATAACAGGTTACGGGCCCAGAATTTCTCTACCCAGAAAAATATTTTACGGAGAAGTGTTACCGCGTGCTGAACATAACCTTAAAATTTTGGATTGCCACGAGGTTGTGGTGCGGTGGTGATTTTGTTTAGGTGGTGTGCTTCGAAATGGCCTCACCTAGTCAGCAACAAGCGAGCAATGGAAATGCTGCTTTGCAAGGTAACAATAGCTTGCAATCGTCTATAGAAAAATTGGAAGGAGTGTCAAACTATTTGAATTGGAAATTTGCTATAAAAATGCTGCTTATTATGGATGGCTTGTGGAATACAACCGAAGGCACCGAGACTGATCTGGTGAAAAATCAGCGTGCTTTGGCGCGTATAGCTTTATGCATCAAGCCAGCACTTCATCAATATATCAGGAATGCTACTACAGCTAAAGGGGCATGGAAAAACTTGGCTGATATATTTGAAAATAAGGGCTTGTTTTTTACGACGTGTGCTGCTTTTGAGACAACTGCATAGAATTGATTATACTCAGTTTTCAAGTATGTCTGAATACATACAGGGTTTCAGGACCCTGGTGCAGCAGCTCTCGGATATTGGCCGTAAGACGGATGATGCTGAAGTCGCAGAGATTTTATTGAGCGGTATACCTCAGGAGTTCAATATTTGGGTTCTAATCTTGAAACAGTATGTTTAACCAATGATCTCACCAGCGAGATTGTACGAACTCGACTTTTACAAGAAGAGCTGCGGAGAAGTGATGGTGCATCGAACAATAACAACAAAGCTTTAATTTCGAAGAACTCTTTTAAGAAGAAGACTATGATCTGTCATTACTGCAATAAGCCTGGACATTTAAAAGCTAAGTGCTACAGGATGAAGAATGACAAGAAGAATGAGTCTACAAGCTTCGCTTCAGCTTTGTTTGTTCATCAAAGTAATGCGTGGTTCATCGACTCCTGTTGTACATCTCATATGACAAATTCTAAAGTGGATATGGTGAATTATAAAGACTTTAGTTCTAATGCAAAACACACTACAGTTGCTGTAGCAAATAATGAACAATTGATATGTTTGAAATCTGCTGTTGGCTGTCAACAAGGTGACCCACTTGGGCCAGTGATTTTTAGTTTAGCTATCCACCCAATCATTAGACAGCTAAATTCCAAATTTAACGTTTGGTACCTCGATGATGGAACCTTGGGCGGCGATGTGGATACAGTTTTAAGAGACCTATTTTTTTTAAAAAAAGAACTTCATTCTATTGGCCTTGATCTCAATCTTTCTATATATTTAGCGGACAGCACCGACAAAGAACTGACTTTATCAAAATTCAACACAATAGCCCCAGATATCAAAATTATTGATAAAAGTTCTCTTCGTCTCCTTGGGTCTCCTATCTTCGAGAATTCCTTTCTAGATTTTATTGATGAAAAAATCCAAAAATTTAATGATGTCTCAGAAAGATTGCTCCAAATTAACATGCATTCGGCTATTACTATAATTCGTTACTGCTGTTTTGGCCCTAAATTAACATATTTCCTACGTGCTTCCCCTTTATGGAAGCACACTCATCTTTTGGACAAAATGGATCAAATTATCAGACATACTTTATCTTTGATTTTAAATGTGGCTCTGGACGACCGAGCTTGGGCTCAAGCCACTCTTCCCATTCGTTTGGGAGGACTCGGCGTCCGCAAAATTTCTAGTATTAGTCTACCAGCTTTCTTATCCTCGGTCCACGGTACTGAGAAATTAATCAGGAATATCCTGGCTTCCACACTGATTGATTTTGATGTGCCGTGCTTCTCCGAGGCTAAGGATGCTTGGAAAATCGCTTGCCCGAGCACTGAACAACCCGACAAACCATTTTCTCAGAGACAGTGGGACGAGCCGCTCTGCAGAGTAGTTCAGAATAATCTGCTGAACACGTCTGCTACTACTGCTGAGCGTGCGCGCCTTTTGGCTGTGAGCAAGTGGGAGTCGGGTCTTTGGCTTTACGCACTACCGTCGTCGAGCATAGGCACTTTATTCGATGACACTACTTTCCGCCTCGCTGCTACCTTACGTTTAGGTGCTCCTTGTTGTTCTCCTCATCGCTGTCATTGTGGTGAAGTAGTCAACAGCCTTGGACACCACGGTCTATCATGCAGCCGAAGTGCGGGCCGTTTTGCGCGGCACGCGAATATTAATGACATCATCCGTCGAGCTCTTGTCACCGTCGGCGTTCCAGCTGTTTTAGAACCCAATGGCTTGGCACGCGTCGATGGCAAAAGACCGGACGGTATGTCTTTGTTTCCGTGGAAGTTGGGTAGGCCTTTAGTGTGGGACGCAACGTGCGTCGATACTCTTGCGCCATCCCATCTTCCTAGCTCTTCGTGCTGCGCTGGCGCTGCTGCTGCGGCTGCAGAGAACCTCAAGCGGCGTAAATATAGTAACCTTATTGGTAACTATATTTTCGAGCCGTTTGGGGTTGAAACTCTGGGACCGTGGGGTCCTTGTGCTCACAGCCTGTTTAAGGAAATATCAAAACGTTTGGTTGAGACTTCCCGTGACCCAAGGGCTGGCTTTTACTTTGGCCAGAGGCTTAGCGTTGCCATACAACGTGGCAACGCGGCCAGTCTCTTGGGGACGTTGCCAACTGATAGCGTTGAGGACGAATTTTTGACGCTATTTTTTAATTTATTTGTAAGTTACTTAGTATGTTTAATATTTGAGATAAAAACTTGATTAAATACTATGTCATTTAGTTAAAGGATAGTGATGACTTTAATTATAATGAAACAATTTTACAGAATAATTGTTTTGACAAGAGCAATGAATTGGTTTTTAAATAATGATAATAATACTAATGAAATCCCTTCTAATCAAATAAATTTAAATGAATGTAGTAATGAGGATAAGATTAGTGATACAACCAAATCTTTGGAATTGAATAATGGTTCTCAAATTTCAAATACCACAGACGAGGAGCATTACTGCACAGGCAGTGAGGATGAGTCCCGCTGTGCAGACTCATCGTCGGCGAGCCACGAGTCAGTGACTTCGTCATCGCTGGACGCGTCTGTTCGAGGGGAAGGAGTGACGATTATGGAGGTACCCCGGGTTGAGGCTAATACACGCCCTGTACGAAGTACTCGTTCGACTCTGCCTTTGAGGTATTGTGATTATGACATTTCAATGTATGTAGGTAATATTAAGGAACCATCTAGTTATGAAGAGGCTATCTCTTGTACGGATGCCACTGAATGACGTGCGGCGATGCAGAGTGAGTATGACTCATTAATTGCGAATGGAGTATGGAAGATCGTGGATCGCCCTATAGGGAAGAATGTTATTAAATCCAAATGGGTATTTAAGCATAAACACGATGCTTCTGGAAACTTTACAAAGTATAAAGCGCGATGGTTTACACAAAAACATGGGGTTGATTATAATGAGACTTTTTCCCCGGTGGTTAGGCATTCTACTATGCGAATTTTGTTTTCCGTGGCAAATGATTTAAATCTCAGTATAGATCACATTGATGTAGCTTGTGCTTTCTTGAATGGTAACTTAAATGACACAATATTTATGGAACAACCTATCGGTTTTGATAATGGAGATAACTCCAAGGTTTGTTTATTAAATAAGAGTATTTATGGTTTAAAACAAGCTAGTAAAATGTGGAATAGCAAAGTTCATGATTTGTTAGATAGTAATGGTTATGTACAAAGTCAATGTGAACCATGTGTTTATGTAAAGAAAGACAATGATGATGTAACCATTATTGCACTGTATGTTGATGATTTCTATATATTTTATACTGAGAAGAGTGTTATTCAAAAAGACTTAGTAAATCTGTTAGAAAAGGAATTTAATGTAAAGAACCTTGGTCCATTAAAAAGCTGTCTTGGGATTAATGTAACTAGAGATAGGACAAAACGTATTTTAAAATTGGACTAGACTGATTATATTAAGAAATTATTATTGCGGTTTGGTATGGGTAATTGTAAAACTGTATCTACACCAATGCCATTGAATTGTAAATTACTGAAAGCTGAAACTGAAAATGTAAGCGAGAGCAATGATAATTTCAGGCAATTGTTAGGTTCATTAATGTACTTAGCTGTGTGCACTAGGCCGGATATTGCTTATGCATGTAGCCAGTTGAGTCAATTTAATAACTGTCACGATAACAGTCATTGGCAAGCTGCTAAACGTGTTTTACGTTATTTAGCGGGGACAATTAATTATAGCTTACTATTTGTAAGAAGTTATAAATTGAGTTTAACTGCTTATACTGATGCAGACTGGGCTAATGATATAACTGATCGTAAGTCTTATACTGGGTATGCTGTGAAGCTTGGTAATAACACAATAAATTGGGAGTCACGCAAGCAACGCTGTGTTGCTTTATCTACTACAGAGGCGGAATATATTTCAATTTCTGATGTTTGTAAGGACATTTGTTTTATTAAGAGTCTGCTATCTGAGATATTTTGTTTAAATGTAGAGCCAGTTGTTTATAATGACAATCAAAGTGCAATTAAGTTATTAGAATGTAAGGAGTACTGTCATAAACGAACAAAGCACATAGATCTTAGATACCATTATGTAAAAGACCTAATAAATAATAATATTGTAACTGTAAATTATTTACAGACTGAAAAGATGATAGCAGATGTGCTTACCAAACCGCTTAGTTTTAAGAAACATGTAGATTTTATTAAAGACATGAATGTATGTGTTGTGTAACATGACTGTATGTACTTGTGTTGTGAGTTATTAGGTATCAGTATTGTAGAGTCATAAACCATGGTTTAATTTTGTTTGTGGCTGTTGTCTGCATGTAATTATTGACATTTTATATAAAGTAATAATTTATAATTATTTACTTTTTATATAAAGTAATAATTAAAATTCTAAAGCGTAAGGGGAAGTGATGAAACTTATTAGTCTAGTCAACAAGTGCTTTTTTAGTCAAAACTTTTTAAAAGGCTCGGAAAAATATGGTTGAGGGCTCATTCGATTCGGGATCGAATCTAGAAAGTTTTTGAAAAAATTCAAGACCCGCTCGAAAAAATTGCAAAAGTTATTAACAAATAAGTAAACAAAAAAAAGGGGTGTAGTTTTTTTGGTATATCTCGAAAACTATTTGATATATTTTGATTTTGAAAAAAGATTCAAAAAGAGGAGAAAATTTCCTAAAAAAACTCCCAACTTGGGAAATTGTAGGACCAATATTAAAAATTTTACAGGGAGCTGAAAATACGCCTGAAAACGGGTACTCGAGTTTTCGCAAGCCACGCCCCCTTCGAGCGCTTTAATGAAAAATATTATTTAAACATATTAAATGTTGATATTAAAATTTGAAAAAATTCAGACATGTTCAGGACAAATTAAGGAATGAAATGCCGTAGAAAAAATATTTTTATCGCGATTTTATAAAATGTTATCCATAAATTAATTAACAATCTCTTCCGACTGGGCTATAAACATTGCAAGTTGCATAATTGTTAAATCAGAAATCTCAATTTTTTTTCCTCTCGTGGAGCTATTCTTCAAAGATTAAAGAAAGGATTTCCGTTGAGTAAATTAAAAAATTGTTAATTTTCGATTTGTTATTAACAAATTACCTAGGGGGCAAATTAAATAGTTAAATAAATGTTACAAGAATTATTATTTTTTCCAATGTCGATGATCATTCGTTTTTTTATCAATAAAAGCTACCTAAAAATATTTTTTTATAAATTTTAATTCTTTTTGTTTATAAAATTGTTATAAACAAATAGATTATTTAAAAGGTAATTGAATTTTTTTTTTTTTTAAATAGATTCCTCGTAAAAAATTATGAATTTTAAGATAAAAAACGATCCTTAAAAAAAATGTTTTATTGCTAAAAAACCGTTTTGTTAATTAACAATTTTTTTTTACCACTTGTTAATAATTTTAAGATACGCTTTTTTTTAAAATATCATTATTTATTATCCTCCTCTATAATAAAAAAAAAATTCGTTTTTTTATATATTTTCATTGTTTATTATAAACAATTGTAAAATTGTATTGTGATATATAAACAATTTGTTATAAATAATTAATTATTTTTTGTATAATTTTTTTAGAATTCTCTACACTAAAATATTTTTTTTTTTTTTATTATAATGGAGGATAATAAATAATGATATTTTAAAAAAAAAGCGTATCTTAATATTATTAACAAGTGGTAAAAAAAAATTGTTAATTAACAAAACGGTTTTTTAGCAATAAAACATTTTTTTAAGGATCGTTTTTTATCTTAAAATTCATAATTTTTTACGAGAAATCTATTTTCAAAAAAAAAATTCAATTAAGTACCTTATAAATAATCTATTTGTTTATAACAATTTTATAAACAAAAAGAATTAAAATTTATAAAAAAATATTTTTAGGTAGCTTTTATTGATAAAAAAACGAATGATCATCGACATTGGAAAAAATAATAATTCTTGTAACATTTATTTAACTATTTAATTTGCCCCCTAGGTAATTTGTTAATAACAAATCGAAAATTAACAATTTTTTAATTTACTCAACGGAAATCCTTTCTTTAATCTTTGAAGAATAGCTCCACGAGAGGAAAAAAAATTGAGATTTCTGATTTAACAATTATGCAACTTGCAATGTTTATAGCCCAGTCGGAAGAGATTGTTAATTAATTTATGGATAACATTTTATAAAATCGCGATAAAAATATTTTTTCTACGGCATTTCATTCCTTAATTTGTCCTGAACATGTCTGAATTTTTTCAAATTTTAATATCAACATTTAATATGTTTAAATAATATTTTTCATTAAAGCGCTCGAAGGGGGCGTGGCTTGCGAAAACTCGAGTACCTGTTTTCAGGCGTATTTTCAGCTCCCTGTAAATTTTTTAATATTGGTCCTACAATTTTGCAAGTTGGGAGTTTTTTTAGAAAATTTTCTCCTCTTTTTGAATCTTTTTTCAAAATCAAAATATATCAAATAGTTTTCGAGATATACCAAAAAAACTAAACCCCTTTTTTTTGTTTACTTATTTGTTAATAACTTTTGCAATTTTTTCGAGCGGGTCTTGAATTTTTTCAAAAACTTTCTAGATTCGATCCCGAATCGAATGAGCCCTCAACCATATTTTTCCGAGCCTTTTAAAAAGTTTTGACTAAAAAAGCACTTGTTGACTAGACTATTATGATCCGCTTGTAATTATTAGTTTATGGTTCGCACTCTACACATAGACAATTTCTTTTTGTCTATTCCCTCTCTTCTCAAAATGTCGTCCAAGTAAGAACATCCTTTTTATTTCTATTTGCTGTACCTAATTATTTAAATGGTTTGACAATATAAAGTACGTGCTAATATGTTGTGCCTAATTTCTTCTCCTAAACTTGATAATATATAGCACGTAATAACAATATCTACTGATGGTTTGTAATGTTCTTTGGGGCTGTAAACTATTGGAAACAGTAGGAATGATAAGAGCAGCAGTGGGTTGATCATAAGTATAAGCTCGCTAGAGGGCGCGCACTAGTAAACATTGTTTAAATTGTGCTCCGTGTTAAATTTGTTAAATAATAGTTTTTTCCTACATTTGGATAATGTACTGTGCGTGAAAGTGAAACAGAACTTACAAACGAGCGCTGTCAGTGTAATTGAGTATTTTTGTTAAGTAATTAACAAATTAACTGTGATTTAAAAACTTTAAAAACAGTGACTTTATTTGCGCAAAGAAGCAAAACAAGTGAACTTTAACTGTTATTAACATTTCTGAATCTGATAATATACATAGTGGCCCATAAAACTTTTTAAAACAAAGTGATAAATATATAAAATCAAGAAAGATCACTACGAATTCCGTTTTTTATTCAAACGATTTACATATATTGGAAACAGCACCATCTAGTAGTGAGTAGCACAATTAAAACAATCAGTGTTACAAGACTCATCATAGTGTTGCAAGACATCAATATTGTATTTTTCAATTAAATTTTGAAGACAGCGACATCTATTAGCAAGTAGCAACAATTTAAATACGAACACAGTGTTACCAAACCCATTTTGGTGTTAACAGCCTAAAAAAATATTGAAACAGTGGTAGTTTTTTATTTTATTATTGAAGAAATAAAATAAATCATTCTTGTTATCATTGGAAGAAAAATCTAACCACTATGAATAATTTCTTAGACAATATAACATTCCGTCGTAACCGCAGCAGAAGATCGGAATCTAACCACGATGACAGCAATAACACGTCTCCAACATTGAATTGTACCACAAATAGTATGCCAGAAATGTCAGAAGATGAAGATAACAATCAAATAAAAAAGTTGCAAGATAAGATTGTTGAGTTGACGTCTCAACTAAATAGTGCACATAAGGAAATTGAGATATTGACTTTGGATAATAGCAGTTTGAAACAAAGTAATGAAGAATTATCCAGGAAAAACACTTTCTATAAAAGAATTGCTATTTCTCCAGTCAAATATAAGCCAACAACACCGAAAAAAACTGGGTCAAAACAAACTAAACAAACACAAACTGATGTGTGTATTGGCAATACTTCTATTCATCAAGACAACATTACGCAAACGAGAGATGTCACACGTACATCTCCTAATAATGAAGAATCGAACAAAATGAAACTCGATACACAACAGGCGTCCTTTAAGCATAAAATATGCATTATCAGTAGTGAAAACAGCAGTAGAATATGTAAAATAATAAATAGCACTAGTTCACTAAATAGTCATGAAATCTGTCACTATCGTAAGCCGAATTGTAGTCTAGAACAAATACTAGACAACATAGATAAAAAAGTCCAAAACTTTACTAAATCGGATTTCTGTATAATCTACATAGGTGAAGAAGATTTCAAAAGAACACAAAACTACAAAGAACTTGTTGTACTAATTCGTAATAAAATATTGCCTCTAAATCATACTAATTTTATAATATGCCTACCAGTTTTCAAATATATGAACAATGTTAATATTATGTTCAACAGTCGAGTTGAGGCTTTCAATAATCTAATATATATGGATGTACAAACATGTAATTATGCTTATATATTAGACTCTAACCTTAACTTACCATTTACGTATGAAACATATAGCCCAAATTACGGGACACTTAATAACAAAGGTTTACGAATTGTTATATTAGATTTAATAAGCATGATCTTATACTGTAGCACTGTGACAGCCACTATTTCTCATAGCTCAGAAATAGATTGTTCCCAAAATACACAAAAAGAAACAACAGTTATAGAGTCACAAAATAATTCTCAGTTTTTTCTATAAGTACTTAAATATACTTCACCAAAATATAGCGGGACTGATGAACAAATCAGATACACTAACAGTCAAAATAGAAGAGCTTCATAACACAGGAACTAATATTGATGTAATTTGTATAACAGAGCATTTTATCGAGACAGGATATGAATATTTGTTGCATATACCTAATTTTGTACCAGCAGCTTTTTTCTCTAGAAAGGCCAAGCGCGGGGGTACGTGCATTCTTGTAAGAGCAGGACTTCAATTTAGAGAAATACCAGACGTTGCAAAACAGTCGGTGTCAGGAGTCTTCGAATCCTGTGCCATAGAACTAATAGATCAAAAGATTATTATTATTTGTATATATCGCATACCTAAACACAATTACAATATGTTTTATGAAAAATTAGAAAATATATTAAGAAAATTTTGTACACTTTCTAACAAAAAGGTTATCTTAACTGGGGACTTCAACATTGACATCCTAAAAAGAAACAAAACTACATTAGAATTTGAACAATTTTTAACCCAGTTTAACCTTCATTTAGCCCTCTACAAGCCTACTAGATTAAGCAGCAATTCCTGTTTAGATAACTTTGCCCACACCTACAGAAAGGACTGCAAAGCACAAATAGTAGATTTAATTCTGTCAGATCATACAGCTCAAATACTAAGTGTACCCATAAATAAATCATGTAAACTGAAATACTGGAAAACTCAAAAGCAAGACATAACAACCGAAAATTTGGAGAAGTTTAAAAACTATTTAAGCAGTTTGTCCTTCACCCAAGTGTATAGCTCAAATGATGTGAACGAGTCGTATGACTTATTTATAGAAGATTTCTTGATGCTTTATAAATTATGTTTTCCAACAAAAACTGTAAAAATAAAAACGAACACTAGAACCAAATGGATATCTCGTGGTATAAAGATCTGTAGTAGGAAGCAAAGAAAACTACTTTGGTCATATAGACATAAGCCTGACAGTAAAAGTAAACTTGATTTTAAGAATTATACTAGAATTTACAAAAAAATTATACAACTTACACAGAAAACTCAAAATAACCATTTCATAAACACTTCTCAAAATAAATCAAAAGCTGCATGGCAAGTTATTAATAAGTCTAAATATCGCCTACCACAACAACTAATACCGTCCTTAAAGAAAGATGATGTCACAATAACACATCCCAAGGAGATTGCAAACGAATTTAATAACTTTTTTGTAGATGTGATTGAAAATAATATAAAGGGTAACGTTTCTCCACCAACTAAAAATATTTTTAACAACTTAACTTCGCAATCTTTATTTATGCAACCAGTTTTACCCATTGATCTAATCAAAATAATTAATAATCTAAAAAACACAAATACTGTAGGCTATGATGGAATATGCACACAAGTCGTAAAATATACCAAAGAAACTATAGCACCACCACTAACTCATATTATTAATTTGTGCATAACAAATGGTGTTTTTCCTAATAGTCTTAAGAAAGTAATTATTAAGCCCTTATTTAAAAAAGATGATAAACATGATGTTAAAAATTATAGACCCATAGCAAAAATTCCTATTTTTTCGAAGATTTTAGAAAAAGTTATCTACAATTCTATTTATAATTATTTTGAAAAATATAAATTATTTTGCAATGAACAAAAAGGATTTCGCAAAAATATTAATATCAACATGGCACTGTTTGACCTCCTTTCTCATATTATGGCGTCTGTAGATGAAAGAGCTCCGGTATGTGCTCTATACACCGACATGACGAAAGCGTTTGACTTCGTGAGTCATAAAATTTTGTTAAAAAAACTAAATGGGTATGGAATACGAGGAAATATTTTGAAACTTTTGGAGTCATATCTGGAAAATAGAACGCAATGCACAGAAGTATCACAACTCTGTCCAAAAAGCAATGTATTAACCATTTACACATCTGAACCAAGAGTTCTAAAATACGGGGTACCTCAAGGTAGCGTGCTAGGGCCGCTACTTTTTTTAATTTATATCAATGATCTCCCAAAAGTCGTATCTCAAAATATGGTACTGTTTGCCGATGACAGTACGGCTATTGTGAAGTGTAATAATCTTGCCTGTTACGAGAGAGATATTAATGATTGTCTAAGAAAAATTATTGAATGGCTTATTAGCAATAACCTTGTCATTAATTTTAATAAAACTAAAGTAATGCACTTTCATCAAAGGTGTGAAAAACCTCCCGTTCACATTGAATATGAGAAGTACAAAATAGAAGAGACAAACGAGGCTAAATTTTTAGGTGTAAGGATTGACAGTAAAATAACATGGAAACCGCATATCGAAGAAATTTGTATAAAATTAAATAAATCTGCATATGCACTATTTCAGTTATCAAAAAAAGTAAATACACAAACACTTTTAACAGCATATCACGGATTGGTTGCATCAGTTCTGAGGTATGCTATTATTTTTTGGGGGCAATCTACTGAAAGAGAGACTGTTTTTAAAGCGCAAAAACGATGTATTCGATCCATGTGTGGCTTAAAAACTACTGAATCTTGCGCACCCCATTTTAAATCTCTAGAATTACTAACATTACCAGCTATGTACATCTACGAAACTGCTTTGTTTGTTAAAATGAATTTACACCTTTTCACAAAAATTTCTGATGTAAAAAAAACTCCAATGCGCTCTCAGTATATAAATCAATTGTGCGGTATAAAATGCAGAACCGCTTTGATGAAAAAAAGTTTCTTTGGAATGGCCTCGAAAATTTACAACAAAATACCTGATAGTATTAAAAACATGCCAATAACAAAATTTAAGAAAGTTCTTGCCGCTCTATTAAGAGAAAAATGTTATTATACTGTTGAAGATTTTATAAATGATAATTTTTAATTTAATTTGTTTGTTTAATTTTAGTCTTGTTGTTTATTGATTGTTTTATTTAGCTTTTAAGTATTTTTGTTTTATTTTGATTTTAAAATTTGTATGCCTACACGGCAAAACATAGCGCTCAAATATGTTAAACTAACACCATTATGTAAATACCTATGTTTAACAAATAAAGATTCTGATTCTGATTCTGATTCTATATTCTTACGTGGTTCATATTTTATACACGAGTGACATAATAAAAATGACATAAACAACCGTAACTAAGCTAATTTAAATTTTAGCTGACAGGCATGTGTATACGATTATTGACACAGGCCAGTGCATACATAATGTGCGACCTTCAATATAAACCACCATTGAGTTGAAAATATAATTATTTCAAGTATTGTTGTATATTGAATGTGTATTTTTATTTTTTGTTTTTTCTACTAATCACAGGTGAACCATGCCACGAATATATAAAAGAAAAGAAGGAGTACGACCCCGAATAGTTTCTTGGACTACAGAGGCATTGCAAAATGCTTTTGATGAAATGGACAAGAATATCATGGGGATAAACGAAATATCCCGACAATTTGGAATTCCGTCCAGAACATTACGAAGACGTTATGCTGCTAAAAACAAAACAAAATTGACACTGGGTAAGTAGAAAGATGAATGAATTTTTTGCAGCCTTTCTATTTTCTAATGGTTTCCTTTAATTTTCATTTTAATTGCTTTAGGAAAACATCCTATCTTCGGCTTTGAAAATGAGAAGAGGCTAGTAAGGCATATTTTGAAGCTTGGAGAAGCAGGATTTCCTCCAGACAGACGATCCATACGAATGTTAGCCTACCAATTTGCCGAAAAGCTGAAGTTAAAACATAAATTTGATCATGAAAGTCAAATGACTGGAAATGATTGGTGCAAAAGTTTTATTGAATGAAATCCAGAGCTATCTATCAGACAAGCTGAACGTTTATCTGTGGCTAGAGCTAAAGGTCTTAATAGAGAAGTGAATAATTTTTATGAACTTTTGGGCAAAGTTATGATAGATGGAGGTTGCATAGATGGAGGTGGCATGATAGAAGACCTGTGAGATAAACCGGAAAGAATATTTAATATGGACGAATCAGGTATTCAGTTGAACAATAAACCATAAAAAATAATAATAAACAACCTTTCAAACAGAATAAACAAACAAAATGACCAAGATGTCTTTCATGTAACAAGTATGGGCATATGGCCAGAGACTGTAAAGTGAAGAAAAATAAGAAACAAGGTGATGACTCTTTTGTAGCCGTTTTTTCAGCCACAAACAATTATGACTCCGGGTGGTATGTGGATTCAGGTGCGGCAATGCATATGACCATGAATAAGGCTTGGATTTATGATCAAATTCCACCACCGATCAAAACCATCCGAGTAGCCAACAACAAAGAGCTGCGAGTTGAGTCCTGTGGTAAGGTGAACATTCATGTTAAAAGTAAAAATGGATCTACACACAGAATACAGGTAACAGATGTCCTTTATGTACCTGAGTTATCAACCAATCTTCTCTCAGTCAGTAACGTTGTGAATAATAAATGCAAGATAAAGTTTGACAGTAAAGGTTGTTATCTGTATAATAAAGATAATGTTGAAGTAGCAATGGCAACCCTTGTTAATAATATGTACAAGCTGAATGTTGTCTCCGTTCAAGCATTTTTGTCAACCACTAATGATGGTTTTTATCTTTGGCATCAGCGACTAGCTCATCTGAACTACAATGACATGAAGAAGCTGAAAGACCACACTGTGGGTGTAGAAATATCTCAGAACAGCGAACTAACCTGCATACCGTGCATTAAAGGTAAACACGCAAGGTCACCGTTTCCAAGTGAAGGTTCCAGAGCAAGTCAACTGCTAGAAATCATTCACTCAGATATATGTGGACCTATGGAGGTGAATTCTCTCGGATATTCAAGGTATTTTCTCACCTTTATTGATGATTTCTCTAGAAAAGTGTGTGTCTTTACTATCAAATCAAAGTCAGAATGTCTTGATAGATTTAAAGAATATAAATCTTATGTTGAAAATAAACTTGATACTAAAATCAAGACACTCCGAACTGATAATGGAACTGAGTACATGAATAAGAATTTTACTGACTATTTAAAGTTACATGGAATTAAACACCAAACATCTACACCATATACTCCACAGCAAAATGGTCTCTCTGAGCGCATGAACAGGACCTTGCTAGAAAAAGCCAGATGTATGTTAATAAATGCTAAATTGCAGAAATCCCTATGGGCAGAGGCAATCAGAACTGCTGCATACATCACCAACCGTTCACCGACGCGAGCACTAGACTATAAGACACCAGAGGAAGTATGGAGTGGCTGTAAACCTGACTTGAGTCACATGAGGATATTTGGCTGTAAAGCTATGATGCACATACCTAATGAAAAATTGAAGAAATGGGACTCCAAGTCATGTAAGATGATTTTTGTTGGATACTGTGAGGATAGTAAAGCATACAGACTACTTGACCCTAAAACAAACACAGTAACAAAAAGCAGAGATATAGTGTTTCTAGAAAATTCTATCAAAACAGATACAGTACCAGTTACCTTATCTGACACTGAAAGACAACAACATGTAAGTACAAATAGTCTGTCTGAAAGCAGTGATTGTAGTACAGACTTATCTACTCACACTGCAGTGGAAATGAGTGATGATGATGATGAAGAATATGTACCTGAGCAGGCAATTGAAATACCTCAGACCTCAAACATCACTCTCCGTCCTCGTAACAGACCAAAACCAACCGTGGAAACCTTTTTTTTTTTTTTTTTTTTTTCGGGTGGGAAATCATCCTATGACTTCCCCCGCTCTGGGTAGAGCGGGGGGGCATGTCAGACTTGTACTGACTAAAACCCACCTATGTTCCTTCTATTGCCCTTTACGTTCCGGGGCCGCGGTATCTCTTTCGAACAACCCGCAACCCCGGCAGGCGGAGGCTCTGGCAAGCCCCTCTGCTTTGCTGACTCTCTTTGAGGCGCGCGTGAAACACGAACGCGCCGTCGACACGGCCTGTCGTCAATCGACGGACGGACGGTGAGCTACCCATTGCTCACTGTCCACAGGCCCGCATCTACGGTGGCCGGAAGTCGTCTCGCGGCGCCCGGCGCCATGGGCGTCTCCCGCGGCGGCTGGGTTGGGCAGATGTTCTCTCCCTCAATCGCCCGGCCACCTCCTTCGCTAGCATTACTGCTTCGCAGAAGGTGGTGACCGCTTCCCATTCCCTCTCGCTCCGGACCATGGCCTGAACCAGGGCCGGACGCGAGAGATCTCCGCCGCCGATCGCCTCCACGAGGGCACGGCGGTGCTCCGCCCAAGCTGGGCAGACCGCCACTGTGTGCTCCACCGTGTCCTCCGGGCGATCGTCACAATGGTGACACCCAGGCGCTTCCTCCCGCCCGATGATGTGCAGGAACCTCCCGAAACTTCCGTGTCCGGTGAGGACCTGCGTCAGGCGGTAGGTGAGGACGCCATGACGCCTCTCCAGCCACTCCTCAAAGAGGGGACTTACCGCCGCTATTGTGGCGTGCCCTGCACGGGGTTGCGACAGTCGCTCTCTCCATGCCACCATGAGATCGCACCGGAAGTCTGCCCGCCGAGCGGCAACTTGCCGTGGCAGCGGGTTTTCCCCCCGGTGTAGTGCCTCCGCGCGCCACTCAAACAGGCGCGCGAGGACTATCGCCTCCAGATCCCACGGTGGCAGTCCGGCAAGGAGGCTCGCTGCCTCGCCGGAGATCGTGCGGTAGCCCCGGACAAGCCGTATGGCCACCACCTTTTGGGGCGCGTTCAGGTAGTGGGCGGCGCGCCGCCCTAAAGAACGCGCCCATACCGGGGCCCCGTAAAGGGCCATAGACCGCACGACTCCGGCATAGAGCCTACGGCAGGAGGCGTTTGGCCCCCTCAGATTGGGCAGGAGCCGCTTGAAAGCAGCCCCCGTCCGCTCGAGCTTGGGAGCCAAACGTCGGAAGTGTTCGACGAAGTTCCACCGGCTGTCGAGGACGATTCCTAGGTACTTCATCGTCGACCCGACGCCGATGCGAACCCCTCCTACCGTCAACTGGGATCCCGACGGTGGCGTGTTTCCGCGGCCATGAAAGACCATGGCCTCGGATTTGTGCAAGGCCACCTCGAGACCCAGCAGCCGGATCCTCTCTGCGACTATCGCAACCCCGCGTGTCATGATGTCGGCCGCCGCCTGGTGCGACCCCCCCTGAGCCAGAACGAGCGTGTCGTCAGCGTAGCAAACTACACTGACGCCGCTGGGGAGGTCGGCGCGCAGCACCCAGTCGTAACCGATGTCCCACAGGAGCGGCCCCAGGACCGATCCCTGTGGGACACCGCACGACATCTCTCGCCGGTTCCACTCTCCAGAGCGACCGGGGTATATGACGGCCCTGTCCGTCAGATATGCCCCGACCACACGACGAAGATAGGTCGGCATCCGGTGGTATTGGAGTGCCTCCCTGATGCAGGCCCAAGGCATGGTGTTAAACGCGTTGGCGATGTCGAGAGACACCGCCACGACAACCCCACCCCTGGACACTGTAGCCCCCGTCGTGAGGGCTCTCACGCGCATGATGGCATCCACCGTAGAGCGCCCCTTGCGGAAACCATACTGGTGATCCGCAAGATCCGGCCCCGTCCCCACAAGGTGCCCGACGAGGCGGTTTGCAATTACTCTTTCAAAGAGCTTGCCCACCTCGTCGAGCAGCACAATGGGCCGGAATGCGGACGGAGAGTCCGCAGGGCGCCCCGGCTTCTGTATCAGGACCAGTTTCCCCGTCTTCCAACGAAGTGGGAACTGGCCCCTCTCCAAACACGCGCTTAGGAGCCCTAGTAGTCGGGGCCCGAGAGCCTCCAGGGCCAGGACCCAGGCTTTGCCATGCAAGCCATCGGGTCCCGGGGCGGTGTTTTTGGCTTTCAGCCTGCCCACCGCCGCTCTCAGATCTACCCCAGTCACCTCCGGAACGTCGTCGTCGTCGTTGTCCTCGTGGTTCGTCGTTGTCCTCGTGGTCGTCGTTGTCCTCGTGGTAACCGTGGAACCTAAGTCCTATTTATGTATGGCCGATGTACCACAGACATATGAAGATGCACTTTCCTCTGAAGACTCTGAATTGTGGATTAAGTCAATTAAGGAAGAATTGAAGGCACATGAGGACAATGGTACTTGGCAGCTAATGAAGAAACCAGACAATGTGAGGTTATTAGACTCTAAGTGGGTGTTTCCGGTTCCGGTTGTCATATCGTAAACAGCACAGTGCCGAAGCTCCGAAAAAATAACGATAAATAAATAGAAAAACGTCACTGTTTCGCAATAACTTCACGGCGGAACGAAAACAAAGTGAGAATTGAGTGTTATTAATATCAAACAGTGCATATTGTCTGATTTCACGACAAGTCAGAAGACACAAAACCGGCGAACAAATTGAGGTTAGAAAAATTCATTCATAGACAAAGATATCAGTATCACAGAAGACTGTCAATACGTACGTCAAATCATCTGTCAGTGTCACTAAAGTGTTGCCAACAAGGGAAATTAAAACTCCCCATTAAATACACACGTTTCGTAACAAGCACAAATATGGAAGATCAATTTCAACTTCTGTTCGAAAAAATGAAAACTGAAATGCAAAAGCAAACAGTGGAATTAAGTCAAACGATTATGGAAAAAATTGACGAAAAATTAAAACCTGTTCTAGAAGAAAACAAAAAGTTGCAAATTAAAGTGGAAAATTTGGAAAAAAAGGTGGAGTATCTGGAAAGAGAAAAAAAAACCAACAATATAATAATTCATGGGTTGAAAGAAGAGGAAAAGTCTACGCTACAGTTACTTACCAATGTGAAGAAATGTTTTCTGCAAGAGTTAGAGATAAATATAGATGAAATGGAAGTAAATAAAATATACCGTATCGGGAACACAAACAAAAATGGAAAACCTAGGCCTACACTCTTTTCCTTAGTTAGCGGGTGGAAAAAGAACGAAATCATGAAGAATAAAAAGAAACTGAAGGAGATATACTTAACAGAAGACTACTCAAAGGAAACCTTAGAAAAGAGAAAGGCCCTGCAACCCCAGCTTATTGAAGCAAGGAAAAACGGAAAATATGCCTACATCAAGTATGATCAACTAATTATCAAGGAAAAAACTGGTACTAACGATAAAAGGAAAAGAGGGATCTCTACCTCTCCGCAAACTAATCTGCAACCAAGGAAACAGCAGACATTAAATCCACCAACAAACAAAAGAATAAACGCTTTTGATATGATGAGAGGTCGATCTTTATCTTACTCCGGATACTCAGACACAAAGGAACAATAGCAATTAGACACCGGCGATCGGAAACAACAACCAATTAACAAGCAAAACATAAATGAAACAATACACCCTCCCCCAAGCCGACTGGTCCTCGTGGGGGAAAAAGACCACAACCCTCCAAAGATAGCCCAGCACACCTCGGATATATACATAGCTACTTTTAATACAAGATCGCTACGAACTACCGAAAAGCGCATTGAACTCGAACTAGCCATAGCAGAAATAAAGTGGGACATAATAGGAATCAGTGAAATGAGAAGACATGGCGAAGGTATAGAAGACTATGGGGACTACATTCTATACTACAAAGGTGAGACACCAGGACTGTATGGCGTGGGTTTCTTAATTAAAAAGAGACTTGCACACAGAGTCGAAGAAATCAAAGGGATAACTGAAAGAATAACAGTGTTAAACATAATATTACCCTTGCATAAAAACGAAAAGTGGTCCATCATTCAAGCCTACTCACCAACTGAATCGGACAAAAGAGAAGATATAGTAAAAATTGAAAATTTTTATGAAGATTTACGATCAACTTTAACAAATTCCCACAAAAACATAATTGTAATGGGTGATTTTAATGGCCAAATAGGAACGTGTAATAGTGGAGAAGAATACACAGTGGGCAAATACGGAAATGGTAAAAGAAGTGAGAATGGACATAGGTTAGTCACTTTGGCTTTGGAAAACAAATTAAGGATCCTCAACCGTTTCTACAAAAAAAATAAAACAAAGCAATGGACGTGGATGGCCCCTAACGGAATACATAAAAACGAAATTGATTTCATTATGTCTAATAATGCCAAAATGATCCAGGATGTGTCAATCATACATAATCTAAACTTTAATTCAGACCATAAAATGGTCCGAGCTAGACTAACAAGTACGCCTATAAAGAGGGGAAGAGTGTTCCATAATGATAGTCCTTCCTACATATGCACTCGTAATGGCAACCAAACTATGACGAGTCTAGGGGAGTCAATGGAAAAAAGTAAGGAAACCACCAACTCAACTAAGGTCAACTAAGGCCAAGTATGAAGAATTTATAAACATCTTACAAACAGAAACCAAAAAAGTTAAACCAAAAAGTAAAAAGGTCATTTCTGATAAGACACAACAGCTGTTACAGGAGAGAAAAGAACTTATACAAAGAAAAGTAAACAAAATCAACCGACGTAAAATAGCAGAAATTAGCAAAGAGATAAGTGAAAATATAAGAAAAGATAAAAAACTAAAAAGACAAAATACATTGATAAAACATATCGAAAAAACTGGGGGAACAAAAAAGGCTCTTAAGGAACTGAATTCTAAAAACACTGGATGCTGAAGGTGAAGACTAAAGACGGAAACTATACAAATAAAAGACCAGAAATACTTAAAATAGCTACAGACTATTACCGAAAATTGTACCAAAGTAAGAACCTAAGAAAAGGGATTACAGAAATAAATATAACAGACTTTGAACCGGTACCAAAAATATTAAAGGAAGAAACAATAAGAGCAATTAATACACAGAAGAGAGACAAGACTCCTGGAACTGACCAAATAACGAATGAACTACTAAAAGTTAACCTACCAATCATTGCCCCTATTCTAACAGATATATTTAATGAAATTATAGAGACTGAGAATATTCCTACAGATTGGACCAAATCAATTATAATATTACTCCATAAAAAAGGAGACAGAGGAGAAATAGCAAATTATCGACCAATTAGTTTGATGTCGAATATCTATAAAGTGTTTTCTAAAATACTTTTGTTCAGAATCTCACCTACACTCGATGAAAACCAACCGAAAGAACAAGCGGGGTTCCGTAGTAAATACTCAACAGTAGATCATATACACGTATTGAGACAAGTCCTACAGAAATACAACGAATACAATAAAACTTACTATCTAGGATTTGTAGATTACAACAAGGCTTTCGATTCCTTAGAACATGAATTCCTCTGGGAAGCATTGCGTTCTCAAGGTGTACAGGGAAAGTACATACAAATACTAAAGAACATATACTCAAAAAGCACGGCTCAAATCAGACTAGAAGCAACGGGGGAGGAGTTTCCTATAGAAAGAGGCGTCCGACAGGGCGACCCAATTTCACCCAAACTGTTTTCAGCGGCCTTAGAGATGGTATTCAAAAGTCTAGATTGGAATAAAGACGGACTCAATATAAACGGTGAAAACCTGAATCACTTACGTTTCGCAGACGATCTAATATTGTTTTCAGAATGTCCAAAAAAACTAGAGCAAATGCTACAACAACTAGCAGATCAAAGCATAAAAGCAGGACTCTCAATGAACACAACAAAAACCAAAATTATGACCAATGGTTCACAGACATACAACATCATTGTAAACATGGAGAAAATAGAATACGTAGACGAGTATATATACCTAGGACAGCTAATAGCCACACGGGATACTATGCACAAAGAAATTGACAGAAGAATCGCCAATACGTGGAAAAGATTTTGGTCTCTTAGCGAAATTATGAAAAACAAAGACATGCCAATTAAAGACAAAAGAAAAGTATATAACACCTGCATTTTGCCATGTTTAACATATGGTTGTCAAACATGGTCATTAACAGAGAAACTAAATAATAAAATTATAGTTTGTCAAAATGGAATAGAGAGAAGTGTAATCGGAGTAAAAAGAAAGGATAAAATAAGATTAAATAAAATTAAAAATATAACTAAAGGCGAACGGCAGAATTCGTACCGCATACTTTTTTTGTTGTTTTGTGATAGAATTTGTACCACTTATTAAGGCAACTAAACCATTCATTTTCATGTAACGTTAGTATTTTTAGCACACTGCATTTATGAATTATATCAATTAAAAGATTAAGTAATTAAATGTAATATCATCTTAAACTGAACGCAACTAAATGTGGTTATGTTTTTAGAAGTTGCCATTTGTAAAATATCACGAGGTTCAAAATGATAAATGATTATTTATAAATAGAAATAAGAGTAAATAAAATTAACCTATTACACTTTATATTTTACAATGAATAATTATTGCATACAATCTTAATTATTAACTATTTAACTATAGGAATTATTTTCGCCATCAAAGTTTTTTTGTGTTGGCAATTTTTTTGACAGGATAGAAAAATCCCGAAAATCTTTTCTTGTGTGTGCTTTGTTGTTTTTTTGGTTTATAGTTTGTAACTGCATCTGAGCAATATGGCAAATTATCTGGCCATTTTTACGTTGAGTTGAACTACTGGTGCTCCGTACTCTATCTGTTGATAGTACTTTCGCGAAAGGACGCTGTATCCGATGAGAGTGAAGATATTGTCAATACTAATCGGCTGTGGGTATATCCTAGAGATGTAAGTAGTTTCCAAATAACATTTTGCGTACGAGTGTGTCAGTTACGTTAAGTTATAACTTTTACGTGTTAAAAAGTAGTCCTTACCATTTAATTTACGCGATATGATACTAAAATAAAATGTGTATACTAAAACAAATCTAAACATTATTTGAAAAAATAACAAACACTTGTGGTTGTATAAATATTTACATTTTGTCCTATATCCTGTATAAACACTTGAGTGATCGTTTATATGTATTGTTTACTTGCCTGTTATAATAGTTATTACTCTGTTAGTATGACTGTCATAGTGTCATAGTCATATAAAGCAATGTTGTTCACTCAAAATCACTTAATTATTTTCAGATAACACCTGCTGACTTACTCATTCACATTCTTCTGATAATATGCCGAGGAGAAGCATAATAATGCCATCTAAGTGTTAATGTTGTGTGCGGACAATCCATACTATGAATCAGTTGACGCAGGATTTTGATTAAAGATGCAAATGAAAAGAACAATGAATGGCTAACACAGTTGCTACATGGATCCAACCACGAGAGGTATAGCATATATCATATACACATATATCTTGATTTGATGTATGTATGTGTTAAAACAATGTAAATTATTTTCCACTAATACCATGCATTTTTAAATGCAAGCTTTTCTTTATTAATAATTTTTATTTTAGCTTCGTTCTGAAGATGAAGCTTATGTACCGTGTTGTCTAAGAGCTAGAAGAACTAGGGTTGTTTCACCAAAGGAGGGTGATCATTATGATTTGATGTGTGCTGTATGTGGTCAGTTTATCCACCCCAAAATCAGATCAAGAGTGGAATCGCGACAACACTGCTCGATTGTTGTAGCACCAGCAGGTATATATGAAATAATAATTATATTTAATTTATAGTAATTAGCTTATAAAAATGTGTCATGCAAATGGCAATTACTATTTTATAATGCTAAATCTGGGACAGTCATGATGGCTCTACTATCAACAAAATATACTGGTTTCACCATTTTCACATAGCCCTTCTCTCTCATATTAACACAACATAGATATTTTTGGTAAAGGTTTTCTGTAAGGTGAAAACCAATCATTGGATGTTATAAACTATTCTGTAGCTTGGTCATGATGGGCGCAATTTATGTCTATCAAACTTAGTGTTTAATTTGTATTTCATAAATGTTATTTATTTACAGATGTCATCCATGAATGAAGTTTGTGGAGTTTGCTGGGGCCAAGCTCGAGATTTGAGCTTTTATGTTCCAGAAGAACCAGAAGAAAGATCCCAACATATTGTGTTGCTCAATATAAGAAGAGCGGCTGAAACACCAAGACACTGCATTTTCCAAAGAGTGCATGGAACCAGAGCGAAATACTGTGCCTGAAGAAACCAGGCAAGCTGTATTGGTTAAGTATCAATATTTTATACCAAGAGGAGCTCGTATTTGCTCCTTACATAGACAGGACGCTAATTTTATTATGAAAACCTGTATACTGCTGAGTATAGCCTTAATAGCTGTACTTCCACACACATAGAGAAAATAATTTTTATTTTAATGGAAGGGTTAAGTAACATCTCTTATGAGAATATTCAAAACTACTCCGATGACCAAGTACAGTACTTTATAGGCATAAATAAACAACATCAACAAATATTGGATGTTACAACGAGGCTTAGGAATATGCATCGGGATAGTTTTGCATTAACAGCCTTATTGTGTAAATTAAGGACTGGGGATTCAGAGGACAGATTGTCATATCTATTTCAAGTTCCGATAAGGACCCTAGAGACATTAATGTCTGTAGCAATAAATATTTTGCTAACTGATTATGTTCCAGGATTTCTTGGTTTTTCTCATTTAAGAAGGAAGCAAGTGGCAGCAAGAAATTCATACATTGCCGATCACATTTTTGTGAGCCTAATGCACCAGCTGATGAGAGACAATAGCTGATGCAATATAAATATATACACAAAAAAGTAGTAATTACTTATTTCAAAAGGATACATATTCCCTTCATAAATATAGGAATTTATTAAAGCCATTTGTCCTCTGTGCCTCTGATGGATATATTATAGATGTACGCGGACCATATAGTGCCACTACAAATAATGCCACCATAGAGAGATTTATTAAACGAAACTGAATTTAATGATTTTTGTAACTGGATGGGATGCTGCTCACATGTTATGAGCATTATTTGGTACCTTAGTTACGCTTGCCATGAAGATATGACCCGACCTGCCCCTTTCTTAGATAAAATAATATTAAGAATCAATTAGGTAATTATAACAACAATAAAATTAATGAAAGTTCTGCAAAAACAAAGTTGTTTTATTTACCCACACTCAAAACTGCATCAGCACTTCATCATCATCAAACTATTACAGACCACTGCTGGACGTAGGTCTCCTAAAGCACTCTACTGAATAGGTACAGTTCTCATGTCAATTTGCTAACTTAATGATAAGTAAAACACTACAAAGATAGCACCAGCTATCTAGAACATATCGTTTTTCACCAAAACAATGTTTATGTGCTTACACGTAATAATATTTTTAGGACATAACCTCAAAAATAAAACTGGTTATAACTTTTAGGTCCCAACTCCTAAAAATCTAAGAATTTCAAAAGGGCTTGACTATCGTATTGACTACCAATTTAAACGAAAATATATCCAAAACTCGATATTTTATTAGGGGTACTAAACTCCCATACAACCCTGCCGTTCGCCTTTAGAAATGTGAATAAAGTATGGAAAACACTTAAATGGAAATGGGCAGGACATATGCTGAGAGAGAGAAATGAGAAATGGACTAGACTAATATCAGAATGGTACCCCAGGGATGGTAAAAGAAGTAAAGGTAGACAAATGAAACGCTGGGAAGATGATCTCAAAAGAGTCGCTGGTCCAGAATGGACCAGAATTGCAAGAGACAGAGATAGGTGGAAATCTTTGGAGGAGGCCTTTGTCGAAGGACAAGCTGTTGTTTAAAAACCGATCGTCAGTGATAAATGTAAATGGAATTATTGTAAAACAGTAATAAAGGCTTATTTTATTTTATTTATTTTTATTTATTTTTATTAAGTGGGTGTTTCGGGTGAAAAATGAACCAGAAGGTCCTAGGTACAAATCCAGATTGTGTGCCAAAGGTTTCGCCCAGAAGAGTGGCATCGATTACACTGAAACATTCTCCCCGACAGTTAGGTATGACTCCATTCGCTTATTGTTGTCTATTGCAGCTGAGAAACGCATGAATATAATGCAATTTGATATTAAAACTGCTTTCCTTTATGGTGAATTGCAAGAGGAAATATATATGAAACCTCCTGAAGGGCTGGATGTTGAAAACAACATGGTTTGCAAGCTTATTAAATCCTTATATGGTTTGAAACAGGCACCACGCTGCTGGAATGCTAAGTTTAATACAGTTTTGAACAAATATGGCTTTGTGAACAGTCATGCTGATAAATGTGTGTATGTGAATTCTAATAGAGAAGCTCAAGTATATCTTTTGCTTTATGTGGATGATGGATTGTTATGTTCTACAAGTCCAACTATACTAACTGAAGTCCTGAATGATCTTAAGACTGAATTCAACGTCAAGATTTGTAAATCTTCTAATTTTATTGGTATACAGATAGAACAATGCAAGGATTACATTTTCATACACCAAAGAAAATATATTGAAGAGTTGTTATTGAAATTTGACATGGATAATGCTAACCCTAATAGTATACCAGCTGATCCGCATGTTACATTACAGAAAAGCACAGTGCATGAGAATAAAAAATGTTTCCCTTACAGAGAAGCAGTGGGATCGCTTATGTTTGCTGCTATAGTCACAAGACCCGATATTATGTATGCAGTGAGCACAGTTAGCCGCTTTCTCAACAGTCATGATCAAAGTCATTGGAATGCTGTCAGGAGAATTTTGAAATATTTAAAAGGTACACTGTGTTTTGGACTCTGTTTTAGGTCAAATGAAAGTAACACTCTGGAATCCTATTCTGATGCTGATTATGCCAATGATCCAGTGACAAGGCGATCAACCACTGGATATGTATTTATGAAAAATGGGGCAGCCGTGACATGGAGCAGTCAACGACAGTCAACTGTCGCGTTATCTACCACTGAGGCTGAATTCATAGCGTCATGCTGTGCCACCAAAGAAGCTGTCTGGGTTAGACAATTATTATTAGATGTTGGTGAATATAAACAGGATTGTATAACATTTAATATTGATAATCAGAGTGCTATTTGTTTAATTAAAAATTCAGAATATCACAAGAGATGCAAACATATTGATGTAAAATATAATTTTGTAAAAGAAAAGTATGCTCAGAAGATAATTGATCTTAAGTATATTAATACTGATAGTCAGTTAGCTGATATTTTTACAAAACCTTTGTCTAAAGTTAAATTTGAGTTCTTTAGAAATAAATTGGGTTTAATTGAAAACCCTGAATAATACAAAACTAAAAATTGTTTTTAGTTCACTTTGTAAACTTAGTTTCTAACTGTCTGAGATATTTTTTGTTTTATTTTTTGTGTGCACTAGACTAATGTAATACTGTAATAATATTGTAGTATGCACATAATATGTATGTATGAGTAACTTGTGTTAAATAAGTAGAACAAGGCTTAAATTTAGAGGGAGTGTTACATATATTTTAATTTGGCGCCTTGTATAAAACCTCTTAGAAAGTTCTCTATGAATCTTGTTTTATGGTTACGCTCTCTTCTTTTGTTTTTTTTTTACTTCTCTCTGGTTCCGTCAGTGCAATACGCAGTGTTCCCAAATTATATTTTATAATATCTTTCAAATCATTGTTTAATTTATCAAGATGGAGGTTGCATAGATGGAGGTGGCATGATAGAAGACCTGTGAGATAAACCGGAAAGAATATTTAATATGGACGAATCAGGTATTCAGTTGAACAATAAACCCGGAAAAGTTATCGCCAAGAAAGGTGCAAAGGTCGTTAATTCAGTCACATCTGCGGAGAAAGGTGAAACCATGACAATAATTGCCTGTTGCAATGCGATCGGCAATTTTCTTCCACCAGCATTCATAATAAAAGGTGTGAATAAAAAGCCCGAATTTGAAGATGGACTTCCACCGGCCTCAAAAGTTTATATGAATAAAAAGTCGGCATATATTAATGCTGAGATTTTGTATAAATGGCTAACGGAACACTTCATTCCTCTCAAACGGCAGGGTAAGGTTCTACTTATTTTAGATGGACACTCATCACATTCAACTGCACCAGACATGTTACAAGCTGCTGCTGATAACGACATAATTTTATTATGTTTGCCTAGTCACACAACTTCGGTTTTGCAGCCTTTAGACAGATCGGTATTCGGACCTCTGAAAACATATTTTAACCATGAAACTAATCAGTTCATGCGCATGCACCCAAACAAAAAGATCAGCCGTTACAATGCTGGAGCGCTTATACGCAATGCTTGGCTTCGCGCTACTACACCTGCAAACGCTCTTGGTGGCTTTAGAGGTAGCGGAATTTATCCACTTGATCCGAATGCTTTACCAGATACAGCATTTATGATATCAGATATTGCGTTGAGCAGACAAAATCCGAGCGAATCTCGTGGACCCGATGAAGGTGATCCTCAAACATCAACAATCCTGCCTCAGACGTCTTCTTCGTCACATCATCATCCAGAGCTGGATAATACAAGTGAAATGATGGAACTGTGTGTGCCTGTTGAAGCTGAAAGGAGAGCACAAGCACCCCTACCACAAACGTCATCTTCGACATTTTGTCAACTTAATCCCGTCCATGAAAGAGAAAATATTACTGGATTAGACCAAAATAAGACACCACCTGATTCAAAACTGGCTTCAGTCCATAGACAATCTCCGAGTATTTTGATTGATCCTGAAGTTTTAGGAGATATAAGCATTGTTGATATTGGCGACGATACTATTGAACAGTTTCTAGCTAGCATAGAAGAAAAGGAAACTCCTTCAAAAAATCTGGTCCAAGCGTCGCCAATACCTCAAATACCCTTGACAATGGCTAAGGGGACCAAGCAATCAGCAGATATTCTAAATTTAAAAGAAAAAATAAAAGAAAAGATGAATATCGCTGAAAAGAAGAATAAACAAAAATCTAAATTAGACAAAAGAAATAAGACTGAGACTACCAAAGGAAAACGAAAATTTAAGAGTACAAATAAAAAAACTAAAGAAAATAGTGATAAAGAAAATGATGCAACAGATAGTGATAGTGAAGAAACACCTACAACAACATATTATAAAACAAGAGGGAAAAAACTCAAGGTTTGCCTGTAAAGAAAACAAAGAGGGATAACCAAGAAAGCCCAAAAGAAACAGACGATAACTATTATTGCATAGAATGCTTTGATAGCAGCTATCAACCTACAAAGTCAAAATCTGATTGGATTCGGTGCATATCGTGCCAGAAGTGGCTGCACGAAATTTTTACACTTTTTAGAAATTATTGCTTAAGATGTGGCAAACTGAAAGCCCTTTCTAATTCGCCCTAAATTAAGGACAAAATTTAATTACCTATGTTGACTTTTTTTAAATTTAATTATGTTGATAATTGAAAATTATATATATCAGCTTTTTATTAAGTATTTTAAATTTTATTGTAATGTAACCTTGCTTATCTGCTTGTGCACATTAAAATTTTGATTTTTTTATTTCTTAAACAGTTATGGAAATTCTTCATGGATCACGTACAGTTTGAAAATTAGAGAGCCTTTTCAAAAAGTGGGGCAACTATCCCGGTTTTATCCTAAGAGTGTTGAATTAATATTTCGTAACTATACATGAAAAGGTATTTAAGAAATAATACTTATTCAAATTAATTGAAAATACTTTATTCGTTGTTTTCTACATCTTCTGTGATTAAAATATTATCGAGGTGCTGGGCGGGAGGAACCACATTGTCTTGGTACCTAGCCCACCCTAAGTACCATATTATAGACATAATATGAGCACAGCAGCCTACTGTTCTCTTGCCTACATTGCAATTGCAATAGTGTTGCAATATTGCGTCCCTACCAATAAGAGAGCTGTCTAACAAAATATAAACAAAATATATTTTACGGCCAATATGGCGCGATTGTATTTTGCATCTTAGCAGCCAAACACTATTTTCAGTCGAAAGCTCTCTCAGTAGACTGCTGTCAACCTCTGTGCATACTTCAATTGTGTATGATCCATTGGCTCTTATATGTTCGCCATAATAGGAACGTGCCTGTTTTATTTGATACGTTCCTAAACTCACCAATATCAGCTCATTGTAGGTGAGCCGGGGAAAATCACTGACATTATTTTCATCAACATTTATTCTTTGAAAATTCGTTCGTCTTCTGTTTAAGTTATTATCAACAACAACAGTACTTAAATTATTTTAAGCGTACATTTTCTGATTGATTATATTAAGTATTTCCCCAGCATCATTCCTGTCTCGAATAAGAGGGTGAAACGCATTAATCAAGGTAGCAGCAACAGTAAAATCTTTAATTAAATTGCGAGATGCGGCATTAAAATATTCTTGTCGAAAAATCTTATAATCTCGCTTGAACCTACCATTGATCACTTCGATGACCCAACGACATATTGTCACTATCCTGGACCGATTAGCCTGTAATGTAGTTAGTTGCGTTTCACCCTCTTGAACTGTAGCAGGTGTATGAACATGATACCCACAATCGTTTAGTAATGACAGAGAGTCTCTAAAGCCCCTATCCAGTATAAAAACATCATTTGGCGCGCTTAAAGGTAGATTTTCATCACGAAATTCTTTCACTTCGATAATATAACCATCCGTGCTGACAATTATGAATATTTTTACAAGGTTTCGATACTTGTGTAAAGAATAAGTATTTTTTGATATAGATAATTCGAACTTTTTTGAACATAAACATAAGTACCATTAGTTCTGTCATTGTTTCCAAAAATTCCATTGGGTACAGTAAGGTTTCTCTGTGCAATTTGTTCCCTGTTTGTATGATTTAAGCCTAAATGCAGAGGGACATAGTCTTGTACAAGCAACTCTCTAGCCTGTGATAATAAACCAGATGTTGTTTTGGTTGGAATTTGGATTAAGGAAGAGATTCTTTCAAAGGAGTCCCCAGTTCTTAACTTTATTAAATATGCTGCAAGGGAAAGAGATCCATTACGCATTTGTGCTAGCCTAGGTACTTCACTAAGAATTTGAGCAAATTGCTGTTTATTTCGACCAAACCTATTGGTTTGGTCGAAATAACTAAATGATCTGGCATGTTCTCAACATTATTAAAATCTACAGTTACAGGACTTGTATTTAATGTCATCAAGTCCTGTATTTGCAAGGCAGTAAACATGTGGTTTCTGTTGTGTGAGTGATTATTTAAAAAATCCCATGAACCTTGACTTACATGTCGGGAACATACACGGTTGTTGCTTGGGATATAATAATTATAGGTCTTTAATAGGAACTGTCTTAGAGACAATGGTACGGTAAGACGCTCGGTGCTATGGCACCCTGAAACAAAGCAACGGTTTTGTGACTCTGCAGCTCTTGCATACAAAGACATCATTATTTGATCACAAACATTTTGTGGTTCAATAGGTCCAGGAATGGGATCATCACTGGAATCTCTTGATGTTCTCACTACATGTGGAGCTCGGTCAGCATGTTCCCAACATGGATGACAAATAGAGCTTGTAGCACTTGCCTATAAAAAAGTGTTCTATAATAACAATTAAAAATCCCAACAACTCAAAATGATTTTAAAATTCTAAAATCAGAGATTTTGCTAGCTATCATATCATATTTTAAAAATCAAGATTATTTTACTATCACTGTTTAAATAAAATAAAATCCATTCCCTCGCCTGAGTCCCAGCAGTGGAAACATTTAAAAGGCTGATAATGCTATGCTATGAAAATAATATTAAAAAAAAATTGAACGTGTTATTTATAAACGGAACAATAAATAATTATTATACTTACTTGTCGTGGGTGAATCCATTCTGATATGACACCAAAAATGTGGTTTTCACGCTGGGAATGTTGTGTTATTGTATGAGATCGAATGCGCAATAAAGATCTTCCACAATTAATGCAAACATGACGATGGCCAACATTCATGTTAGATTCAATACTTGTATCAGCACTGGTTCCAGGCAATGACTGAGTAGCTACCATCCAGCAAGAGTCGCACACATGGTCCGATGCAGTGACCTAAAATATAGAGTCATATAAATACCTAATTGCAAATTTTTTTGGTTCCAAGTGATAAGCACCTGCATACAGAAAATACAAATAATGTAAGTATAGGGTACAAAAATAATGTAAGTGTAGGGTATTCTTAACAAACAAATGCAAGTTAAAGACACACGGGGTGTCTTTAACTTGCATTTGTTTGTGAAGAATGTAAGCTTGTTTTACAATTAAATGTTGGTTTAATTGTAAAGCAAGCAGCATGTCATTTTAAACCAATCAATCTCTCAGTAAATACTGTAGTGTAAAAGTGCAAAAACCGGCGAGCGTTGGCGGCAAAAATTTTGAGGTTAAGTCGGGATGGAAATTACTTGTTCGAAAAAGTTCAACAAGGCAGGAAAGTCTACAGGAAGGAAGAAAATGGAGACCGTACAGAACAATCATTTTACTATAAAACTGGAAGGTGCCAGAAACTGAAACATATGGAAATTTCAAACGTCCGTATTACTGCGTGGTCAAGGTGTCTACAATATAGTGGATGGAACTTCGGTTAAACCTGAGGATGAAGTACAACGAAATCGTTGGGAGGCTCAGGATGCGAAAGCTCTAACGTTGTTGGTCACAAGAATGTCGGAAGAAGTCATGTTACATATCATTTCGTGTGAGACCTCAGCTAGTATGTGGCAGAAACTACTGAGTGTCTATGAACAGAAGTCTGAAACAAGCATCCACATAATACAACAACGTTTCTTTCAATTCAAATATGATGAAAATTCAGATATGTCCGTATTTTTATCGAAGATACAGGAGATGCAAAATCACTTGAAACAGCTCGGCGAAGCAATATCCGATAAGTTTGTTATAACGAAGATTTTGATGTCGTTACCGGAAGATTATAAGCATTTTGTCTCGGCGTGGGAATCCGCTCCAGACGATAAGCAAACCTATAATAATCTAGTCGCTAGGTCGTTAATAGAAGAAGAGAGAATTAAAGAAAAAGGCGGAAGCTCGCAATCATCGGCAGCGTTTGTGGCTAAAAAAACAAACAGAAAAACTGCCAAATGTTTTAAATGTAATAAACTAGGACATTATATAAGTGAGTGCCGATTTAATAAGTAATGATTTTCGTAATTCCAAGGATCATCATTTGGAAGTGAGGTTGTGAGTTACTGTAATAAGCCAGAACATTTAAAAAGTCAGTGCCGTTTTAGAAAGGACAAAAAAGGTAATGCATTCTTGGTCATGGACAAAATTAGTGAATCTAGTGCATATTTTAATAAAACAAAATGGCTGGTGGACTCGGGTGCAAGCAAACATATGTGTTGTGATTACGAACTATTTAATTCTTATTGTTCCGTAAAAGGTAAATCGGTAATTGTGGGAAACGGAACGCAAATTAGTGTCAAGGGCAGCGGACAGGTGACAGTACAAATATGGAACGGGAACGAATGGATCGACACTACCATAGATAATGTACTACATGTTCCCGAACTGTCAACCAATTTGTTCTCTGTGAACCGCGCAACAAGTAAAGGTTATGTTATTGTGACAGGTGAAAATGATGCAAGTTTTAAAAAGAAAATATGGTGATGGCAGTTGCTGAGCGTAATGGGAGCATGTATTATTTGAACTTTCGTTATCATAATACGTCCGAAGCCAACGTTGCGGAAATAAAGCGTTCAGTTTTGCACGAATGGCATGAAAAAATGGCGCATCAAAACATGACTTATGTGAAAGAAGTGTTGAAGAACAATAAAGTTGATATTAATACTCAATTGTCCGACTCGGCGACATGCGAAAGTTGCATGAAGGGTAAAATTCACCGTCTGCCTTACCCTAGAAGTGAAAATGTAACTCCAGCTATCTTATTCTGTGATAATCAGTCTGCCATGGTTATTGCTAATACCAACACTGTAAAGAGATTAAAACACATAGATATTAAATATCATTTTATTAGGGAACTTATTGAGAAACAAAAACTATGTATTAAATATGTGAAAACTGAGGAGCATGATATGCTGTTTAAAGCTTTGAGAAATAATACATTTTTAAAATTTGTAAAAATGTGTGGTTTAGAGTAACTCAATTGCATAGAATGTTATTAGAATACATATTGTTACAGTAGTTGCAAAGTTTCTTTTCTCAGTAGATAATTTAGTTTTAAGTTAATAGTAGATATACATCCAGTTTATTACATTGAGAGGGGGTGTTATAAAAAGTTATTAATGTGCAATGTAATAGGGTCTAGGTGTGAGTGAGACAGAGATACAGCTTACTCTCTCTAACTGTCATGGCGTCTGTTCTGTATTTGGTTAAGCGTTACTAAAAGTTTATAAATATATTTTTGAAGTTTAAGCCTATTTTTATTTATATTTCATCTTAGGGTAGGTAGGGTAGGCAGGTAGGTAGAAAGGTAGTAAATTGCATTGCAACGCATGCCGGGGCACAGCTAGTATATATATAAATCTCAGGCATATCAGAAAGTAAAGACAACATTACAAAAGAGACATGAAAAAAGACAAGTATGGATTTCTATGTCACCGGAGATAAAGGATACATATATTGTGTATCAGGATGGCAATATGTAGTTCAGAGGATATTTACTGGAAGAATCTTTAGTAGAAGAACATAAACCAGGACCTGGTTTATGTTCTTCTTATGGACAAAAATATTGGATAGTTTTACTAAAAAGAAGATAGGAGTATCTAAACCTCAGAACCTAACAAACTTGTCAGAAAAAATTGTGCTAGATAAATTCAGTGCTAAAACATCAAATATGTTACAGTGGATGAATAATTTTGAGGCAGAATGTATGCGTTTTGAAATTACGGAGGATATAAAGAAAATATATTATTTTTTAACTTTTTTGAGCGTTTCATGTATGGACTGGTATAGTTCTATGCGAATAAAACATACCATAAACTCAGAATGGAAAACGTGGAAAAAAATGTTTTGTGAGACATATACGGTTAAAGGTTGGACTCCGGTCAGGTATGCAATGTTATTTAACCACTCTGCACGCCAGGATTTTGACACATGACACATCAGCTGAATCGGTGAGGTGACGCGAATTGTCATGAAATTCAAGATTTTTCATCAATTTACAGCATTCAATTTTGTTATTAAAAATAAATCACAGCGGGTGGTTCATACGATTAGTTTGAGGTTTATATTTCCAAAACCCTCATAAGGTCGGTAAAACGGCGTCAATCTATTGTAAAATACATATTACTACACCCTTTCATAAATTAGGTACCGTAAAATTTTCCTACTTTGCTCCTATAGATGATATATTATATGAGTTTATTACGCTCCAATTCTTTTAAATGTTTTATCGCTTAATATGTCCAAAACGGTGCAACATTTCATTTAACTGTGAACGCACCCAAAACATCTTACTTATAAGTGGCAACACTGAACTGTCAAATTTTTCATCCGCCATTTTTTTCATCAGTCAGGTACAGCTGAAGTGCAAGACCTTAAAAGTTATTATTTTTTTGTATCCGAAAAAGCTACTTCCATCTTGAAATCTGCATAGTGCATTAAGGTTTAAATTATGTTTTAATGTTATTATGTATATAATCAGGTAAACGAATACGTAAATATTTCATTGGATTGTAGAGTTGGTCATAATCTAACCTCACATTTTTGGCGTGCTCGTATTTCCTTTGGTACGATGGGGTAACTTTGCGTCTGGAGCAAAGAAAACCCAAACATCAGCCGCCATTTTTATTTATTGTAAGTGGTTTTTAATACACCTTTCATCAAGGAAATTGTTATTTAGTTTCAGATCAGATGCCCAGAAATTATAAAAAACGTGTAGGGTCGAGAAATTATAAAAATTACACCTCCGAAACTCTAAGAGAAGCAAGCAAGTGCTCCAAAAAAGCAGTTTCCCAGTTCTGTTAAACCGACTCACCGATATTTTGTAGCCGACGCCGGAGGTAAACCTCGTCTCAGGTTTTCGAAAATGCGGAATTTATCCACTTGATGCTAATTCATTATTAGAGAGGTTGCCTACGACTGTTGACAAGACTGCTTTGCAAGATTCTTTTCTACACAGTCTTGAAGCTAAGAGGCTAGAATGGACGACAAATGGTAGTAGAAAAGGACGTCGCAGGAAATTAAACATCACTCCTGGAAAAGTGTAACTGAAGAATTATGCACACTTTTGGCTGATAAAGAAAATGAAGAGTTGGCTCAGCCGTCAACTTCAAAGCAACCATGTCGCCGTAGAGCCAGTAGTGAAAACTTTTGCGCAGAAAGTGTCAACGTGTCACTTCATGATTCTTCCGATCTTAGTTCTCTTGGAGATTTAGAAAATCTTGTAGTCTTGTTTTTGAAAACTAACACAGATACAGCAACCGAAACTTTCAATAAAAATTCCAATTTCAAACCAATCGTGAAGGCGGTTGGGCAATATGTAGTTTTCACATATGAGAGAGAAGTATTTCCTGGTAAAATTACAAAAATAATTAAACAATGAAGAAGTCGCTAAAACCCTGGACGTGGCCTAAACCCGTCGATGAAATTCAATACCATTGGCAGGATATACATATTGGGATGATATATTGCTCTTCCACGTTTAAATTTGAAATGCAAGTCGTTTATCGATTTTCCGCTGCCCAAGTACCTGAAATAGAAACACAAAAAATAAACAGGGTGGCCCATTTAGATTGGTCAGTGTGGACAAATTACACAATTGGACTTACACATTTATTTCTTTCTTTGCAGGTAACGAGGTTGTGAAAAAATGGAGAAGCGTGAAGGACAACTTTTTTCGATACGTAAAAAAATAAAAAAAACAGTTCGTCTGGATCAGGGGCAAAACAATTGAAAAAATATCATTATTACAACCAGTTGCTGTTTTTAATGGAAGTTACCCAAAATAAAACTGACAGTAGCCTTGAAATGATGCCTGAAGAAACGGAACGAAATGCAAATGCAACATCATCTCCATTTCCTACATAAGAAATGTCCTCGTTACCCCCAGGTCCTTCTCGCTACGTGCCTGCAAGCCGTAAGAGATCAAACCCAGCAATAGATGATTTCGAGGCGCAAACATTAGAAGCGTTGCAAGAGAAAGAAAACCGCCACTTATCATTTTTTAAAGGAATTTTGCCTTCTTTTTTTTTTCGGGTGGGAAATCATCCAATGACTTCCCATCTTTAAAAAACTGTTTTTAAAGATAATAAATGAATAAATGATTAACATTATTATGATATTTGAATTACTTACCTCAATGTAATACCAATCATTTCAATTGGTTCTAAAGGGTTCCTGAATTTGGTATACTGCTTCTTTAAATGTGGTTTTAAGGTTTTAACCAAATTAAAGAAGCTGGCCACACTCTTTCTAAAAAAATTGAAAAAATATTTTCATCCAACAACAACTCCCTATATTCCTGCATAAAAAACTGACCATCACTATTTCTTAATAATATCAAAGGAGATATCCAGAATCTTCTATGGTTTCTACGTTTATTTCGGCGGTGGCGTAATAAAAGCAACAAAAGAACACGTTTGTATCTGTTTGTCAGAAGCGTTTAATACTGGTTGTAACTATTCTACATTAAATACACATCGCTCAGCATTGTCTCTAATAGTAGGCTCTGAAGTTGGGAAGGATGAGAATGTAAAGCGCCTGTTAAAGGGGGTGTTTAGACAAAGACCATCTCTCCCTCGGTATACAGAAACCTGGGACTCTGCAGTAGTACTAGAATTCTTGAACAAAACACCAACTGTTTTGACCCTCAAAGACTTGTCCAAAAAATTAGTTACCTTATTAGCCCTGACTACTGCCCACAGAATTCAAACATTAGCAGCAATTAAACTTATAGATATTCACTTTACATCTCATTGTGTTATAATAAATATTTCTGATATAGTTAAAACTTCCATTAAAACAAGAACCAACACCATTTTACGCTTACCTTATTTTGAAAATGAGACAGTGTGCCCAGCCCATATCTTAAAACCATATATTTAAAGTACCAAGGAAGCTGGGGGTGATATCCCTTACCTGTTAATTACCACTAAAAAGCCTTTTAAAAAAGCTACATCCCAAACAATAAGTCGTTGCATTAAGGACACGTTTACAGAGAGTGGGATTGATACTAGTATTTTCTCTTCTCATAGTACTAGACATGCATCTACTTCAAAGGCAAAAAAGCAGGTGTTTCAATTGAGCTTATTAAAAAAACTGCTGGCTGGTTAGATAAGTGAAGGAATAAATAAAAAAACAGTACTACGAAATGTAACTTGTGAGAAAGGCGGTTTTATTAAGATTAAACAAATGTTACCAACTTACAAAATTAACCAACTGAAAAATAATGTTGCCAGTATAAAAGGTATTACATTGATTTATACCAACACCCCCCTTCAAGGTAATACATATTTTTATTTAGGGCTCTAATATTTTGATATTGAAATTAAGGTCCATAGGGGTGCTCATTTCCTTACAGTTTTGCATTTCAAATTTCTGTAAGATATTTTCAAGATATTCTTTTTGATTAAGTTTAGTGACTCTATTCATCAAATCCTGTGTTACCCGTATGCCTAAAAACTTTAACACATATCCTAAATCTTTCATTTTAAATTCTCTGTTTAACAATGCTTTAAGGTCACAAGTTTCACTATTATTATTACCAAAAATTAACAAATCGTCAACATATAATAGAACATATGTTTTGGCTTCACCAGTATGTTTTGTATACAAACAGGTATCGCTTTACTTATTGTTCTTTTCAACAATTACGTAAGCTGTGTAACTTCTAAGTTATCTTGTTTAAAGAACACATCAAACCACGGTGCCTTAAACACCAGAGCAAAACGGCAAAGCTGAGCGAGAAAACAGGACTCTAGTTGAAGCAGCGAGAACAATGTTGTATGCAAAAGGACTGCCAAAGAAGTTATGGGCGGAAGCTGTGCAAACAGCAGCATATGTATTAAACAGAACCAGCAAAAGTAACGAGCCTGAAAAGACTCCGTTTGAGACATGGACCAACAAGCACTTTGATATTAATGAACTGAAAACCTTTGGTACCTCAGTGTTTGTTCATATCCCTAAGGAGAAGAGACGAAAATGGGACTGTAAAGGGGAGAAAGGAGTCATGGTAGGCTACGGAGAAGATGTAAAGGGCTACAGCCCTTTACACAAGATAACCTAGAAGTTACACAGCTTACGTAATTGTTGAAAAGAACAATAAGTTTTAATATTAATTTCATTCTTTAAGTATTATAATTGTGATTAGGAACTGGCATTGTTAATAATAACATTAAATGTCGTTTCTTTTCTTACAGGTTTGTAATAGTTTGTAACTTAATAAGTAGTAACACAAATTTGTTAAAATTTCATATTTTATAAACAATAAATCTTTTCTTACAGAGAAACTCAATTGTGTTTGACTGACTGTGTCGTCCTAATCCTGAAATATCTTATATATTTATCAGATGGATGTTACAGGGGCCTTTCTGTATGGAAATATTGATGAAACAGTTTATTTAGAGTTACCAGATGGTGCCTAACTGCCTATAGTGGGGATAAAAATATTGTTAAGCTAAAAAAATGTTTCAATGGTTTGAAAAAGTCACCAAAATATTGGAATGAAAAATTTAATTTTGTAATAATGACAAAAGGTTTTGTAAGATCCCAAAGCGATACCTGTTTGTATATGTCGTAGGATAATTTGATACTTCGAATCTTCGCGGAAATCCTAGGGGTTTTGCGAAAACGCGGATAATTAGACATAGGCGAAAAATTATCAAATCTTACTGGACAAAGTCAGGATTTTTGCGAAAATACTCGTTACTATAGTAAGATTTGATGTGCTCAACACTGATTGGCTACAATTTTGCTGGCTGACTTCTAATTGGTTCCTAGTTTGCCGATGATTAACTTCAAGTATTGTATCATAGAGTTATGAAGGTTTAGAATAGGTGAGAAAGGAAAATCACTAAATTGATTTTTATAAATTTTTTATTGAAAATTTTAGTATGTATGTTGTTTTCTACAGACAATAGGAGATCTCAGTCGTAGTAAAAAAAAATGATCCAATTTTAGGGTGTAATCCATAAATTGGATGAAACTGGTTAGGTAAACAATTAGTTTAATAGTGCAACAATGGAATTGATCAGTCTTGTGAATTAAAGTCTTGAGATAAAATCACTCATTCATCAGCCTTCTCTTCTCTTATACAGCTAAACTTAAGATATATTGAGGCAAAATTATTATCACATTCTGGTTCACTTATAGTGAACAAAATAACTACAACAAATTATTATTGAATTAGCAAAAATAGGAAAAAATAGACTTATTCAAAGAAATTAAAAGATAACTAGAAAAAAATTTGAAAAGCGAATAATCACAGAACAAAAGATAATTAAATACGTCACTAATGTGAAACTTACGCTGAGTTGCATGGACCTGTAACATTGGAGTTGCAATGCAAGCACAGCTGCGTTTAGTAAATAGTAATATGAAATTATTAGTAAGACTTTACTTGTTACAACAATTCAAAGATTTATGACATTTGGAATTACAAAGCAAACCGTGCTTTTTACAAGCACACTTATTTGAGGAACATTGTTTGCTTGCTTTCTTGCAATGACATTGCTTAAACCCTTGTCCGCCGAATGGTGATAGTTGTGAGGAAATACCACGAATAGGTAATACTACCTCGGGAACGGGGCCGGTAAATTGAGCTCCTGGAGATATTTGAAGTGCGTTTCTTGGTAGCCAATCTTTAATTATACCAACGGAGGTACCAACTTGAAACAAACCATTCTTCTTATCAATTACTCGTCCTGTAATGTTTTTGTTATCTAAGGGTGCACGATCGTACTTCGGAACATCAACCAAAATTGTAGCACCTACATCTATTTCTTTAAATTTTTTGTTGGATGTAGTACACATAGTCGCAGCTGCTCTTTTTAAATTTTCATGCGAACTTGTTCTTTCTTTCTTAATAGAATCTTCTTGCCAGCATAAGTTACATTTAACATTAGAAGAACTACTACCTTCTCTAACTTCAGACACTCCACATGCGCCGTGAATCACTTTTTGGCATTTTGAACATTTGAGTGAATCGGATGTGGTAATTTGGCAAATACAACATTTAACTTCAGTAGCAACAATATTATTGGAATGTTGTTGTTGTACATTTGTGTGGGAATTTGTGTCATTTATAGCGATTGTGGTTTCGTTAGAAAGCTGCTCATAGAAAAGGATTGCATTTTCAACTTTGGATTCATTTCTACAACCTGCATTACGCTCGTCTTGAATATCTTCAGTGCGAGGAGGATTTTCATTAATTAAAACCTGTTGTAAGTCTTCTTCATTTTCTAATTTTGACAATGTATCTCTAGGCAAATAAGTTGAAGACAGGCCAATTACAGGATCGTGACCAAACAAGGCTTTGTATGGTGAACGTCCTATTGTGCGATGATGCGAAGAATTTTTCTGGAACTGAACGAAATAGCATCCCAGTGACCATTCAGTTGAGTTATTGTCGGACATCCAGGAACGCAACATGTTCTCAACATCCTGATTGCACCTTTCTACCGAATCTAAAAAAGAGAAAAATACTTTATTGCACATAAAAAAAAATACAAAACAACAGATAACAACAAAAGACAGTACAACATAGGTGGCCTTATTGCTAAGGTAGCAATCTCTACCAGGCAACCTTTGGGTGAAAGAAAAATGCATAGCGGTTAGCGAGATAGTGCAAAACTTGCAAACAAACCTTGACTTTGAGGATGTCGGGGACGTCCATTCACTATCTTGCATGCAGGCCACAATGTGATTAGCTCTTTTATTATGCTGGCAGTAAATTCCTTGCCATTATCACTCTGTAAAATCATTGGCGCACCCACTTCTAAGAATATTTTTAAAAGAGCCATGGCTACTTCAGTTGCTTTTTTACTGGTTAAAGGTCTGAAAAAGCAGAACTTAGTGAGGTGGTCTTGATAGTTTAAAATCCATTTGTAATTGTGGCTAGGAGTTGACTGGAGATCAATTAAATCTACCTGCCCACGTTTGTTAAAGTCTTGAGAAATTATGGGGCGTACAACAATTCCTGTTTTTGGGCAACTTTTTTTATTCAGACAGATCTTACACAAGTTGAGGAACAATATCATAATCGGTACCGGTATCACATATTGTTGCTTTAGGTTATATATCAGTTTGTCGCGTCCTCCATGCCCAGTTGATATGTGCGCCTGCAGAAGAATATCATAGTACATATCTGTTGAAGGTACTTGTACAACAGGAGAGTTAAGATCTTTTCTTCTCAGTATCAGAAGTTTTTCTTGACCTACACTCATCACGTCGTATTTTTTTGCATTTCTATACTGTTGTTGTGTTTTTGGTTGCTTAAGTACACTCGCAGTTTTAAATTGTTCAATTGAATTTATTACAGCATTTACGCGTTCTTTAGTCCATTCTGGTTTAGTTGTACCGTCAACTCTATTATCGTAAAACTTTCTTAACTCTATGTAAAATTTGTCTTTATCGGAGATAACCTCCAAATTCTCCGATTCTGCTGAAGGTTGAACATCATTCTCTGTCGAATCTGTCATAATTGTATGAAAACCAAACCTCCTATTCACACCGTTTCTTAGTTCAAGTCCAATTTTATAGTCCACTTTTAACACAATGACAAACAAAACACCGCTAAACCAATCTCGAAAGCATTGTTGTTGTTGAGTGGTTGACTAAGACTTTTATGATATATGACACTATGTACATCCGTGTAGCACTTTTATTTACCACTTTATTTAAGTCCAAGTAGGTACACTATTTACGATAAAAAACAAAACACTTCTGCAATTTAACTCAGACACAAACGTAAACAAATAACGTGCGGCAACAAATGATTGACATTTAAGACGTCAACCAATCAGAGACGATCTCTTATTGAACGCGCTGACCGACCAATCAGCGTTCTTATTTCATAACAGCCAGCGTTTCGTTTCGCAATATTGCTATAATAACGAGTATTTTCGCAAAAATCCTGACTTTGTCCAGTAAGATTTGATAATTTTTCGCCTATGTCTAATTATCCGCGTTTTCGCAAAACCCCTAGGATTTCCGCGAAGATTCGAAGTATCAAATTATCCTACGACATATACAAAACATACTGGTGAAGCCAAAACATATGTTCTATTATATGTTGACGATTTGTTAATTTTTGGTAATAATAATCCCTGTCTATTAAACAGTTCACGCACTTCTTTGTTTACGAACTCCAACCCATTGCCACAACGAAAATAGCGTATCTTATTGTTAGTAGTATTTTCAGCTTTATTTATGAAGTTCTCGATGCACATCTTCACTTCATCCTTCCCTTTAATAAAGTACACTGACCTGTAGTTGGAATAGTCGTCTTTCATAATAATTAAGTATCTGGAGCCTCCCACAGACGGCACCTCCATAGGCCCACATGTATCAGCATGTATAAGCTCGCACACCCTAGTTGTTTTTGTTTCACTCGTGCTGAACGGCAAACGATGTATTTTGCCTTGTAGGCAACTTTCACACTTTACTTCTGCATCATTTTCAAACAAAATGTTATTTTTCTTGAGCACAGTTTTTACGTATTGTAAATTTTGATGGGCTAGTCTTTCGTGCCACTCTTTAAGACTTCTTTGCACTTGAGTCACATTTGCTTCTTCGTATTTGTAACGTACATCCAAGAAATACATAGCTCCGTTACGATTAGCCTCTGCACACAGTTTATTTTGTTTGTATAATTTGCATTTGTTATCGTCTGTAATCATAACATAACCTCTACCTGTCACGCAGTTGACAGATAACAAATTTGTTTTTAGTTCCGGCACATTTAGAACATCGTAACACATGGTCGTGTGTATCCACTGCTGCCCGTCATAGACTTGTAGCGCCACCTTTCCGCAATCATGTGGTCTAATCGCACTGCCATTACCGACAATACAGATTTGTTCGATAATGGTGAATAGGTACTTTGTAAACAAATGACGTTCACGACACATATGTTGGCTAGCGCCACTGTCCACTAGCCACTGTGACTTTTGAAAAGTTTCACTGGAATTCACAATAACGAATGCATTACCCGGATTACTGTCTTTTTCCTTGCCTTTTTTAAACCAACACTCTTTTTAGATGTCCCAATTTCTTACAGTAAAAACACTTTTTAACTTGCTTATTACCACTGTCCGAACTGTTATTATAGCGATTTTTTTTTAAAACATTGCCCCACACTAGGAATTTCTCCTGTATCGTGGGTACGTTTACAAACATTTAAGCTCACATACACAAACAGCCAGACCCGAAACAACTATCTGCAGGTCATACAAATATTTGTTCCGTGCGGGAATCGAACTCGCAACACGCAGCGCAGCAGTCGATCGCTCAGCCACTGCACCAACCGTGCCTTCAAAATACACTATTACTATTACACTCGCTCTGGAAATGTCCCAGTTTATTACACTTATAACACTTAACGTTTTTCTTTTCTACTTTCTTCGCAATAAAAGCCGCTGACTGCTGAGGCCCCTCTTCTTTGTCTTTGAATCGCTCCTCTTCTATAAGTAATCTTGCAACAAGATTATCTTATGTTTGTTTTTCTTCCGGCGCAGATTCCCACGCGGAGACAAAATGTTTGTACTTAGCTGGAAGCGACATCAACACTTTTGTTATCACGAAATTTTCCGAAATGTTTTCACCCATCTGTTTTAACTGATTCTTTAATTCTTCGATTTTAGAAAGAAATGTAGACATATCCGTTCCCTCTTCATATTTGTACTGAAAAAATCGTTGTTGTATGATATGTTTGCTAGTTTCTGATGTTTGCTCGTAAACACTAGAAAGCTTCTTCCACATTTCCGCAGACGTCGAACTTGTTAAAATGTGCATCATCAGCATTTTCCGACATTCTTGTCACAAGCCATGTTTGTGGCTTTGCATCTTGCTTCTCCCATACTTTCCCGGCTGCATCTTCCGGTTTCACACGTGCGCCCATGCCCTGGTAACATAGAACATTTTTTTTTTGTGATAACTGCCATCTATCCCCCACACATGGAACTTTTTATTGCAGTGTTACCACTTTTTTCGGTTTGAAATATTTGGTAGTTCACATTAATTGTTAATTTTGCTATTTTTCTTTAATTAGTTCATTTCCACAAAAAAAAATATGACTTATTAACCGAGTTTAATTTTTTTTAAATATTTAATTTAAATTTTGTATTATTAGTAATAGTTTAACGGTGATTGAATCTTATGAGTATTTTACAGATACCAAACGTTAGCAACACAGAGTCCTAAACATCACAAGAAATTTGCCACTGGTGTGTTTGAATGCTCGTGCGAATTTTTCTTGTAATTTTTGGTGTTTTTGTGTTATTACGTTGAGTTGAGCTTTAGTTCCTCCGTATATTCCAGAAATACTAAAATTCCAGCATAGACTTTTCTTTGTAAAAGTGTTTGTGACATATATTTAGATAGGCCCTCCATAAGGAGTTTGGACCATATATCTCAGTGTAGTGTTATTTCACATTTTACACAATGCCTCGAAACGTCTGCTGTGTTCCTGGGTGCCCAGTAGTAGCAGAAGATGGTAAGCGGAACTATAATTATGTTTGAATAATTTCAACTTCAATCACGTCTCAATAAACCCTAAAAAAAACCGCCTAAATATACCGGCGAACTGTGGGTGTACATTGGTACACCTCTGCCTAACCCTTCTGGGAATACAGGCGTGATGGTATATTTTTATTCATGTCTCAATATAAACATTAGATTGATTTGGACGAAAATTTATCCATGAATCACAACTTAGAGGCGGTAAGACGATACTCTTCTGCATACGATTACTTTTTATCTAGCTTTGTACAGCCAGCCCCGCTAAATTTTATTTACCATGACATGAGCTTTTCTCATGTAGCTCATACCGGCACCATACCAGAAAATAGTAGCAGACTATAAATCATTAAGGCGATTAAAATTAACTTTAGCAAAGTTTACTTATGGTCTGACTCAACAACAGTATTAGGTTGGCTAGTTCCTTAAAACCGTTTGTTCAGAATAGGGTCGTTGAAATAAACGAACTCACTGAAAAATGTAAATGGTTACACATAAATGGCAAACAAAATCCAGCAGACTTACTTTCACGTGGTAGCCCTATATGATGTGCTTCAAACATCCGATTTATGGTGGCACGGCCCGAGTTGTTTACGTGAACCTAATTCAAACTGGGAAAAAGGTATATCGTCTACTTGTCGCAATATTGATGATTTAAAGGCCATTCTTAATAATAACAACCTAAAAAATCATATAACCCTACCGACGAGGAAAACCTCTTGTTTAGATTTAATTGTAAGTAATTTACACGACGCTAAGTCCGCACTGCACTATTTGGCACTATCAGACCACGAAACAGCACAATCACTGACAGCTAATGTAGAATCGGATGATAAAATTAAGAACATTAACAGTTTCTGGTTTAAAACTGTAAGAGAGCTCAGTGACGATAACATAAATAAATTTAAAGAATGTTTGTCAAGCTTATCTTTCTCTGAGGTTTACGAATGCAACTCAACAAACAGCGCCTTCAATTGTCTACACGACACAATTGTTCTTTTTTACAACTTATGTTTCCCAATTATTAGAGTTAAAATTAGTAACAAACAAGTGAAAAACCGTTGCCTAACAAAAAATATAAAGCGATGTTGTATTAAAAAACGAACCTTATACCTAAAATATAGACTTTGTAAAGATAACAAAAACCAAAACAAAAAAAAATACGACAACTATACTCGAATATTAAAAAGATGTATACAAAATGCACAACGAATCAATAGTTTACAATATATCAACAAAGCAAAAAATGCAAGTAAAGCTGCATGGAACTTAATTAAAACAGATGTTAATAATACTAAAAGTTATTCTGACATAGAGACAATAAAAATAAATAATGAAAGTTATGACAACCCTAACAATATTTGTGACCTATTCAATAACTATTACATATCCCTAACCAATACGACCGAAAAGTCACAAGATAATAACCATAATACCAATTTTAAAATTCCTCAGAATCCTAAAAGCATTTTCCTAACACCATTGGATGAATCAGACGTGTATAAAATAATTCATAGCTTAAAAAATACAAACTCAACTGGGTATGACGACTTAAATACCAAAGTGCTAAAGGTATGTGCATCGAGTCTAGTCTCGCCTCTATGCTACATAGTAAATCTATCCCTAAGTGAAGGAGTTTTTCCAAAGCGACTGAAAATGTCAATCGTAAGACCTTTATACAAAAAAGGCTTAAAGTCGGATATGAGTAACTATCGACCAATTACATTAATCCCGATATTTTCAAAAATATTTGAGAAAGTTATGTGTAGTAAAATAGAAAACTTTTTGACATCATGTGATATGCTTAAAAAGGAACAGTTTGGATTTAGAAAAGGGAGCTCTACGGCTTCAGCGTGTTTCTCTTTAATCAAACAAATAACCGAAAGTCTGAACCAAAAATCAAAAATAGGATGTGTTTTTCTAGACATGACAAAAGCCTTTGACTTCGTCTGTCATAGGACCTTAATATCTAAACTTTCTCACTATGGAATCCGCGGAATGGCCAATGATTGGATCAAAAGCTTTCTTACGGACCGACAGCAATGCGTAGAAATAACAAGAACCTATCAAAATGAACGAAAGCAATTTCGATCAAAGTACAGACAAAACAACTCTGGAACACCACAAGGGGGAACTTTATCCCCTCTATTATTTCTAGTATACATCAACGACCTACCAGAGGCAATTAATGAAGGTTGCGTACTATTTGCTGACGATACAACCTTAATTGTGAAAAGTAATGATAACAAGGACTTAGAAAAACGGATTGTTGAAGCATTAGACAAGGCAATCAAATGGCTAGAAAAAAATAACTTAAAAATAAACATGACGAAAACAAATATAATACAATTTCAAGCACTTAACACAAACACAGATCGTCTAGACATTCGATATAACAATTATTGCTTAAACACTGTCAATGAATGTGTATTCTTAGGTATAACCGTGGACAATCATTGCAGTTGGAAACCACACATAGACAAAATACTAAAAAAAATAGATCGCTTTGTGTATGTCCTGAAACGTATACGACAAACAGTTAATTTAAATACCGCAATGGTTGCTTACCATGCTTATGTAGCATCTTTACTTAGATATGGTCTTATAATTTGGGGCAACTCAGTAGACGTAGAAAGAGTCTTTAAAGGACAAAAAAAATGTATTCGTGCAATGTGTGGAGCCCACTTTTTAGATAGCTGTAAACCTTTATTCCAAAAACATAAAATACTATCTTTACCATGTCTTTATATCTTTGAAACATGCATGTTTGTAAAACTAAATTATAATCTATTTGAAAAAAACAGTTACAAAATAAATAGTAGAACACGACACAACGACAAATTGAAACTACCCCAAATCAAATTAATGTTATTTAAAAGAAATGTTTATTGCATGGCAATCATTATATACAATCATTTGCCAAATAATATCCAAGATTTGCCATCATCATTGTTTAAAAGGGTATTGGCTAGACTGTTTTTAGCGAAAAATTATTAGTGTCAAAGAATATTTAGAGGATAAGTCGTTAGTAACATAAAAAAAACCTTTATTGTATCATATCTGGGCGTTTTTCAAAAAAGATGTACACGTGACGAACCGGAACCGATTTTTGTGTTATTTAAATTTTGCTGTAAATTCTTATCTCATTTGATTAAATATACCCTTAAAAAGTAAAAAATAAAAAAAATACATCAGTATTACGCAAAACAACGTGGCAATATTTATTTTTATGCAAGGGTTCACAGGAACGTGCTCCGGTTCGTCACAAAGGAAAAGTGTAAATAAAATGCAAAATATGAGTTGGTATGAAAATTTATTTTTAATATTTATTTAATAAACCTTCAAATCTTTGAACTTAACCATCTAAACATAGATAAATCACTATAATAATCGCTAAGCAATCATTTTAATTTCGAGATCGTAACGGGCGGAACTTTTGACCATTAAAACTTTACATTTCTTCCTACTACTTATAATGAAATTGAACGAGATTACAAATAATATAAACAACAAATTAAGGGTCAACTACAACTATATAAATATTATCAAATAACTAAATATTTCTTAAATAGGATAGGTTTATTGTCTCGGTAAAATATGGGACAGTGACTATCTGGAATTCTATGTGACTAACTAGAAAAAATTAAGCAAAGTATACACGGAGTAATATTTGGTCGAACATTTTTATTTTAAGTCTATTTATAATCTAAAGTAAAAACAGGTTATTACTAAAATCTTAAGGTACTTAACTACTTACACAGTCTATCGTTTCACAGTCTATTTATTTTGAACATTATTTGTACTTTTTATATTTTATTAATATTTACTCATTTTTAAATCCTTATTTCCATTCCAAATAGCAATTGCCCGCACGAGTCACGACCAAGCAATCAAAATTAAATTAATGCAAAAAAAATATTCAGTTGTTATTCTAATTGTAGCTATTTGGAATGTAGTAAGTTATCGCTTAAGGTTCTAGAATATTTGCGACAGATTGAATATCTAATCAGTCTTCGAAACATCTGTCGCAAATAAAGTCAATAGCTGGTTGATTGCAGCATGATCTGCATACCCAGTTTTTACAAGCAATACACTTTGTCATATCTTTGATCACATATAGTTTACGCAGTTTACACATATGGCATGTAAAGTTTCTATTAATTATAGTTTTTAGTGACCTTGCCCTGCATTTTTCTTCTTTTATTGGTAAAATTACTTTTAGTTTTTTCTTTGACGGACCATTATCTGACGCCAATGTATTATTCTTTCTTTTAATCTTATTTTCATTCTCTTTTTCTTCTGTCAAACAGCCTACGGTGTCGTATTTTTTCAAGGTGTCTGCGGTATCTAAAACTATATCAAACCCCGGTTGAGGATATTCTATAACATTGTCAAAAACCTCTAAATTCAGAACATCATCAACATTCAAGTTAATTTCCATAACGGAATCAGTCTGATTAGCATTTTGGCTAGGCGAAACAGTGAGGTCAACAATATTAAGGTCACTCTGGTCAGTTTTACTACAGGGTGCAATATCAGTAACGGTAGTGATTCCTCCATCACTTTCATCTCGAGGCACATTTTCGAGATCAATGATCGAGATTGTTTGAACGTCAGGGTTACTCTGATCGTTTTCTATAAAAGCAGCGTTTTGATTGATGTCCAAAAATATTGGAGCATCATGACCACCGTGGTCAGTTTTATCTACGAAGGTGGTTGGAACAACACGGTTTTTATTGTAAAGTGCCACATCGATTCCAACAACAGAGACAGATCTACTGCCACGATGTTTCCGGTCAGAATCAAATGAATGAGTTTCGGGATTAAGACAAGTGCAAAGCCCGCGTTCATCGCCACAGAAGCAGCTTAATTTCCGATGCCTAATTTGACCGGCATCGACAGATATGATCTGGTGTAATTTCATGGTCTGCGGGACAGCTTTAAGATCTCTGGGAATGATTTTGTTCATATTCTCGATATCACTATCAGAGACTTTGAAACATTTAACAGATTTCATGCTGGTTGATAAATGTTGATACGCATCATCGGCATCTGTCACATCATGCCCATAAGCTACACGTCTATCTAACTGTCTTTTAACTGCACCCCCAATGCCATCTGCGACTCCCTTACCATGTCCACTTTCCGAAACCAGGTAATATATTTCAATTTCAATTTTGTTGTAAATAAGTTAATGAGGAAAAAGTTTTTTTTTGTCGGTATTGAGATGAGGGGCCGTCAGAAAAAAAATGGATAATTTCAACTGTTGGGTCTGATTTCCTTACAAACTGTAATATGGGCAAGAGATGTGCCCAGATGGGCCCATTGGGTTCGTGACATGTGTTATCAGATATCGTTACAAACTATTGCGACTTACCGATCCAATAAATCATACCACAATGAAGTGTTATACTAATTTTCGATGCTCCAAAATGCATTGACTGGATCTCGGCCCCCAGTTTACAATCGTAATTCTCGGAAAAGTCGATTAAAATGGCAATTTCTTTAATGCCCAGATTTTTAATGCAAATTTGGTATTGCCGCTGCTGCTCTTTCCAATTGTAGTAGTGTCTCTTAAATTTTGAAAACTCAGCTTTAAATTCTGTCACTAGATCTCGAACCTTTCCTCTCTGCACTTGTTTCACGGTTTTCTTAGTAGTAACACTTTTTTCCGCTTTTTGGTATGTATGCATAACTCTATCCCATCTAAACCATGTAATTTCGTCTTCATTTTTTTCCTCTTTGTATTGTAGGCTTCGGTTGTTGCAATTTAGACATTGTTCGTACATGCAAGCATACAAGTTTTTGTCACAAACCGATTTATTAATAGTATCTTCGAGGTTTTTATAGTCTATAACATTTTTGTTTTTCAGAGCAATGAAAAGATACTCCATGTTGCTATGCTTTACGCACATACAAGTATCTCTATTTTTGGCCGTGGGTGACAAAACGTAATACGGCTTATAGCGAAATAAAGTCGTAAAGCTGTGCGTTCCCCCTTCATTTTTATAAATTTCGTATATATTCTGTAATGTGTCAGTTAAATATCTGATCTGCATCTTCTTCTTTCCTCTAGTTTTGGTTTCTCGTTTTCCAGCTGTGTTTCGGCTTATGTCATCTCTTAAATAAAAATGCTTTACTTCTTCTTGAATCTTCTTGTTTATCACAAACTTTTTCTTACTTTGTCTTATGCGGCCTTTCAGCCCCAAGCACGTAGCAATCGTTGTGACTGATCTATTAGTTTTGACCACTTGGTTTACCGCGACAGATTTAAGCAGCCTTTTTTTCTGGTAAAGATTTAGCAGTGCCGTAAGTTTCGCGTAGTGACATTTCTAAAATTTCTTGCCGCGCAGTAAGTTTATCTATTATTTTTTGGAGCTCACCAACTTTTGCCTCATAAAGTAACTTTTGACGATAAAGTTTCTTGCGAATTGCTTCATTTTTTAATTTTAATTTGCGAACATTTTCTAAAGCCCCTCGATAACTCCTACATATTTTATTGTAACGAATTTTTAAGACAGGAGCTGCGCTTTTTTGGGACTTCGATGAACTTGGGGTAGCTCTTTGATTTTCGTTTTCTTTTTTATTCTTTTTTACTTTCTGTTTTCTCTTTTCTTCCCTCCATTGTTTTCTTCTACATTTTTTATCTTCTTCTGTCAACTCACTTATTTTTTTCCGACTCTTCTTAAGTCGTTCTAACTGCTTCTTCCGTTGCTCTTCAAATTTTTCAGGGTTTTGTTTAAGTTTCTCCCGGTAGCGTTTAGCTCTTTCTGCTGCCGTGAGAGCCATGTTTACTGAAATGTAGCAGACATACCTATATATCGCATTATATACTTAATCAATATACAGGGTGATTTGTAATTCGATGCGGTCCGAATGAAGGAGAGGTGGAAATTTTTCAAAAAATCTTTAAAGTTCGATATCTCCCAAACCAGTCAGTTTGGACCCCATGTTGTCGGGTTAGAATTGTTGCTAATAAGGTCTAGTATCACCCATTTCAAGGACCGCATCGAATTACAAATCACCCTGTATACACAACTCTTAATTATTTACCGAATTACTGAGTGACTGAGGAACTGACAAACAACGCACGGCCAAAACTACTGGTTGTAAGGTCTTTGGCATGTAGGTTCCTTAGGGAATGTAGGGGAGCACTAAGAGAGAATTTTCCGAAATTCGTATTTTCGTATTCGTCTTTGTATTTTTTTTCATTCAAATTGGTTCAACCGTTCTGAAGATTAGCGGTAACAAACATCCAAATATTTGCAATCTAACATTTTTTTAAATGTTAGAATGATTATTTATTTTTTTCTTATATCAAATGTAACCCCAGCCTAATAGTTCCGGTGCGTCACAAAATGTTTCCGGCTATACAATACGTGACGATCCCGATGTGACGAATTCATACCTACAAAACTTCTAACAATAATTCAAGCTGTTGTATTCACTTTATGACTACTTCTGACTTGTTTTACAATCCTTACTAATATTATAAAAGCGAAAGTGAGTTTGTTTGTTTGTTTGTTTGTTACCTCTTCACGCTTTAATGTCTAAACCGATTTTGATGAATTTTGGTACAGAGATAGTTGGGAACCAGGAGACGGACATAGGCTATTATTTTTTTAAAAAGAGTGGGATATGAGGGAGAAAGAGGGAAGAAACGGGAAAACTTAGCGTTGCTATTACAAATCTATAAGGCGCTACCGAATTTAACGCGAGCGAAGCCGCGGGCAAAAGCTAGTAAGTTATAAATAGAAATATCATTGTGTTATGGCAAATGACTTGAAAATTTGCTACATACCTCATAAAATCCTGTTACTAGCTGGAACTCCAATTCTGCACCACCGTAACGCGCCCGCTTTAGTCACAGATTTTGTTGACACTGAGGTTTGTTTCAAAATGGCGGTTGACACCACAGACAAGATAAATGTTGCCAGAAATGAAAAATAAGAATATTTTAGGGTAATATTGCGTTGAAGTATTGAAAAAATTATCGTGACGTATACCGGAATTCCGGTTCTGACATATTCCTGGGACAACAATAAATATAGTATTTTGAATTATTAAAACCCAAATTCGAAATTAAAAGCTCGAAATTGTATTTATGAGTTCAACATACGTCTACTGAGCCTAAAACAGTGACTCCATTTAATTTAGCTAATCTTACCTGAGACTTGAAAGTTCCAAACATGCAGGTGGGACACGAATATTTTACACGTTTTTTAATGTTAATTTTATGATGTTTTAATAACAGTGATAATTGGGTTGCATATTTTAGGCAATTTTATAACTTATACATGTAACTATTAAATAAATATGCAGTTTATTTGAGTACGGTGCATACAAAAATTATAAAAAATAGCTAAAGTGAGGGGACACCCCAAATTTGCTATGTACACCTTTTTTGAAAAACGCCCATCTACCAAATATACTTATATTCAATGCTAATCAATATTATAACTACAATACAATTTAAATGTTCAAATTTATAATTACAAATAGATTAATATAAGCCTTAATTATTATGTATTTTTATGGAAATATTTGTACGTCATAGTATAGCAGGATATGCTGGAACTAATATTATAACATCCATTGTACACACGACGACAGATCAACCTATACAAAACCAGTTTATGCGGATCTCTCATTGTACTTGAAATCTATGGTGTACGATCCGTTGTTGAGAGAGCTAAACTGGTTTTGTATAGGTTGATGTGTCGTCGTGTGTACCATATTCTTACAAATAAACATTTTGATTTGATTTTGATTTGATTTATTAATTTTAATGAGTTACCCGAGCTTAAACTAAATACTGTTGCCATGGAATGTCTAGTAGATACAGGCTTACAATTATTCGATAGATTTTCTACCTTAAATCGTTTAAAACGCACAATGGCGTATGTGTTGCGTTTCATTTCAAACACGCAAATTAAATTAAAATCAAACCGAGCGCTCGGCGCGTTATCAGCTGTGGAGCTAAATAACTCAATTAATACTTTGTCTCGATTATCACAAGAGGAATCTTTTCCCGATGAATATAAATGTTTAAAAGGTAATTTACCAATAAAATCTAATCGTAATTTATCCGGTCTTAATTTGTTTTTAGATAAACACGGCCTAATGAGGGTCGGCGGTAGAATAAAAATTCTCCTGACTTCAGTTTCGATAAAAAACATCCTATAGTATTATCAAGTAAGCATAACTTCACATTACTTTTATTTAATTACGAACACCACCGTTTAATGCATGCTGGGCCTCAACTACTTTTATCCACTTTACGAGAAAAGTGGTGGCCAGTAGGTGGTAGAAATTTGTCCAGAAAAATAACTCGTAGGTGTGTTGTCTGTACTCGTATAAAAGGCAAAACAATAAAGGCTCAGATGGGTAACTTACTAGTAGAGAGATTAGAATCAGAGTTTCCATTCTATCGTTGCGGTGTAGACTACGCCGGACCACTTCTCATACTTAGCCGTAAAGGGAGAGGAGCTAAATTGGAAAAATGCTAAATCTGTTTGTTTATATGTTTCTCAACAAAAGCTATCCATTTGGAATTAGTCACTAGTCTCACTACCGACGCTTATATACTCGCTTTAAAAAGGTTCATATCTAGACGAGGTAAACCGGTAGAGATATTCTCTGACAATGGGTCAACCTTCGTAGGAGCCTCTAGGGAATTTAGTTCATTCTTAAATAATAACTATAATTCTATTGTTAATTATACAGCTAACGAAAACTTTAGGTTCTCATTCATTCCGCCGTACACTCCTCATTTCGGTGGCCTATGGGAGGCAGGGGTTAAGTCTTGCAAATACCATCTCCGTCGAGTGGTGGGTAACGCACATTTAACTTATGAAGAGTTCAGCACAGTTTTAGCATTAATCGAGTCCATTCTGAACTCACGTCCCATTTGCCCATTATCCTCTGATCCCTCTGACTCACTCCCACTGACGCCAGCGCATTTTCTCATCGGTCGTCCACTCACTGCAGCCGCCTCTGATGACCTCACCACTACGCCAACACTACGCCTGTCACGCTACGCAAGGGTGGAACAACTGAGACAACACTTCTGGCAGAGGTGGGCAAAAGAATACATTACTGAGCTCCAGACTAGAACCAAATGGAAACATAAAGAACAAGAAATAAAACCTGATACGCTTGTTCTTATAAAAGAAGAAAACCTGCCACCACTCAAGTGGCGCCTCGGCAGAGTGATGAGCACCATCACCGGAAACGATGGCATCTCCAGAGTCGCTGACATCAAAACAGCGACTGGAGTGATACGACGGGCTTACACAGCTCTGCCCGTTACTACCCGACGACGGTGACGTCGGAGGTTCCTGATCAACATTGTGGCACAACTGCACTCCATTGGAAGCGGGTGCTTCCAAGGCGGGGGCCATGTTCACGCGTCTACGGCGTGATCGACAACACCACAGCAGACCGGCGAGCGCGGGGAACGAGGCACGCGGGGCAGGGAGCCGGCCGCCCGGTACGACATCGACACATCATCGACAGCGCGTTGTACTGGCTAGTCGCTTGTTAGACTTTATTAAACTATTTTTATATTATAAACAAATAAATGAAATCTGTATTTTAAAAGTATTAAAATCACTCATTGAAGAGCACCTCTGGAAGTTCCTGACCTCTCACACAAGAGAATACACACATCACAAACAGTTTCTGTATCCAAAAAACAGACTTTGTAAATTGGCCGTTCCATCTCTTCATTTACCCTCTGAAGATGTATCAGGTAAAATAAGAATTCCTTAGATTTCTATTTAATCCATTTTACGGTACATTAAGAGCTACATTAGTGTCTATTTATTTTATGTTAACATAACAGTCACTAACATTACCATTCACATAGTATATTCTTTTGTAGATAAAGATAACTAAATAATTATCCCAAAATTGTAATTGTATTTAGCATAGAAAAACAATTTCCCTGAAAATGTAAAGAGCTTGTGTAACATACAATTCTTTCGAAGATTTGTTTTACTATAATATATTTTTTACTTTTCAGCACCTAGTATGGACCTGTTTTCTTCAAGCAGCCAAGCATCGACTTCGCAAAGACCTACAGTGTTGCATCCTGTATCACCAAAAAGCATTACAAATAAGCCATGTCGTTCAGGTATGTTATCAACAAATTTTATAGAATTTTGCACCAAAATAGCATTCAATTCTTTATTAGTCATTTACAAGTGTAGTTATAATGTATTATTGGCTCAGATAACTTTATATCCTATAATTTTAATTTTCAGTATCTTTTATGCAATGGAAGCAAGAAAACCAAGTGAAGAAGTTGGAACTGAAGCTTTGTCTTTGTCTTAAAGACAAACAAACCTTCCGCAGAAGATATTTGCTAGCAAAAAAAATATCAAAATCAAGTGCTTTTGAAATTTTAACTAAGAATATGTCAAGAGCAGCTAAATCGTTATTTAACATGCAAGTAAAAGAAGGTGGAAAAAAACACAGAGGAAGACGATTCACTCTTGATGAGAAAATTTTAGCTTTATCGTTGTATAAGCCATCTCCCAAAGCTTATCGCTTGTTAAGCCAGCTCTGTGTTTTGCCAAGCCGCAGGACGCTGCAAAACATACTACAAAAAGTAGATTTAGTGCCAGGCATTAATGAAAATATTTTTCAACAATTGAAGAAAAAGGTGTCTAAAATGCCGAACAAACACAAATTTTGCTCAATTTTATTTGATGAAATGTCAATAGCACCAGCACTGAGTTACGACAAAGCACACGACAAGATAACTGGTTTTGTTGATACTGGCACAAAACGCGAGCAAGCATTTTCGGATCACGTTCTTGTATTTATGGTGAGAGGCATAGTGAAAAAATATAAACAGCATATAGCCTACAGTTTTTGCTCCGGTACAACGAAAACTGCAGATTTAAAATTTCAATTGAAACAAGTTATTGAAAAAGTCCTGACCACTGGCCTAAAAGTAGTAGCTACAATATGTGACCAAGGCTCTACAAACCTTGCGGCTATAAACCAATTGGTGCAGGAAACAAAAGAAACGTATTTAAGAAGAAGTGAAGAATTTAAAGGAGGCTTTTTAAAGTGGCTGATTGCAAAATTGTGCTTATATACAAATCTATAAAAGCGACGATTACTTTTTTGTTTAGGGTTCGATTTTGACGCTGTTTTCAGCTTTAGACCTGACTTGACTAGGCTTATACTTAGTCACTGACCTTATTGCACCATCCGCAAAGTACTCTAAAAAACTTCCCTCAGATACCCTCAATTTTTTGTTTTTTCTTTATAAAATATTCAAAATATACATCGTTTTCGAAAATTCTTTGTTATTGCAGTAAATTATAGTGGCAATAGTACTCAGCCAACATCCCCGTTTTGTTTGGTGCGCGTCCCGTGTGCCTAAACTCAGGCTGGGGGTTGAAAACACATATTTTTAATAATTCTTCATTTTCAAAAGTCAAAATCTACTTTGTTTTCAATATTTTTGTTATTGTTTTGGAAGATTATAGTGTCAATAGTACTCATCCTTCATCCCTGAAACTTGGTCCGCGTTCCGTGTACCCAAATTTGGGTTGGGTTGGGGGTTGAAAACCGTATTTTTTCGCTTAGAAACCTGGGTTTTTGCCCAAAACTCAAAATTTTTGTTCACCCGATAGTAAGTTTTAATTCATAATCAGCTAGCCCGCGCGAAGACGCGTCCCTGGACACGTCGTTCGAGGGTTTAGCTCAAAATAAAAAAATCCCCGCCTATCCACCTGTTGGGAATCTAGCCCAACAACGAGGCGACGCGCTGATGACGGGCACAGCTGCTACGTCATCGAGTGGCCTACGTGACCTGCCGCACGACCACACAACGACGCGCGGCGATTTGGTAGCGGCGCGGCGCGGCGCGGCGGCAGCGGCACTCACTCGAGCTCGAGTCGCCATCAAGAACAGTCGTCATATCAACATTAATACCAGTCGAGGTCGTAATCGTCTTTAGAAGAAAATAATTATCTAGAATCATACAGTCCATTTGTTTTATTCAACACTGAGCCCGAGGAAACCTGAACACACCCATTGGTCTATAGGAAGGGAGAAACCAAACAATTTTTTTTTTTAATTTTATTTTTAGCCTATATATCTTTTATTTGCAGGGTTTTGACATTTTTTTTTATTTTGACAAGCCTTTTCGGCAAATCTGACAGTTTTAGGACAAAAGAAAATTTTATTCTTATCAATTATTTATTTTAATTATTTCATTTTATTTTACCGACTGAATTTCCACTTTACAGGAATTCAGTTCCGTCATTGCGACTACTTTTTTAATCTGGATCCCCCTTTTGCAGGGATTTAGTATTGTTAAGTGTCCTCTGACAACTTAGTCCTTTTAGACATATCTCCAGTATGTTTGGCATAAGGACACTAGTTCCCAAGGCCAAACCCGTGGAGGAGACTTTAGATGTGGAAAAGGCATGTCCAGCGCAGGCGGGGGCCCCTCAGTGAGACGCAGTGTCGGTGAGTGGGAAGCAGAGACGCTCAAATCAGGGCCGTCTCATAAAACCCTTACGCCTCCCAGAAATACACAAGTGGTTACTACCGCACCTCCCAATAAAACATTCTTGATCTCTCCTCCGAGAACCAAGCCGAGGACTACAACAACGCAGCTGGTAAAGCCTCCAAAATCTCTGGAGAGCTCGCCTCGAGAGGTTCTTCCTGTGAAGTACATCAACAGAACCACAGAGGCCAAGGCGTGTCTCTCCAGCGCCAAGATCCAACTGGACAGCTCCCGAAATCTGAAAAAAGAGATTAAGGATGGGATAACAAAAGCTGTCGAGAGACTCTACCAGCTAGTCAAGGTGAGAGTGAGAGAGGAAAAGAGACTGGGCGGGCACCTGAAGCTGAACCAGAAAAAGCCCCCACGCCGACTGCGGGTGAACCAACGGAGCTCATGAGGCAGCTAATGGCCGACCTACAGCAGCATAAAAAGGCGCTGGAGGAATGCCAACTGCACACGCGGGCTCTGTCGGAACACCTACACCTCGCTTTATCGTGGGCCAAAGTCCCTCATTCGTGGAGATGGCTGCTGCCCCGAAGCCACATATCTGAGAACCTCTTCACTCGGTGGTAGTGTCATCGGTTGATGACAAGGACACCGGGGAAGAGGTCATTGAGAAGCTCAGGACGGCGGTAGATGCCAGGAATGAGGGAATCAGGGTGGAGAGATTGCGTAAAGCGAGGGATCAAAAAGTAGTGGTCGGCTTTAAAACAAGAGAAGAGCTCACCTGAGTGGCCGAGAGGATCAAAAAGTCCGGAAATCTTATGGTGGAAGAGGTGAAAAACAAGGATCCTCTCATCATAGCCAAGGACGTCCTCTCGTGCCACTCGGTTGAGGAAATTATCGAGGCACTAAAACGACAGAACAGTCACCTGATATGGGACGTGCCTGCGAGCGAGCTGTGGATGGGGGTAAAATACCGCCGCAGGACACGAAATCCCCATATGTGTCACCTAATTTTACAGGTGTCTCCCGCGGTGTGGCAGAGGCTGACTTTTGCGGGTAGAGTGCACATTGTCCTGCCACGGGTACGTGTGCTGGATCAGTCACCGCTGATTCAGTGCACCCGCTGCCTGCGCTTTGGCCATAGCCGTAAACTGTGCACGGAACCCGCCGACCTCTGCGGCCTCTGCTACACACACATGAAGGTGGACTTTCCCTCTCGACTTGCCGCGGAGCCACCCAAATGCCGTAACTGCGTTTCCGCAAAACTGGGGAAAGTGGAGCACAACGCCTTCGACAGCGAGTGTCCGATCCGTATCAAATGGGACGGATTGGCGCGGCTGTCGGTGGCGTACTGCTAAGGTGGTCCCGGGCGGAAGTGAAGTAAATAATGAAGGTAGACCTCACCAGTATCACGTCGGGCAGGCTAACCTCCAGAAGAGCAAACTGGCCACAGCCGAACTTATAATTGAGGCGGGCAAAAGAAAGCTGGCGTTTGCAATGGTCCAAGAGCCATATATAGGTGGGATTGGAGAAATGAAGAGCCATCCGGGTACACGAGTAGTGCAATGTGCCAGGAAAACCGAGAAGGTCAACAAAGCAGCCATTGTACTCTTTGATGACACCATAGACCTCACGCAGTGTCCAACCCTGACCACTGAAAACTTCGCAGTCGCAATACTGAGGACGGGGGCTTGGCGAATAGGTGTGGTGTCGGTATATCAGGATGGTGGACAGCCTATAGAGCCAGACTTGGACCATTTAAAGAAAATTATGGAGGAGATCGGAGTTAGCGACGTGATACTGGGGGGAGATGTCAACGCATGGAAACTGGAGACTCTCCGGAGAGGTCACCACCTCGGACCAAAGGGCGATCTTGTTTGAATTGAAACTGCAAAAATCAAAAGGTATGGACATCAAAAGAACTACTAGGAAATATAATACAAAAAAGGCAAAATGGGTACAATTTAATGGGAAACTGAACTGCCTTGGTGGACCGAGGAACTGACGCGAATGAAAGAGGAGGTCAAGAGACGGAAACGGAGAGTCTCTGGTGCTGCACCGCGACGCCGAGCATGGGTCTTGGGCTCATATCTCGCAGCTAAGGAGGAGCTTAAGCAGAAGATGGAAAGCACGCTGACCTGCTGGAAGGAGTTCTGTGGCAGGCAGGACCGCGAGAAAATGTGGGATAGCACATACAGGGTGATAAGCCGCACTGCCACTAGGCAGGAAGACATACCGCTAGTACAAAACAACGTCGTACTCAGCAGCGAGGAGTCAGCCAGGATGCTTGCGAAGACGTTTTATCCTGAGGATAAAACACAGGATGTAATGCGGACCACAATAGAATAAGAGAGTTGGCGAATAGAACTGTCTACAGGAATAATTCTTATATTTTAAGAGTATGTCGAATATTTAATATTCACGACGGTGGAACTAAAGTGGTCCGCATCTAGTTTTAATCCCAAAAAAGCTCCTGGTATTGACGGACTGACAGCGGACATACAGGGCGGCCATTACCCATAACCCACAATTGTTCTTGGCAGTACTTAACAGGTGCCTCGCTCTGTCTCACTTCCCGACCATCTGGAAGGAGGCAGTAGTCGTGGTTCTACGAAAACCGGGCAAGGACGACTATGCGCATCCCAAATCATATAGGCCGATTGGGCTATTGCCTGTACTTGGGAAAATTTTGGAAAAAAATTTGGTGCGTCGCATCCGATGGCATACATCGCCACAGGCAAGCACTAGCCAGTACGGATTCATGCCACAGCGCGGCACCGAGGACTCCCTCTATGACCTGATTAAACATATAAAAGACAGACTAAAAGAGAAAAAACTAATCGTCGTCGTATCATTGGACATAAGAGGGAGCCTTCGATAACGCCTGGTGGCCAGCGATGAAATGCCGTCTGGCAGAGACAAAGTGCCCGTTAAACTTCCGACGTCTCGTAGACAGCTACGAGAAAGAAAAGTAAGAGTTAGGTATAGGTTAGGGAGTAGAGCACTTTCAAGAGACGTCCAAAGGCTGTGTACAGGGTTCCATAGGCGGGCCCACCTTCTGGAATTTGCTATTGGATCCCCTGCTCAAGGACCTTATCCAGCGGGGGGACTACTGCCAAGCATTCGCGGATGATGTGGTGCTGATTTTTTCAGGAGACACAGCTCTTGATGTCCAGAGGTGGGCAAATGCGAGTCTCGCACATGTCCAGAGGTGGGGAGTCGGAAACAAACTCAAGTTTGCGCCTCACAAAACAAAAGCGATGGTCATAACAAATAAGTTGAAATACAACTCACCTCTTTTGCACATGGACGGTGAGGATATAGCTCTGTCTCGGGAGATTAAGATTCTGGGGCTCACAATTGACGACAAGCTGACGTTTAACGCCTACGCCTCGAACATCACCAGGAAGGCGTTAAACATTTACAAACAGCTGTGAAGAGCCGCGAAAATCAGTTGGGGCTTGAAGCCTGAGGTGATCAAGACCATATACGTCGCAGTGGTGGAGCCGGTTATTATGTACGCAGCAAGTGCCTGGGTACCGGCTACAAACAAAGTGATGGTAAAAAAGCTGCTCAACAATGTTCAGCGTGGCTTTGCGCAGAAACTAGTCAAAGCTTATAGGACAACGTCGGTGAACTCGGCCTTGTTACTCTCCAGACTGCTTCCTCTAGATCTCAGGATACGGAAAGCAGCCTCTCTTTATGAAGAGAAAAGAGGATACTCCCGGAGGGTGACAGGGGACCGAGATATCGAAACATCAGTCCCACACTTGGAGTTACCTCATCCAGCCTGTCAGATAGTTATGGAGTTCATTCAAGTGTGTGGTAAACAGTGCAGAAGTGGACCAGCAAGGACTCACTTACCCCAAAATCTTCACCGACGGAAGTAAAATCAATGGCAAAGTCGGTGCAGCATTGAGTCTGTGGGAAAATGGAGCCGAAGTGAGAGCCCAAAAATTCAAACTGGACCATTTCTGCACTGTATATCAGGCCGAGATATTGGCTCTGCACAAGGCCACAGAGTTGGCTTTGAAACATCCATCACACGTAATTGAGGTCTATTGCGACTCCAGATCAGCCCTTGAAACGGTCACCCGAAGCGGTTCTCTCCATCCCTTAGCATTCAAAACGCAAAATAACATCCAGATTTTGACAAATCCTGGGAACACCTTATAATTATTTTGGATCAAGGCGTATGCAAATAATAAATAATAGGCAGCAAAATAAGACCGCACTATGATCTGTGCCCGGTTTCATTCGTCAAGCGACAAATCCGGATGGAGTCGCTTGACGAATGGAACACTAGGTACCAATCGGGTGAAACGGCCTCGACGACCAAGCTGTTTCTACCCGACGACGCTATCTCGGCCTACCAGATTGTCCGCAAAATGGACCTCTGCCCACTCTTAGTACAGGTGCTTACGGGGCATGGCGGGTTCCCCGAGTACCTGAATCGCTTTAAGTGCAAGGAGAGCCCGTCATGTCCTTGTGACCCTGAAAAACATGAAAACGTCCAGCATATTGTCACCGAGTGCCCTATTTTTGCAAGCGATAGGTATAATCTGGATTTTGAGATAGAAACATACGTAAAAATAGACAAAATTCCACTAATAATGCAGAACAAAAGAATCAGACAAAAGTTTATAGATTATTGTGAAGCAGTAGCCACAAACTTTATTAAAAAGAATAAAACGTAAAAGATGTACACTTTTATGTATTATAATAATACATTCAGTCAAAAAAGTATCGGGAATGGATGATTTGTTTATGGTTCCAAATTAAAATTTTTGTTTTTTTTGTAGTTGTTAGATTGGCACAACTGTTTTCCATTTTGGCGCGGAGTTTGAGTTGCATCTGTTATTTATATTAAATACAGTGCTGGTTTTAGTAATATCATATATAGTGTGTATTGCGAATTTCATAATGGACAAAAATATCGAACAAAGAGTTTGTCTTAAATTTTGCATCGCCAATGGAATTTCGTGTTCAGTGTCACTGAAAATGTTACAGAAGGCTTATGGTGAATCGACTTTATCAAAAACTCGTGCTTATGAGTGGTTCAAAGCGTTCAAAAGCGGTCGAGATGTGATGGAAGATTTGCCTCGCTCTGGTAGGCCGTCAACGTCTGCAACTGAAGTTAACATCGCAAAAGTGAAGAAAATAGTGACTGAAAATCCCCATTCAACTCTGAGAGAGATAGCCGCCGAACTTTCTGAATCTCACGAGTCGATCCGTACCATTGTAACTAATCATTTGGGTATGAAACATGTTGCTGCTCGGCTAGTCCCAAAAGATCTGAATTTTCTCCAAAAACTCAATCGCATGAAAGTCGATTGTTACTGGTGACGAGACGTGGGTTTACGAGTTTGACATGCAAACTAGTCAACAAGCTTCGGAGTGGCGCCTTCCAACTGAACCGAAACCGAAAAAACCACGCCAAAGTCGATCAAAAGTCAAAGTCATGTTGACTGTTTTCTTTGACTATCGCGGTGTTGTGCACTCTGAATTCTTACCGTAAGGTCTAACGGTAAATAAAGAATATTATTTGAGCGTTATGCGGCGTTTAAGAGAGCAAATTCGACGAAAAAGGCCAGATTTGTGGAAAGAAAATTCTTGGATTTTGCACCACGACAATGCGCCTTCGCACAAGGCTATCATTGTGAACGAATTTTTGACCAAACACTCAACAAATACCATCCAGCAACCACCATATTCACCAGATATGGCTCCTGCTGACTTTTTTCTTTTTCCTAAACTCAAATTACCACTTCGTGGCACCCGTTTTCAATCGATAGAAGACATAAAGGAGAATTCGCGGCGAGAACTGAACTCAATTCCGAAAGCAGCGTTTAAAAAATGTTTTGATGAATGAATTATTCGTTGGCGCAAGTGTATCGTTTCTAAAGGAGCATACTTTGAAGGTGATAAAATAAATTTGGATGAATAACAGACATTTTGTGTATTATTGATCTTTTCCCGGTACTTTCTTGACAAAAATTGATATTTCCTGTTACATTGCACCTACTATGTCTTTGTCTCTGCATCACCCTAAGGTTGAATGGTAGAAAATGCCCAAGGCATTAAGTCCGCCTTTGTACAATGTTTTTGTTACTTGTGCATGAAGTTTTAATAAATAAATAAATAGGCATTTAAAAGAGAAAGATTTGTCAAGGCAAATTAAAGAAAATGACAAAAAAATTTACTCCTGATAATTGTATTGTAGCGGTTTATGATCTTCAGGCTGCAATGCCTTGTCCTAGAGAAGATGCATCAAACTTTTATTACGTATCAAAATTAAATACGTATAATTCACAATTTGCGATTTCAAATCTAAAGACACTGCATGTTACGTCTGACATGAAGGTGAAGCTAAACGCAGTGCTATAGAAATAGGATCTTGTTTGGTTAAATACATACAGAATTTAAAGCCTAAAGCTGAAGAACTAGATTCAAAATTAGATATAGTTTTTTATTCCGACAATTGCTGTGGCCAGCGGGTCCACCCTTTATAGCAGAACTGTTTATGTCATAATTTTGTTTTGCATAACAACGGATAGCATAAACTTCATTTCGCAGAAAATTGTTTGGCAGACACTCATTTATCATACATTCTAAACTCATAATTTTGTAAGGTAGAATCATCTCTTGACATAAATTTCATATCCATAATATTTAAAAAGTAGAAACATCATATCGCAGAAAGTTCACAGCCAGAATCGTCTTTTGGCATATATTTCAAATCGATAATCATTATACGGCAGAATTGTCATATCGCGGAAAGTTTATAGTTGGAATCATCTTTGTCATTATTTGTTGTCATTTATTTTAATTATTTAAATCATTAAAATAATGTCATTTATTTTAGTTATTATTTAATTGTCATTTAATACAATAAGTAATTATCCAAATCTAAATAGTTCAGTTTCGGGTAACCTACTAAAACAATCTCTTTTTTCTATTAATGCAAGTCGTATTTGGCACTCGCCGGCCGCTACCGCGAAATTATACCAAATAATCATCGCTCTAAATTAACATTATGCTAAACTATATTATGCGAAATTTTAACTCTGCCAATCGTAATTATACTAAATGTAATTCTGCCATCTTAAAAATATGCCATTGTAAATTCGAAGTTTTAAACATTATGCCAAACGATAATTATATCAAATATTTTTTATGCATTTAAAATTTTCTTTTAAAGAAAATTATGCTAAGTGTGTTATGCCAAATAAATTTTGGAGCATCAAGATTCTGCCAGATAGAGGGAACCCGTTGCCAGCAAAAGAACCAGTACATAATAGCTCTTTATGCATAATTATGCAGTTTACCATCTCGATTTTATTAATTCAATAACCCACAAATACTTAATAAAAGGGCACACTCAAAATGAGGGTGATAATGTCCACTCCCTTATTGAAAGAGGAGTAGGTAAAGCTCTGAAGTCTGGACCCACATTTACACCTGACCAGTATGTGCACATTATAAGAAATGCTAAAAAATCTGGTAAAGCATATCAAGTAAACGAATTAGTACACGAAGATTTTTTTGATATAAAAGCGTTGGCTTCATCGATAGGCAAATTTTTTTCTAAAAATATGGACAAAGAAACGTTAAAGCTAGGAGACGTCAAAATTTTAAAGGTGGAATCTAATGACTCTAATTACAGTTTTTCCTATAAAACATCGTACGAGGACACAGAGTTTAAAACAGTCATGATGGATAAAATTGGCAAGACAAGAAACACTGCCAATAATATCACTGTTAAAAAGGCATACAGAGAAAAAATCCCAATATGTGAGAAGAAGAAGAAGGGTTTGCTAGACCTTATTAGGAAAAATATTGTATCAAGATTTTATAAACCGTTTTTTGAGAAATTCAGAATTCCCCAAGTCTGAAGTAATGAAAATTTTTTGGTGGATAATTTTTCTTCAGACTAAAGTTCGTTTTTTGAGAACATAGGAAGATTTGGAATTTTATTGTTTATTTTATGTTGCAGAGTCACGCAATATGGTCCGAAATTATGTTAGAAAGACAGATAGGGGAAAGGCATATACTAAAGAAAAATTATTAGAAGCCGTAGAAAAGGTGAAGAACGATGGATGGAACGGTGAAGAACATTGTTTGTTTTTGACGATTGTCTGGCAGTTTGAGTCCTATAAGGGACCTACACAAATGTCCTTTTTTTGGTATTGTTCGTCGTTTCGTTGAGCTCCTTGGGTTTTGAGTCGAGCTACACGATAACTGACAAATGCGTGCACTGACTGGACAGGTCCACTCAATCTGTGTGGTGCTTTCTTAAAAAGACCATTTCAGACACTAGTCTGCATAGTCCTCATGTAAGTTGACCAAGATATTTTGTCTGGACCTTAAAAGAGACTATGACCTCTGAGTTTGTTTCGGCTGTTTCTTCTCAGAGTAGTCGGATACGAAACACCGACCTCATCTAGTTTAAAAAAAAAGACGTGTCAAAGTGTTTGTGAAAACCTACTTGCAAAATAAACATCATTTATCATTAACGGAGAATTGACTCCTTATAGAGCCTCCATTAATTACCGGATTCCTCGACCGACAATAGTGGCGCGAGTGTATGGCAGATATGGACTGAAATCAGATTCTTTAGGAAGAAGTACAACTATTCGCCTATGTCGCAAGATAGCCTGACCTGGTAGCTGATAAGAAAAACATTTTTATTTATATTTTTCTAATTTTTAAGTGTAGATACATATTTTATAGTTTTATTGTAGCTAATAGTGTATTTATTTTAAGGTCAGAGAAAATAAAGGCTATTTTTATTTATGTATTTTTATTTACAACTATTCGTAAAGAGGTAGAACAAAAATTGGCTCAAAACTTGCACCAAATGGAGAGATACGGATTTGGACTGTCAAGAAAAGAAATTATCGAACTTGTATGTACACTACGTAACCAAAAACCAAATAAAAAATCCATATAAAAATGGCGTTCCGGGCGAAGACTGGTTTTTATCATTTAAAAAACGTCACAATTTATCCGTTAAAAAACCACAGGCAGTGGAAAACTCCCGAAAAAACGCTTGCAATCCATGGGTGATTTACTCATTTTTAATTTTATTAAAAACCACTATGGATGAGTTGGGATTGCATAATAAACCATCACAAATATGGAACCTTGATGAGACTAGTTTTAGTAAAGATCCCAGTAAAACCAAAGTGGTGGGTTTGAGAGGATATGCCTCAACAAGAACTATTGCATCACCCGGTAAAGACAACACCACAGTTTTGTTGGGGTGCAGTGCAGCTGGTGACAAAACCCCACCATTAATTATATTTAAAGGAAAAAATATCTTGGATGAGTGGACCATTAATGAGGGCTGTCCAGCTACTGTTTATGCAGCCACTAAAAATGGATGGATGGAAACAGACATATTCCAAACATTTTTTGAAAGAGTTTTTTTGCTAATTGTAGGACAAAAACGGCCAATATTACTGGTATATGATGGCCTTTCTACACATGTTGGTATCAATATAATCGAAAAAGCTCGTGAGGCAGATATCACAATCTTGAAAATCCCACTGCATACAAGTGACAATTGGCAGCCCTTAGATCTTGCTGTCAAAAAATCTTTTAAGGACAAGTGGGATCTAAATTTAGTAAAATGGCAAAGGTTGAATGTGGGTCAAGCTTTACCTAAAAAAGATTTCTCAAAGTTAATTGGCAAAGTATGGGCCGAAGTGGACCCCAAAGTGTGTGCAGCTGGTTTCAGAAAAGCTGTTATTTTTCCTTTCAACGCCAATGCTGTGGCTAAAGAAAAGTTTCACCCAGATCAACTTCTGGAATGGAAAAAACAACAGCATACTGAATTGAGCGAGACTATATGCGCTTCCCCTGACTATTTAAAAAATTCCAACCCTCAAGATCAAACCACAGTTATTCAAGCAGTTCCTAGTATTCAAAATTACAGTCATTAGTAATCTCGACGTCTGCACTAGCTGAACAGCACACGTCGTCAAATATAACAAATGCGTTAATAGCGATTTTAACAGAGTGGAACATATTTGATAAAATCGTCACTATTCTAACCGACAATGCCTCAAGTGTGAAAAAAGCCATAAAGGATTTCCTGAAAAATTGAATGATTTCAGACTGACAGACTGCATTGAGGGAAATGCAAAGTCAAATGAATTTAGAGGTAATAAAACTCAAGCAAGATGTACAAACAAAGTGAAATGAAAATTTTCACATGATGGAGAGAGCTATTAAGAACGAATTTCCTCTATCAGCCACTTTACCTCAGCTAACTTCACCTCCACCTAGTTTAAATTCGGAAGATTGGTTGATAATGGACGACTGTGTTGCGGTTGTATATAAACCCAATTGAAAAAAGCTTGGGTGTAAACCTAGTGGATAAAAGTCACGTCTGTGTTATTCTGGAGAATCCTATCCCGACGCTGTCATGCATAATTCTATTAGTGAGAGGACTACAAAATTCTGTCCACAAAAAGGTTCCAAAAACTGAAGCTGGAAGACATGTCCAGCGGAATGCCCGGTTTCTGAGTCACTTTTGACGGCAGTTTATTTATTCGATAGCGCTATTGGTTCAATAACTGTCAAGAATGCGTTTCAGAACCATTAGATTCAAAATAAACTCAGTTTAAACTAAGTTTAACTGGCCATTTTTGGCCGTATATATTTCATTTCGTGTGAATTTTGAGGCTATTGCGTATTATTTATTTTTATTTGATTATAGTGCCAATGCAATAGATAGTACCTAAAAACTAAGTAGGTACCTACGTAATTATAATTATAAATTAGGTAAGACAAAGGTGTGAATAATATGAATACGAGTAGCTCATCAGAGTCTGATTTGGATGTGCTGAAATTGTACAAATATATTAGGTCTTTACCTATGAAATTGCCGTTCTGCAGTACTAGCCATTTCAAATCAAAATAATTTTTGTTTGGCTAAGAATTCTAATTTCAAATTAATTTTATTTTAAAATCATGTTTTTTTTCCAAAAGTAGTCATTTGTTTATTAATTAGTGTTACATTTTCATCGCATTTCAATCTTTTTCGTCATCATGGATACGTTAAAAATTCGAGTAATTATGGAATATGAGTACCGTCGTGGCAGCAACGCGGCACAAGCGGCATGCAACATCAACGACGTTTACGGAGCTAACACTACAAACCAACGCACCACCTGTTATTGGTTTGCTCGCTTCCGTTCTGGAAATTTCGACCTGAAAAATGAACCGGTCGTCCGAAGACTTTGGTCGACAATGACGAATTAAAGGCGATTGTGGAAGCTGATGATACACAATCTACGGCTGACTTAGCAGCGGCTTTCGACGTTAGCGTCAAAACAATATTGGTCCATTTGCGTCAAATTGGCAAGCTAAAAAAGCTTGACAAATGGGTGCCCCACGAACTCAATGATCGCCAGCGCGAAGTACGCGTCGAGACGTGCCTTGCACTGCTCAACAGACACACAAATGAAGGAATTTTGAACCGCATTGTTACCTGCGATGAAAAATGGATTCTGTTTGATAACTGCAAGCGCTCAGCAAGTTGGTTGGATCCTGGTTCAGCACCTAAACAATGCCCTAAACGAAAACTTACCCCTAGAAAAGTGATGGTCACTGTTTGGTGGTCTAGCGCCGGTGTGATTCATCACAGCTTCTTACCAAACGGGGTGAGTATTACTGCAGATGTGTACTGTGAAGAACTGAACACAATGATGGAGAAGCTGGCACATCTCTAACCAGCATTGGTCAATCGCTCGTCTCCGCTGCTCCTGCACGACAACGCGCGCGACCTCATACTGCACAGCAGACGGTCTCCAAGTTGCAAGAACTGGGGTTGGAAGCTCTCCGTCATCCGCCCTACTCACCAGACCTTGCGCCTACAGACTACTACTTTTTCCAGAATTTGGATAACTTCTTGGCGGGAAAAAAAATCAATACCCGAGAGGCAGTACAAAATGCCTTTGAAGAATTTGTTGCCTCCCGTCCAGCTGATTTCTTTAAATAAGGGCATCAATAAACTGCCACTGCGTTGGCAAAGATGCATTGATTGCATGGGTGATTACTTCGATTAATACAAAAAAAAAATACATGAAAAAAAAATCGTTTAATTTTTTTCATACAAAACAGCAATTTCATAGGTAAAGACCTATTATTAGTTCCCAGAAATCTAAGATCTAGAAGAAATCCTTTTGAAATGTCTAGTGACCAAGAGTTTGATGTGAGATATCGATTTAATAAAAACACTGATACACTTGTGATATAATCAACCCTGTTTTAACTCAATACATTTTCAGTGATGGAGCAACTTTTAATAGCATTAAGATTTTACGCGACTGGCACCTTCCAGGTAGTAATTGGCGATGATCTTAACACTCACAAATCAACTGTGTCAAGAGTCGTTAAGAAAGTAAGTAGAGAAGTCGCTAAGCTAGCAAGAAGTTATATACATGTAATGAAATGACATTTCATTCATTCAAATTTGCCGCGCTACTCGCGTTTATAAGTTGTCAATGAAAGACGGGATGACGCCTGATTCAATGGCGGATGACGTTTAGATTATTTTGTGTATTTTTCATTGTTATAAAAACTTGTAGAGAGATAAATAAAGGAATATAATTGAAGAGGCGATATTAGTGAACTTTAAATGTCGTTTCTTTGTATTTTCAGGTAAGATAAAAGTATAATGAAGAATGTTAACTAATTTTGATTATTAGCAGTCCATATTCTCTGTCAAAAATAAAAAATAATAGTGAAAGAATTACTTATATCTGTCAATTAGTTTCCGATTTAGAAGTAAAACAAGACGCGGGCTGCCGGTTACGATGGGACGTCATCACACAACATGCTCAGTCTGGCTCATTCAGTCCGTCCGTGGTCGCGCGCCCTTACCGTTGAAATTATAACTTAATACTTTTAAAAAAGTCCAATCTAAATACTAGGAAATCATGTGTTGTGCCTAAATGTAAAAATACAACGCGCGGCGCATTGTGAAATGACGTCACAAGCGGTCACGTGACTGTTAGCGGGCTCGATATTTTTTGAAACTTTGAATGCCTATAACAACAAAAACTAGTGTGTTTGTATACATACAGGCTTTACTGAGAAAACATTTCAAGCGATTTGGCATACCTAGTAACATTCTCCATTGTCATAGTTAAGTCATAGTTAAACGATATCGTTGTATCATTGTAAAAGCGTGTTAAATAAAACAAAACTTTGTATTTTCAGAGAAACAATTTGTGGATTATTTTAAAATCGTCAAACAACATATCTTATTTACATATACCCCGTGTAAAAGAAATAAGAGAAGTTAAGGCTGATTTTTTCAATATTGATGGATTTCCAAATGTTAAATCGTTTGAATTTGGAAAACGATTTAATTCTGAATGTAGCAGAAACGGATCCACGTTGGGAGAAATTGGTGAATGAAAAACAAGCACAACCTTCGCATTAACGGGCCTCATAAGTTTATTTAATTTTTTTGTTTAATGATAGATTTTTTTTTTTCATAAAAATAATTAAGTAGGGTCTAGGCGGAAACAGTGACTCAGGCGGCTACAGTGACTCATTACTACTTTGGCTAGAATAGGACGTACATAGTTGTTGTCTCCCTCCCTCATGTGAAGCTAACGCTCCTCGGACTCGTATAAACCAGTCAGCCGGCGTCTCAAGCGCCGAACAGTGGTGCCACCACGTGTTTTTCTTTTAGTGCTCACAAAATTATATTTTAACAAGTTTGATTTGTTTTAATATCTAAACTACATAAGAAATATTGTAATGATTGTTTCTGTCTTATAGTTATGTTTATACAGAATTCAGTTTATTGATTGATTTTTTGATCCATTTCAATATTTAATAATCAAAATGGCGGAGTTGTGTACAGTGACTCAAGAGCACGCGGGTGTACCGCGTGCTCTTGAGTCACTGTACACAACGACACAGACTGGATGGATGAATTCTTCAATTTTCCCAGAAGTCATAAAGCATTTTATCAAACACACAAACGCATCAAAGGAAAATCCATGTATTTTAATTATGGATAACCACGAGTCACATTTGTGTCTGGAAGCTTTAGACTTAGCAAAAAATGCAGAGGTGAATGTATTGACATTACATCCCCATACATCTGCTAAGCGACAGCCACTTGACGTAGGCATTTATGGACCTTTTAAGACGTTTTATAATGCTGCTATTGATTCTTGGCTTCTGAGAAATCCTGGCAGGCCAGTCACTATTTATGACTTAGGTGAAATAATAGGAACTGCATTTCAGAAAGCAATGACGCCTAGAAATATAGTAAATTCCTTTGCAAAGTGTGGAATTTATCCCTTTGACAGACACGTATTTTCGGACGAAGATTTTCTGCCAAGCTCAGTCACCGATCGTCCCTGCCCGGAAAGTCTTCGTCAAGATGAAGTTACTCGTAGTCCTATATCTCCAAGCTTACTTGAGATGTCTGAACAAACTAATTAAGAAATATTTGATTTACCTAACGAACCTATTAATTTCAATACAAATGAGTCTACTGAACCACTTAGATTGTGTAACTCGGAGGAGCCACTATTTTTCACAGAAACTGTAGAAGACGACCCACCAAATGCAAACATTAACATAGAAAACTCATTTCCTACCTCCATCAACAAGCCATCGACTTCATCTATTAACATACCCTCGTCTTCGCTCATCGACACACCATTGACTTCATCTAATAACGTACCATCAACGTCATTTCACAATTTATCATTAAGTTCATCCATTAACATACCATCAAGCTCATTCGTCAACATACGTACGATACGTATGATGAAATCAGTGATTTCATCACCACAAGTATCTTTTAAAAGTCCGTTTGAATTTAGAGATCCTATAAAAGCCAAACCTAGACAAAATAACAGAAAACGTAGGAATCCAAGACGCAGCCTAATTGCTACTGATACACCTGAAAAATTGTTGTTGGAACAAGAAAAGACAGTAAAAAAAAGAAAAATGACGCAAAGAAAAATAAAATTACTCGAACAATATTAAGCAGTGATGAAGAAATGGAAAATTAAGAAGTACTTTTACAAGATTCGGATGACGACATAGAATGGCCAACAGATCATGGATATGAAAATGACGCTGACACTGATAATGGAAACATTATTTTAACAGATGAAGATTTAAAGAAGCCTTTGCCTTATTCACCTCGAGAAAGCGAATATGTAATTGTCCAATTAGCTACCAAAACACAGAGATCCCTATATATTGGCAAAGTGTTAGAGGAACGAAATGAGAACATGGAATTTTACATATAAATTTTGAGGCGAAAGCCTGGCACTGAAAAGTTTATTATGCCAAATAAGCCCGATCTGTCAGTCAGCAAAGCAGTAGGGCTTGCCAGAGCCTCCGCCTGCCGGGGTTGCGGGTTGTTCGAAAGAGATACCGCGGCCCCGGAACGTAAAGGGCAACAGAAGGAACATGGGTGGGTTTTAGTCAGTACAAGTCTGACATGTCCCCCCGCTTCGCCCAGAGCGGGGGAAGTCATTGGATTATTTCCCACCCGAGAAAAAAAAAAAGCCTGATCTGTCTATTGTAAAAGAGGATGATTTAAAATTTATTCTACCTAAACCTTTAATGATTGGAACAGCTTCGAGACCATTTTATTATTTTTCAATTGATTTTAGTTTTATTACTGTGAATTAGTTAACGATGATTAGATTGTGTTTTTTTGTGAAATTTGATCTCATTTGATTATTTAGTTGATTTTTTATACAATTTTTATTGTTTGTTAATTATTTCTAGAAGAATTATTTTTGTTTGATTTTATAACATTCAGTTTTTTTTAGAAAATAAGTCTATTACTTACCTACAACGTGATCTCATGATTAAAATTAATAGAGTAAAAAGTTAAAGTGTGAACCAGAGTAGAATTAAAATATAATTCTGAGACTGATTATATTAAGTTATATTTGAAATGCCTACCTTTACATTTGTCATTTTATAAAAAACAATAAAGAGTTTTGATTAAATATGTCTTTTTTATTTTCATTGAGCCACTGTATACTATTAGAGTCACTGTGTAGTGTGTACTACACTACTGAGTCACTGTATACGTCCACCGGTACACAGTGACTCAATTTTTTTTTTATATTTTTTTTTTTAGTTTAGTTGTTATAATTTGTAATGAAAATATAATGATACAATATTGAAATATAGTAATCTGACTTCATGATCTAAAAAAATCACTTTGATCAAATATTATTTACTATATTTTTGAGCGTATCGAAAAAATCCGAGTCACTGTCTCCTCCCTGACTGTCATTTAGTTCAAGAGTCCATTACCATGCCGAGGAAATAAGGTGGGTTCACTGTGTTTTCTTATATAGCCACATATGTAAACTTCACAGAAAAAGCCGACTAGTAAAGTAGTAATTAGATTTCTAATAGGAACATTTTGCTTGTTTTAGGTGCCACTGGAACATGTATAAAATAGTCACCCGGCTCAACACTCCAGCTCAATGTATTGCATTTGCTGAAGAGCATAGGCTCCTTCCTACAGAAAAAATGTGCACATACCATAGAAGACCTATGTCATTAAGCTGCAGCAATAAGACAGGGTAGTTTGGCATCTTCCGATGCAGGAAGAGCAACTGTCGCTCTAGGACGGTGAGTCGTGCAGCGGGAACATGGTTCGAGAATGCGCGGCTGTCTATTGAACTAAAATTTTTATTAATGTATATGTTCAGTCAAAAGTACAGCTACCATCAAGTACAATTAGAGACAGCCCGTGAAGATAGAGAAACAATTTTATCAACAAGGACAATAGCTGATTGGTTTTCTTACTGTCGGGAGACAGTAGTTGTTTATGAGCTTGAGCACCAAGAAGTTAACAGCAAGATTGGTGGTCCAGGCAAAATTGTACAAATTGATGAATCAAAATTTGGAAAAAGAAAGTACAATAGAGGGAGACATATTGAAGGCCACTGGGTGCTGGGCATGATAGAAAATGGGAAAGATGATTTAAGATTAGAAGTGTGTCCCGATAATGATAGATCTGCGGAAATGTTGGTGCCATTAATACAAAAGCATGTGGAGGTAGGCACTGAAATCCATACCGATTTTTGGAGAGCCTATGATTGCCTACCTCAATATGGATACATTCATAAGAAGGTAAATCACAGCGACCCTATAAATCAATTTGTGGCTCCAGACGGGACACACACACAAAGAATAGAAAGCCACTGGCGAGATTTAAAAGTGATGTTTGGTAGGGATAGCTACAAAAGAAACTTTACGGACTAGCTTATCGAGTATTCTTGGCGATTTTTATTTTTTATTTATAAAGATGTTTTCGAAGAATTAATTAAAGCAATACAATATGTGTATAAAATTGATTAATAAATTATTAATTATATTTAATTTGTTTTATTGTAACAGTACCTTTAGGGCAGATAACAAATAAATAGGTTAGGTTCAATTTATGTCAAAGAGCCTAATTGATTGACAACGACTCCACCTGGTACGAGTCTGTCCTACCCCTAGAGTGTTTTTATAGAGCTGGAGGTGCTTAGGGAGAGCAGTCTCCGCCTGCTGTAACAAATCGTAGGCATCGGACGAGCCGCAGCGGCTGAGGCTGGTCGCCCAAGGCGACCAACAAGCCGCAGCTGCAGCTTATTATTACTTTATAGGAAAAACTGATTGCAATCTGGACTTTAGGGCACCCCGACTCGGATAGGTTAGGTTAGAAGGGGATGGCGGGGTCGTGTGAGCGAGCAAAGCGAACGAATAGACCCCGCCATCACCTTCCTGGCTATTTTTTTATAAACTACCCAGAAGTAGGAGACCCTCGACCATGCATAAAATATTTTAGGGTTTGGCTTGGCTGGTAGGTAGTTATAAAACGTACCATTTATAATTTTTAACTTACTAAAACCGCTAAAAATTAAAAAAACTCGAAAAGGGCCTCCGCAACTTTTCCCTTTAAGGGGGGTACCCCCCCCCCTCCAGCCAACCCCCTCCCCACCCTTAATTCGACGGACGTCAATGGAAAGTCGTACCAAGGCTGTAGCATTTGCGGAAGAAAGGGGAATGTTACCTAAACAAAAGATGTGCAGCCACCATATGAAACCTATGACTATTCAATATAGCACAAATAAAACTGTGGGCTCTTTTGTTTGTAACCGAGGGCCTTGCAGAAGCAAAAAGTAAGCAGAGGAAATGGAACATGGTTTCAAAATATTAAAATATCGATGCCGCAGGTGTTTTACTTAATGTATGCTTTTGCTAACAAATTTAGTTATGAGAGAGTCAAAAGAAGATTTTTCTGAGAACGAGCACCGCCTCTCTAGAGCAACAATAAGCGACTGGTATAATTATTGTCGTGAGGCGGTTGTAGTGAACCAAAAACATAAACAAGAAATGAACGGAAAGATTGGAGGACCTGGAAAAGTGGTGCAAATAGATGAGAGCAAGTTTGGAAAACGTAAATATAATAAAGGTCGACGAGTGGAAGGTCACTGGATCCTTGGAATGATTTAGGATGGAAGTAATGACCTTCGCCTGGAAGTCTGCCCAGACAATGTTCGGTATGCTGACATTTTGGTGCCCTTAATTAAAAAAAACATGTTGCTGAGGGCACTACCATACATACTGATTATTGTCTGGGTGATCACGGATATATCCACAAAAAAGTTCATCATAGTGACACGGTAAACCCATTTGTGGCTAGCGATTGCAACCCACACACAAAGAATTGAATCTCAGTGGCGTGTCATCAAAAGATTTTTTTGTAAAGATAACTATAATAACAGAACAAATATGAATGATTTGGTGTACGAATATTTGTGGAGAATACAACTAGAAAGAAATAAATGTGATCCTTTCGAGGAATTAATTAATGTAATTAATTTTAGTTTTAATAAATGAAAAATTAATTAAAGTTATGTTGTTTCTTTTATCAAAACCTATAAATGCCCAATGTAGCCCCACTGATAGAATGTATGTGTTACAGTTAAAACCCGTCTCATTTCATATAAAGTTAGTTAGAGTTCGGGACATGGACAGGTTAGGTTAGGTGTTAGGTTACTTCTTAAACCTTGAATGCAGAGGTAGGAGCCCCGCGAAGCGGGGCTCCGTCGAGCCACTTTGATAGGTAGTAATCAGTGACAGCTCGGGACTTGGGGCACCCCGACATGGACAGGTTAGGTTCGAAGGGGATGGCGGGGTCTGAAAGACCCCGCCATCCTCTTCGTGTTAGGTTACTTTAAACCTTGAACGCAGATGTAGGAGCCCCGCGAAGCCGGGCTCCGTCGAGCCACTTTGATAGGTAGTAATCAGAGCTCGGGACTTGGGGCACCCCGACATGGACAGGTTAGGTTCGAAGTGTCGTTTTTAAAGATGCTCAACGCTCTCCTGACTGTCCACCCTGAATGTGACGTGTTTGCGGATGAATGTAATAAAGTCGTTCTAGTATGTCTGGTGTTTTGTGAAACAAAGTATGCAAGAGTGTCCACTGTTCCATGTTAGTTTTAATTGAGCTTAGTGTAAGTTGTTTCCTTTTTATGTAACCTAGTGTAAGTTGTTTGTTTCTATGTTAATTACACCATATGACCCTACACAAGAGCACAATCCGAATGTATTTAGCACCTGACTTGGGCTTGCCTAAACTGATTTCTTTACATAAAGAAGAAACTCCACCAAGTGGCGGAGCGGGGGGGGGGGAGACTTGTAAGAAAAAAGGACTTATTAGATCTTTTGCCTTTTATACCTCCAGTGCATCACAGCTTTTGTACCAGTATCAAAGATAATGTGTAAGTAAGAAATGGCATAGATGTTGAGGGTGACATTGATAGGTAGTGACTAAGAATACCTTTATTGTTTTTGCTGTTGATGTTGCTTCTTTTTTAAAGTGTTTTTTAATAAACAATTGGCCTGACAAACATTTTTTCTCCAACCTTTTTATAAAAACCTACTGCTAAAGTGGCCTATCTGTGTAAAAAATGTAGAAAAATAGCAATAAAGCTATTTTCTCACTATTAAAATCATAATTTGGAACATTAATAGGTCAAATAAAACATAAAAGTAATAAAAAGTATGTATTCTGAAGAGTGCTAGTTAATTTAAAAAATGCTGTTTTTATTTTCTATGGTAATTTTATTTTCAATGTACAAACCTAAGTCTTTAACGTGAGGTGAGAAAGAAATAATTGAATTTTGATACATCAGTGGTGCAAGTTGACTAATGTTCACATTTCTCAAATAGTGCGAGCTACCAATGAGGGTGGCCTGACATTTCCCAACGTTAACAGAAACACCAAATTTGCCAGACCATTCCTCAATAGTTCGGAGATCAGCATTAAGGGATGAAATGCATTCATCAAGGTTCGCAATATCTGATTGAGCGTATAGTTGCAAGTCATCAGCGTACAGATGGTAAGAACATTTGAGGATAGCAGTAATGGAGTTAATAAATAAAGAAAATAAGAGAGGAGAGAGTATACCGCCTTGTGGAACACCAGTCATCAGGTCGCACCAGTCAGAGTAATCCTGATCAACACGCACCGCCTGCTGGCGACCACGAAGATAAGAAGACAACCAATTACGTGACAAAGAAGACACCCCAAGTTGAGACAGTATGGCCAGGAGAATGTCGTGATCAACGGTGTTAAAAGCATTGGAAAAATGTATTAAAACTAACACCGTTAACTTAGAATTCTCCAAGCCATCTCGAATATCTTCTGTAACTTTAAGCAAAGCTGTAGCTGTGCTGTGGCCAGGCCGAAAACCGGATTGGGAACTGGACAAAAGATTATTCTTAAAAACGAAAGAGGATAATTGTTTAAGAGCAACTGCTTCAAGGATCTTAGACAGGAAAGGGAGAATGGAGATGGGTCTAAAGTGATTTGCTGAACTAGGATTAGAAATTTTAGGAAGAGGGATAATGTAAGCCTTACGCCAAATCGCAGGAAACACACCAGATTGCAGAGATGAATTGACGATGTAAGTAATAACTGGGATTAAGTTTTCAATCATAAAAGATAACATAGTACGACTGACCCCATCACAGCCCACAGGCCACAGCCTTAGATTTAATTGAGGTAAAAAAATTAAAGACCTCATAATTAGTCACGGGGGAGAAAGAAAAGGAGTCAGGAGGAAGCATTGGCTTAATATTGGTTTACTGCGCAAGTGCCTAATCACTTAGTTTAGAAAATTCTCAAAATGAGTGATTTCCGAACTTATTCGCATGAACTGCTAACTGAATTTATAGAAGGTTTTCGAAATAATCCTTGCCTTTGGAAAATTTGAAGCAATGATTACAGAGACAAAAAAATAAAAAATTCAAGCATACAATAGTTTATTAGAAATTATACATAAGGTGGAAAGAGATGCTACCATAGATAACGTCAAGAAAAAAAAAAACATTGAGGGCTGGGTACCGTAAAGAACATAAAAAAAAGTGCGAGATAGCATGAGATTAGGTTCAGGAGCTGACCAGGTATATGTACAGACGCCTGCACATCAAGCTACTACAATCTGTCAGATTTCTTTGATAGATTTTCGACTTTATTTCTAAAGTATTAGGTTCAAGGTTCATTGGGAAAAAATGACAGTTTCGGGTAGCTTGACCTGCTGGCGTCTGTACCAAAATTATGGTACCATAGTCAGCTTGACTTTCTGAATGATCAAAGCCAAGGTAAGTGTTGCGGGTTGTTCGAAATAGATACCGCGGCCCCGGAACGTAAAGGGCAATAGAAGGAACATGGGTGGGTTTTAGTCAGTAAAAGTCTGACACGCCCTCCCGCTCCGCCCAGAGCGGGGGAAGTTATTTCATAGTTTCCTAGTCCAAAAAAAAAGCCAAGGTAAGCATAATTATTTATAAATCCATTGCAAGCGGGGTGTCCAGCTTGTAGCAGTGTTGTTACAACACATAATGAAATTGTGATGTTTTAAATTAAAACAAAAAGTACATAATATAATATTAGTCTTTTATTTACGAGCATTTCTCCTAGTTTTTGCCATTACACATTTGTTGAATGTCCCATGATTTTGTAGATAAATAACTTAGGTGTAATCTATAAATTACTGATACTGTTTTACTTAGAAACACTACTGTTAGTTAAATTAACAGAAAATATTTTAGCAAATAATAAATACATAGTACTAAAATAAAAATCAACTAAATATAAACTGGGGAAAATTGCAATGTATGAAAATTCGTATGTCCCAATCTACCATTCGCAATTTCAAACTTAATTATTTTGATATAGTTCAAAGAAACTTTACTGAGATTTTGATTAAAATCTTATTACAAGGTAAAAGGGTTCACGTAGTATTTCTTTTTTGGTAATTTGGTTAAAATTTTACGGTTATTAATGAATTTTAAATATGTCCCAGAGAAAGTTCCAAAATGGATTTCCATTTTTGTTACCCATTTTAGACATGTGAAATATATAAATACATCAATTTAGATATATTTTGACGTGATAACGTCTTTAAAATCGTTTTAGTCGGGTGACATGTTCAGAAACTTGTAAACCTCACGAGCGACATTTCATAAAGATGGTAGCGCCATCTGTTACTTGGCTCGAAAAAAAAAACTTTAAATTAGTACTTAATTTCATTTTAGATGTCACTACTGGTGATAACTTATATCACCAATAAGACGTTATCACGTAAACATCTCGATCGTAAACCTACTTTACAAACAACCAATTTTTTGAACTAGCAACAACGTAGATGTCATTAAATGCCGCCACATTGATGTATCGCGTCAGCATGCTTAAGGCGGAAACATACTGCCAAAACGTGACACTACGCCACGCCACCCGACGCATGTCAGTACTTATCAATTCTACTATATTATATACAACGCAATATATAGCGCAATTGGCTATATTATATATAATATAGCCAGAAGCGCATAGACAACACGCTATGTGACAACACGCCGCAACATCCAATCGATTTGGATCGACGTGTTGCCGGGAGAGGGGGGGAACATGCCACTCAAAGAATCAGCGCAGTGTGTTTCTAGTTAACACCCGACGCCACGCGTCATTCTTTCGAGAACATTTTTAAGGTTAAGATAAAAGTAAAGATATTGTTTGTTAGTTTTTGTTTAAAAATTTGTTTAAAATGTCGGATGAAGAATTAATAGAATTAGTGAAACGGTACTCAGTGTTAATATAATATGAGTTAAGTTCATTATCGTGATCATAGTATTCGAAATAATGCTTGGGAAGAAAATGCAGAACAATTGCATACTACAGGTAAGTTTTCGATGAAATGTAATTTGTCCCATTTACTTACCTACTTTCTATCAGTACCTATACAGTTTCTAATTATTTATCATAAAAATAGGTACCTACCTCATTAATTACATTTATTAGTAAGTACCTGCTTGTTTTTAGGGTTTCGGTCCTCTAAAGGAAAACAGGAAACCTTATAAGATCACTTTGTATGTCCGTCTGTCTTTCAAGACCCTTTTTCTCAGCAAAGCGTCGAGGAGTTGAAATTAATACAAAGCTGCTATTCAATTCAATTTATTATAAAATATACTTTAACACAGATTTACAAAGTATTTTGTCTTCCTCTCCTTACAATATTTACTTGCCACGGCACTGCACCTTCATTGGAATTTAAATATTCCTTAAATTTATTTCGGACAGAAAAAGCATGTTTTGTAGAATTTCTGCGTAAGGTGTTCAAGTCCTCCAAAGCTGTAGGTCCCAATGGCGTCTCATTATCATCTTGTGTTTGACAGTCAGATGGCAAAGTATCAATATCTAAATAATTGTGTAAGCAACATGTTGCTAAAATAATTTTGTCCACCATATCAGGTTGTACTTCCATAGGTTTGGCGAAAACGCGCCATCTTGATCTTAAAATGGCGAAAGAATTTTCAACGATACGTCTAGTACGGCTTAGCCGGTAGCTGTATATTTTATTGGGTTCATTATTGCGAACATCATTCTTACTATACGGCCGCATTAAATACGACTTCAAGGGAAAAGCTTCATCTGCCACTATTACGTGTGGTAATGGTTCCAAATCGGGAGATAAAGATTTATCAGCAGGCATTCTTAATTTGTCTTGTTTTTTAAAACTCTCCAAGTGCAGATTTACCGAATATTCCACCGTCACTGTTTTTTCCATATGAGCCTACATCTACAACCAAGAACTTGTATTTAGGATCCACTAATGCCAGGAGTACTATTGAATTTTCTCCTTTATAATTCCAAAAATCTGAACCACCATTTATTGGACAAGTGATATTCACATGTTTGCCGTCCAATGCACCACAGCAATTAGAAAAATTCTAGTAATTTCTGAACCCTTCTTCAGATTTTTTCCACATCGCGGTGGTGGGTTCTGGCATGTATGTATGTATGGCTCAATTTGTTCCAAATTGCTTTGCAGACATCTTTTACAATTTCTCGCACGGTGCTGAATCCCATTCTATAATTGAATGCCAATGATCGAAATGAATTCCCTGAGGCTAAAAATCTGCAACAAAATTAAAAAAATACAATTATGTATTTATTAATGTGTGTTTTTTATTTTTTTCCAGTGGAGATTTGCAAAGATCGATGGGGAAAATTGAGAAATTGTTTTACCAATGCCCTTAAGAGACGCCATAAGAAGAGTGGCCAAGCCTCAACTAAAATTGTACCATGGAAATACGAAGCACAGATCCATCTGTGCTTCGTATTTTTAAGGTCTCATCTAGAGGGCAGACCAACGATCACAAACTTGTCTGATGTAACTGACGATTCAACACAAGAGTTGGAATTCTCAGATGAAACCGAATCATCTCGTGCTAATGCAACTCCTGGTCCAAGCTCTTTTACTGTCAGGACACCGACACCAAGCCTTTCTTCTGTAAGGACACCGACACCAAGCTCTTCTTCTGTAAGGACACCGACTCCAACCTCTTCATCTAATCGAAATAAGAAAGGAAATGAAGACAATTTTGTGACAGAGATGGTTAATGTTATTAAATCTTCTCAAGAAGCACGACAAAAGAGAATGTCAGAGATGGATGAAACAGATTATTTCTTCCTGTCCATGAGTAAACAATTAAAAAAATTACCTGAGATGGACCAAGTTAATATTTAGTTTCAAATGCATAAACTCATGCATGATGCCGAAATTAATATGTTAAAAAAACGCGAACAACTACGTGTACGGACGCCGCTACGTGTGATTCGGAATCAAACAATACAATATCCAAATACTTCGCATCTAAATACAAAAAACACTGTAACATCAAAAACCCAACGAATAATCAAAATGTGAGTGACAATGTAGTACTTTCCGAAACAGCTCGAACACTGAATAATAATACCCATTTTTTTGCAACGAATCATCAAGATGTAAGTGACAATGTAGCACATTATAAAGAAGTTGAAAACGGAAGTAAAACAAAAATAGTGTAATGTTAGCTATGTGTTCTCGTTGGCTTTTAGACAACGGGTCTATAAAAAAGATGGAATTGGTGTTTCCTGTAACAGGGCACTCTTTTATGCCCGCGGATAGAATTTTCGGTAATATCGAAAAAGAAATACGTAAGAGGGAAGTCATTACTTCCCCTTCTGAGTATGCTGCAATTATTGGCCAATATACTACAGTCACAGAACTTACAAGCATACCTATTTACAACTGGAAAAACTGCGTTCACGAAGTCTTGAAAACAACTGCTCAGTTCCATTTTAAAATATCACAATGTAAACGATTCGTTTTCAAAAGATCCAAAAAAGCTGGAAATGTTTTGGTACGTGGGGAGATATTTTTCAATTCAGATACGGGAGTACCAAAAAGCATCTTCAAAATTGGTATAAAAGCCGAAATGATACAGGCTTCCGTAATTCCGAAAGGTGTGGAGGTTAAACAACTGAAACTCCGAGACGTTAGGAAGCTCCTTACAAACCATTATGGCGACAATTGGCCAAGCCTGCCAGATTTAAAATTCTATTCGGACGTAATAAATAACTTATCAGATATTAAACAAGAAGCAGGCGAAGGAGAAGAATGCGAAGAGGAAGAACGCGAAGGAGAAGATATTTGCCAGATGTGTGATGAAGAGTGTAATTTGAGATTTTAATAATAAACATACTTCTTTCTTTTCATATAAACCGTAATTTACTTACTATCCTTATTTTTATTAAAATATAAAATGAAAAACTGTGTTTGTTGGTTTATTTTTGTTTCGTACACTGTTTTTGTAGCATGTTGCACATCACTAGGTGAATGACGTCATAGGTTTATTGTTAGAAACAAATACAGCTTTATCCGTTTCACTTACAATCAAAGACAGCAAAATCCTGGAGTTGGTAACAAAAACAGCTACGTGGATTTTAATTTATTCAATATCTATTTAAGCCACCACTATGGTTGTCCCAGTGCTTTAGTCATAAATTTATTATTCCTACAGTAAGTCTTTAGGAAGTTTTCTATTTTATAAGTGGCAAAAATACAATGAAATGAAAGAATATTTTTGTTTTGTGAAAAATTTGTCAGATTGGATTAAGCTGCTTTTGATTCTATACGCCTTAATTATAATAATAATGAATAGGCATAGATAATAAAGAAAATGTTTTGTACTTACCTGAGAGCCACTGCCAGTCTTTCTTTTGTGCTTATAGCTTCACGATAACTTGTTCCTTTCTTGTAGATGTCATCTTTAATAAAGTCATGTAAAACTTTTTTTTTTTTCGGATGGGAAATCATCTAATGACTTCCCCCGCTCTGGGCGGAGCGGGGGGGCATGTCAGACTTGTACTGACTAAAACCCACCCATGTTCCTTCTATTGCCCTTTACGTTCCGGAGCCGCGGTATCTCTTTCGAACAACCCGCAACCCCGGCAGGCGGAGGCTCTGGCAAGCCCCTCTGCTTTGCTGACATCTCTTTGAGGCGCGCGTGAAACACGAACTCGCCGTCGACACGGCCTGTCGTCAATCGACGGACGGACGGTGAGCTACCCATTGCTCACCGTCCACAGGCCCGCATCTACGGTGGCCGCGAGTCGTCTCGCGGCGCCCGGCGCCCGGGGCATCCTTCGCGGCGGCTGGGTTGGCTGGATGTTCTCTCCCTCAAACGCCCGGTCACCTCCTTTGCTAGCATTACTGCTTCGCAGAAGGAAGTGACCGCTTCCCATTCCCTCTCGCTCCGGACCATAGCCTGAACCAGGGCCGGACGCAAGACATCGCCGCCGCCGATCGCCTCCACGAGGGCACGGCGGTGCTCCGCCCAAGCTGGGCAGATCACCACTGTGTGCTCCACCGTGTCCTCCGGAAGTCAGTATCAATTCAAGTAGTATCAATTCTCTAGTATTGTATAATTATTAAGCTCATATGTGAGTGCTATGTATTATCATTGACTTGACGAAGCCCCGGTGGTTGATAGTGTCATGCTCACTTAAATGTCTCGCTGATGGTGGCGGGTGTGTCGGGTCATTTAGCTCCCTTCAAAATGGTCGAACTGAATGGGGCTGATCCATACGTCATGGTCGTGAACGGGCGCTGTCAGTTGGGACTGGTCATTTTTTAGATACCACGGTTCATTTTTAAACTTATTTAGATTTAAAACTAAATTTTGCTTTTTATTTACTCTATTATTTGCACGTCTTTCTACATCGTTCTCACATATTTGTATAATCTCAACATGAATGATGTTAATACGATTTTGTTAAAATATTATAATTTAAAAGAGTGTCCATGGAGTTTCTTGCCCATTCTTCTCCATAGAGATCAACGCTTTGGAATGGGTAACTACAGTTCTTTCACAAGTTATTATGCCTTGTGACCGGGACTGTAGATTCATTTTGTTTCTTGACATTCAAAAGTGCCTGTAATGGTCTAATTGAAATAAATGATTTGATTTGACTTGAGTCATGTAAAACTTCAAATTCAGTTTCATTCATCCGAAAATATATATGATATCTCTCACTATCTTTAACCAATTTTTTGTAAAGGGTGTGATATTCACCGTACATAGCTCTGTCTTGATTTATTTCATGAACCCAGTAATGTCTGCGTCTAGTACGTCTTTTTTTTATTAACTGTTTCTGTACAAAATAGATCCCCAAAATCTGCAATAAATCTTCTTCAAAATCTTCATCTAGCTCGTCTTCAAGCAGAATCGAATCCATGGCCACGTCACACGTCAATACACTTCAGTCTTTCGTGAGAGACTACACTACACTATACGTGTTGTAGCATCGCGTGGCGTGTTGCTTATGTGCACGACGAGCGTCGGGTGTCAACACAACACATCGCGTTGCGTTTTGATAGTATGTTTCGACCTTTACTCTTGACACTCGATCTCAATTGGGATTGGAAATTGGGATCGAGATCTTGACATTTGGCACTCTTGAAAGTTACACTAGCGCACGATTGGAATCGTATTAGGTGGATTTTTTTGGAACTAAATGAAATCGGCTTGACTCGAACGAATGCACTTTTTCGGTACTCTTGACGGGATTTTGACGTTGACGTATCGAGTTTGAAATCGTGTTTATGATCAAAGTTAAACGATTTCAAAAAGCTTACTTTTTCGGGATCGAGTTCGTTATTGTGACTGATTTGTGAAGCTTTTATTGTGAATAATGGCACGTTTGGGACTGATTTCTGATATTTTGGACAATGCTCATAAATTAGATATGAGACAAAGGCGGAATTTAAACCAATGTCGCGTTATGCAAACAACGCGTTTGCCATGACTGACGATGAGTTTAGGGCTAATTATAGAGTAAGTAAAGAGCTTTTGGAAGTGATATACAAGGATTTGGAACCATTAATGCTTCATCCTACTCGCCGTAGTGACATACCCAGAAAGTACAAGGTTAGTAAATTAGCAATTCCGTTTTCACATGTTATTTGTGTTGTTATTAAATAATTAATACAAATCATATTATTTAGGTTTTAGTGGCTCTCTCATTCTACGCTACAGGAAGCTACCAAAGATAAGTAGGTGGGACACAAGGGACAATGATGTCCCAACAATCAGTGTCAAGAGCAATAAGAGAGGTGACAAATGCTCTTAATTCAAGCAGTATTTTGAGCAAATGGCTTAAGTTTCCACAGACTCGCCAACAGCGAAACATAATAAAGCAAAGGTATATAGGTATTTCTTTTTACCTTTATATTCAATATAAATCAATACTTTGTAATAAGCTATTTGTTAAGATTAATATGCTAATAATTTATTTATTTCAGGTTTTATGAAAAATTTAAAATTCCTGCTGTCATAGGATGTATTGACGGCACTCATAAACCAAACCACTTAAACCAAAGACAAAAGGGAATAATAAAAAATATTATACCAAAGATGAAGACATATTACGTGATCTCATGGACAGTACCTAAATTTGGATAGGTTCGTAAGAATAATATAAATAGAAATAAATACTCTTTGTTTAAAACTTTGAAGATTAAGAAAGTGTTAATTTTTGAGATGATTATTTTTATAATACTGATTGTTCCTAATTTTTATTTTTATACGACTGATGGTTCCTAATTTTGTTATTTTTATATGTCTAGATAAAAAATATGTTAAATTGGTTATAAGGATAGGTTTTACTTAGGTACCCAAATTCTACAGGTATAATATGTATAAGGTACTATAATAAAAATTCGTGATTTCTGTCATAAATACCTAGATAACAGACAAAATATTTTTTTATATAGATACCTATGCCTAGTTTTTGCTTAAAATGTAGAGTTGATTTTAAAAAAGTGTTAATTTTTGAGATGATTATTTTATAAGGTGGTTCATAATTTGCTATTTTTCTATACAGGTAGTACAGAGTATTACTAAAAGTTATCCATAAGGGATCAATATAGTGTAATTCGAACCTTTGAGTGTAACAACCTGTTAAGTAATATATTTATGTTCTTTTATTTCAATAAAAGATTTTGGATTTATTGTATTATTTTTATTTCCAAAAATTTTAAATTTAATAAAGAAAATTAATCTTTAAGCAGAAGGTACTTAGTTCCTTTTTTAAATAGGAAAGAGACAACCCTACTAGTTTTTCCCAAGTTACCCATGTCTCGTTCCAGGTCACCCCACTTCAAGCATGAATAGGGTCAGCCTATATTTTTGTTAAAATATCTAAATTTTAACTAATTTTGGGGATATTTTTAACATTTACGAAAAGTATTAACTGCCGGAAACCCTAGGAAAGAGTTATCAATATTGCATTCGTCCTACAACATCGATTATTTTCAGTGACAAGTTCGATTTTGTCCCTATTCACCCCATTTTACGTAATTCACAGTTATTTTATAAAGTGCGCCTATATTTTACGAATTTGAAGTGGTTGACAATTTGACATTACGCGGGAAGTTTTTTTTTGTAGGCAATGACATGTACAATGAGCCAATACTGCGTCATTTTATAGCGTTAAAATACATGTAAATGCCAGCAGAAGTACACTTAAATGATCATGTATGTTAAAATTAATATCAGAATAAATGAATTTATAATTATATAATATAATTTTGACGGGCCTGTTGGTCTAGTGGTTAGTGGCCCTGACTGCTGAGCCGGAGGTCGTGGGTTCGATTCCCTCCCAGGACAAACTTTGTGTGATGAGCATGATTGTTTGTTCTGTGTCTGGGTGTGATTTATCTATAATATGTATGTATTTATAAATTATATAAGTATGTATATCAGTTGTCTGGTTACCATAACACAAGCTCTGCTTAGCTTGGGATCAGATAGCCGTGTGTGAGTTGTCCCAAGATATTTATTTATTTATTTATTTATAGATTTAACAAGTAATTCAATAATTTAAATTTGGTAATTATCGTTTTGACTTAAATGGCCACCCCATGTCAATTCGTCTATTCGAACATGCAATCGATCCCAATCTCAATCACGACTTCGTTCAAGAGTGCCAATTTTCTGAAGATTGGAATTGAAACTGGATCGGATTGGAATGGAATCGAGATTGGGATTGATTTCAAGAGTAAGCCTAAGAAAGAAAAATTTTGAAAGATTAAAATCAAAAAATAAATATAAAAAAAAATCGGAAATGACTGAAACAGAACAAAAGAAACAGAGAAAAAAGTGGAAAGAAGAAAAACAAAACTACAAAAAATCTCAAAAAACAGCATGTAGCGGAAGCTCTTCAACCACAATGGCAGATATTTTAACGGACACAATGGAAATATCAATGGGAACGTCCTCCTCGGAAATAACACTATCTGAGACGTCGACTGAAACACAATCAACAATATTAAGATGGTCAAAAATTGTAGGAAGTCTACGAAGGACTAGAAATAAATTGAAAACAGAACATGACAAAGCAAAAAGTCGAATTATGTAGAACGAGCTAACGAAACTGCAAGAAAAAAAATATATCGACTACAAAAATACGTTACGGAACAAAAAAAGCAGTTTGACTGAATTACTAAACATGAAAGCCAGAAATGAAATCCTCGAAGCTTCTTTGAAGATAACTTACAAAAATTGTGAAAATAATAAGGAAAGAGACCTGATAAAGAAAATTGCAAATAATATTTTGGGGCTAAATAGTATAGCACAGACGTCTGTTTCGAAACAAATTGGTGTACGGTGTAGAAAGAAAAAATCTGTTAAACGTGTAATATCGGACTTACAAAAATCTATTCGAGGGGTGAAAGGCTATTTGGTTTAAGCGACATTTTTGCAACTTTACAGGAGAGCCATTTAAAGTTTGAAATTTTGGAAAAAAAATCACAACAAAAAATCTTCTTCAGTTATTTGAACGGGGCAAACTTAATTGAAATACAATTAAAAACATCGAGTTGTTGATGCTAATACCAAATAAAACGGACCTTTAATTACAAAGATACATGTCGCTTAATACAAATTGCCTTAAGCCTTAATTTTTCAGAGTATGGAAAAAAGATTTAAATGACTTCATAACTACAATTGGCTACAGGGAAAAAAAATTAAGCGACAACGCAGTTTATTTTCAGAGTAAGCCAAAATGTATGAAGCGACGTAACTCTAAATTAATAGTATCAAGCTATTTATCGCAACTACCAATTTAGATTAAATTACTGGCAGGCTAATTTATTTATGTGACACATAATATTGAAATTAAAATGTTTGATGTCACATTTTTTTACATCTAATACTATCAATGGCTGTTAAAACAACCTGGATATATCGCAATCACCGAAAATCTCATGTGCTGATATGGACTAAATAATTAAAGACACACAATATCAGTTAAAGTATTTTTTTTTGAATATCAATTATATAGAACACTCTCAATGGGAACATCAGATATATTTATTTTGATAAAACTTTATAGTAATGTTTTTTTATAAATCAAAATAATACGTAGAATACTCCTTCATTTATTTTTCTTTTTACTTAGAAAACTTTTTCGTTTATTTATTGTTTTTTTTTTCACATACTTATAATTAAATTTTTAAATATTTCTTAAAAACAAAAAAAAAAACATTCAAAAATATGAAAATTGTAGCCCACCGGTATCGGGAACAGGGTCCAACCTACTCCAGAGAAAGGAACCTCCTAACAATACGAGCCGTGTCCAGAAGTACCGCTTCCTGTATGAAGCCCTTGATCCAGCTGCCTAACGAGAGCCTCCTCAGGTATTGATGGAGGCTCTTGGCAATGAAGCCATTGGCAGATACGACTATCGGCACAATGATCGCTGAGTCCACATCCCACATGTCAACAACCTCGCGAGCCAAGTCAATATACCTACTTGATTTGCTTATCTTTCTCGGCTTTCACGAGGTTCTCATCATGCGGTTCTCACTGTTATGTCAACAATCATTGCGCGCCGCTCTGATCGATCCACCACCACTATATCAGGCTTGTTGACAACAATAGTCCTGACAGTGATGATGGAGCGATCCCAGTATAATGTGATATTGCCATGTTCAAGAACTGGGTCGGGCTCATACCTGTAGTATGGCACTTCCGATTCCACAAGGCTGTATTTTAGAGCAAGTTCAAACGTCACGTACGGGGCCGTGGTATGGTGGCCCCGCACCAAATTGGTGACAGCCTCAGTCAAACTCCAACGTATGCAGAGGCTTGCCTGCACGGCGATCACTGGCTGCATGAGGACTACTCCGACTGCAGCCCTTGAAGCCATGCTAGATCTCCCACCGCTCCACCTGTTCATTCAGCAGGAGGCAACGACGGCGGCATTACGTCTCAAAACACTTCATTTATGGGGTAAGAAATATACACAGCATACCAAGGCGCTGGAGGAGTTCTATAACGAGTTCCCAATAGCCAAAGCGATAAACGATCGGATACCCAAACAATTCGTATTCGATAAGAAATACAAAATCCAGCTCCATGAAGACCACCGTTGCGAAGGGCTATGCCCCGCAGAGGTAAGAATCTTCACAGACGCATCCAAAACAGGTACTGGCACGGGAGCCGGAGTCTTCTCAGAGGATCTCAACATCCACATAGCCGCACCTCTGGGGGTCCACAACACGGTGTTTCAGGCAGAATGCATGGGCATCTCCCTAGCCGCGTCAGCCATCACGGCAAGGAAGGTTGAGAAGAGGGCCACTCTATTTGCATACTTTCGGACAGCATGGCTGTACTGCAAGCACTAAACAGCCAAACAGTCAATTGTGGGCATTAGTGTCACCAGTGCCTAAATAAGGTTGGTAATCTCAACAAAATAACTATCCAATGGATCAAAAGACACAGCGACTCCCGAGGCAACGACGCTGCGGACGAACTTGCTAGAAGGGGATCGAGCATGGTACAAGTGGGACCCGCACCTATCGTGCCACTACCATTTGGGTACTTACGTACACTGGTATGGAAACGCACCAGAGAACAACACCACAAACTGTGTCTGGACCACGGTGAGTGCAGGCAGGCCAAGGAAGCTCTTCCTAGTATCGACGGCCGCTTCACTAAACAGGTGCTTCGGATGACAAAACCACAGCTGCGCACAATTACAGCAGCCATTACTGGCCACGGCCACGGCTCTTTTAATAAACACCTCTTTGTCTTAGGAGTCACAGACAGCCCACTGTGCCGAGCCTGCATGGAGGTAGACGAAACAGCAGCCCACGTGCTTCTGCACTGCCCAGAGGTTGCCCCATACAGGGCAAAGTACTTCGGTAACCCAGGTACTCTTCGCGAGATCGTCAGCAACACCAAGGCGCTGCTGACGTTTTTTGCGGAGCTGGGGTGGATCGAATAAAATTCCCACCCATACGCAAAATACGCGCCTCAGACGTGGAGTTGCGGACACCAGCCCGTTATGAAATAGAGCAAGTTGCTGATGGAAAATCCTGGCTACAAGGTTGTGTCTATGCAAGTACTCTCCGTTAGCTAGACGAGAACAACCGGAGATTATGTGTCGAATTGATTCACCCGGACGGTGGCATGCCCGACATAATGTGTCAACCGTGCCGTCCTTCACAATAAATCTCTGGTAGTTATTCGTCATCATAACTTCATCCATAATTGCACAGACAAAACATTCAGTTTCTCCGAAGATTTCCCTGGAACGTAGCCAGGCTAAGGACGCTGATTGACCTACATCGGGTCCATGTAGGGCCCGGAAAAAGCGTCCGTGAAGCTCCTTACTCTGCCATACCTCCTTGCGGTCGTTAGTGTCAAGCACTACAGGTTTGCGCCAGTTCTCTTTAGAAAAGGAGAGCGGGGTGAGGCCTTTGTCCACTGCAACCACATCCCGATGCATTCCCACGTCGGTTTCTAGGAATATTCCCTGAGACTGCATATCTCACGATTGTGGAGAGTCTTGGCATTTAAAAAGCCTCGACCTCCACAACTCCGCGGGATAAACAGTCTCATAACCGAAGAACGTGCGTGAAGAAATGCCGTTAACAATGTACGGACTTTCCTATCCAGGGCGTCCAGTTCTGTTTGAGTCCATTTGAATATGCCGAAAGAGTACATCAAAACCGGCATGACCCAACCGTTGAAAGCACGAACCTTGTTTCCGCCTAATAAAAGACTATTAAATACTTTTCTCCAAGCGCTCCTTCAACGATTACTTCATGTCAGCAACATTGATGCCCAGCATCAATGTTGAAGTAATCGCTTCCGACATCCTCAAATACTTGTAGGTTTCGGTTGCTGAGAGGGATCTAAGGTTTATGGAATCTGAAAGCTGGGTTCCCACAGATTCCACAATTTCCCCTCGCTTTACATGCATGACCGCACATTTGTCCACACCAAATTCCATCATGATGGCACTACTGAAACTTTCAGTTACCTTCAGTAGCTCCATCAGCTGCAAATCGTTGGGGGCAAAGAGTTTCAGGTCATCCATGTAAAGGTGAGATATATCCTGACCACCTTAGGATACTTATTATTGTGTGACAAACTAAATAAAAAAACCCCTCTCTTTCCACTCCAAACAAACGTTAATAAAATTTACATCACGATCTCTCAAAGTCTCAAATCATCAGGTAAATCGTCGTAATTTTTGTCTGAAATAGGTAAAATGTAATTCTTAATAATTATTTTAGTGTACTTAATAAATGTAATAAAAATACTATTACAAGCAATACAAATATCAAAATATACCTATGTTTTACATAAACACTAACGGTGACTACGCGTCACAACACTCCTAGATTCCCGGGATCTGGGGAGTTGCTTGAGTTCGACTCAAGCGCCCGCGCGCGGAAGTCTGGTTGAAGTATCACGAATTTAACAGCCGGGAGATGAAATAAATATGGTATCATATGACATTAATGAAAAGTATCATATTAAAATTTAATGATTGAAAAACCCACTCGTATTTTTATTAATGCTGGAAAAATGTTTCAATATTCATCATTTCATTTTATCGTCTGTATTAAACGACATGCGTTTAAAAAAATAATAGGACTAAATGTTTTAATGATCAAACAAAATAGCTGAAACAAAACGACTACTTGGTTTAAGTAGCACCCTGCGTGGAATAAAGATGCAGCTGAAAGAGCTTAAGCGACGCTTCATGTCGTATTTGGATGACGGACAAATGGTTTAAGAAACATCACACCGTTAACTGGTGGAAGGCAAAATGATTCAAATTACGTCTTTATAATAATTAGAAACAGGAAAAACGTTTTAACTCTTATTAAATCATTAATCTGGGAAAGGGTAAATGGTTTATGTCTCGGTTGTTAATATGATTGTATGGTTCAAGTACAGACGCCTGCACATCAGGTTACACTCTATACATATCTATAACTACGACGTGCCATAGAGTGTTAGAAAGAAAGTATGCTTGGCATGATTGGTGGAGTTTTTAGCGTTTCTAAAATTGACCAATCGTTGCACATACTTATTATTGGAAGCCAATTATGATCTCAAAAAAAAAAAAGCCACACCCCCTTGTCTATGCGCGTTCGCAAAACTGCTCCCGAGTTGACCCGATCTTTCACGAAATTAAACGAAAGTCTCTCGATCACAAATCGTAGTTCGCTTCCGTTTGGTCGGCCATTACGTCATTTGGAACCGAAGTGTGTGGTGTGTGTAATGTGATAAAATCTTATAATTAATATAAATGGCGCCTCCGTTAAGTCATTTAGAAAGACAGCGCTTTCACGAAAGTCTCTCAATCACATCGTGGTTCGCTTCGTTCGGTCGGCCATTTCGTACGTCATTTGGAACCGAAGTGTGTGGTGTGTGTAATGTGATAAAATCTTATAATTAATATAAATGGCGCCTCCGTTAAGTCATTTAGAAAGACAGCGCATCAGCGCTTCCACTGTGCGGGTGATTGTTATTTGAAGACAGACGGGCATAACCGTGAGTTAAATTTTTGTTATTATAATTTTTAAATTAAAATACACTAAGACTAAAATGGAAAAAAAACGTGTGGTGTTTTCTATAGAATTTTCGAAATTAGTTTACGCTGCACGCTGTTTCAAGCGTCATTGAATGCCGTAAAAGCTTAAATTCAGAGTTATATATAAGTAAACAGAATTCGATGAACTATAATAATTGTTTTGTTTCCATTTAAGGCTGGTTTTTCAAACAGATAATTTGACGGTTTAAGACTCAATAAGAATACAATGCCCTTAGATTGGACAGATTTCGCGCTCAAGCAAATACCCCTTTGAGTATCGACTTGAAAGTTGTATTTCTGATATAAATAAAAACTGAACTGTTTCATTATTTAAAAATTATCTGTGTATTGAATAATCAGGCCTTAGTCATGTAACAAAATCCAGTAGACACTGATTGGATTTCAAAGTATTGTATCTTCATTAAAATCAAATCAGTGTCTATTGGATTTACTGGTTAAACTTTCCTTTGCGGGCCGTTGATTTAAGGGTCGCGGGGGGGGAGGGGGCTACCCCCCTGTCCCACCCCCAACCCGCGGAGCCCCATGGTTATGGAGATATCGATGGTTAAAGTTTTTGAGGTTATGTTACTTTCAAAAACTAATATCTATCAATTTGTACTCTAATTTCAATAGATTTATGGGGCGGGGAGGGCGAGGGTGCTAGGGGCCTACCCCCTGTACCATCCTCATCCCGCGGAACCCCATGGTTATGGAGATATTTGGGGTGAAAATGTTGAGATTGGGTTAGGGTGTTTTTAGGATAGTTAGAATAAAACACAAGGAATATTATTAATCATATATTGATCATATTTATACACATGTTTAATAGCATTTATTAATTCCTCATATGGATCCAAGTGTTCAATCATGTTTCTCCGTCTCCATACATACTCGCACAACCATTGTGTGACATCTTGTTTGTGTTGTTCTGGCGCACTGGCTCTCTATACGTTGAGTGTGTGTCCCGTCTGGTGCCACAAACTTATTAGTTGGGTCACTATGGTTGACCCTTTTATGAACATAGCCATGCTGAGAAAGGCTCAAATAGGCTCTCCAATAATCTGTGTGGATGATGGAGCCCTCCTGTACATGTTTTTTAATCAGTGGCACCAACATTTCTGCAGGCCTATCATTGTCAGGACACACCTCCAGCCGCAAATCGTCGCTGCCGTCTTCAATCATACCAATTACCCAATGGCCCTCAATGTGTTGACCACAATTGTATTTCCTTCTTCCAAATTTGGATTCATCTATCTGTACCACCTTATTAGGGCCACCTATCTTCCCTTGGTCCCTTTGGTTTTCCAGCTCATATATAGTTATAGTCTCCCGGCAATAACTGAGTCCTCTCTCCTCTGCAAACTGGACACACTGATTGTAGGTTCCCAGCTTAGAGAAAATCTTCCTCCAGTTCCGTCAAAAAAAACTGCCATCGGCCATGCTTTTTAAAACACCAATCCAAAGTGTGTTACGTCAGCCCTCAGTAAATACTGTCACTGTCACCGAATTTATTTCGAGTTTCGACTATCTCTTGAGTTTTTACATTGTTTAAATTGATTAAAAGTAGTATCATAAGATCTGTATCGATCTTTTGCTTACTTCATTAACTAATTAAGCCATGGAACTAGGATTTACTAAGGCAAACAGTTCTAATTTGCCCCGAATTGATTTGTTAATGCTGGGATTAATTTGTACTTTTATTTTTTCCTAATTAAATCATGATAATTCAAAAAGAGGTTAATAATCATAGGTTACTTATTTAACTAAAGAATCCTGTAAATTAATTAAACCACAGGCAATGGTTATAATATCGTCCAGAACTTTAACTAGACTGTGATTCACACATGCATGTGGTTTCAATATGCTAAATTCTCTTAAGCGACGAATCACTCTCACTACATGTATCCTTAAACTAGCAGTTTGTTTTGTTTCCCTCACCTCAGTCTTTGAGAGTTTAGCCCCTGTTACAACACTAGGAGGTCGCATTAATTTTACTCCCATGTTTCAGTAAATATGATTCTACATGCTTAAAACCTCTATCAGCCATCACACACATACCTGGTTGCAAACATTTAATAAAATCACATGTTTCCACTAGACATGTGTCTGTTACTCTTCCTTCATACCCAGGTGATATATAATTCACCAGACCATTTGGTGTGCAAGATACAAGATATTTGATAGTGTTTGTTTTTTTATATTCCGACCATGAGAGACATTGATTTAAAGCTTTTGAAGGCTTTTGTATTTCTAACTCTAAACAGTCGATGATGCAACTTGATTATATTTATGCCTAAATGCCATTGGTAAATTATTTTTTATGTTACATTTATCTAATTTTGCCAAGAAAGGATGCATTACACTAGCCAACAATGGAATATTTTTAAGAAATATCTTACTAGCATAACTTGGTGTAATGGAGAAATCATCAGCAAGCTCTTTGAATGAGTTAATTAGCCTAATCTTTTTCAAACATATGAGTAAATGAACTGGAGGAATGTTTGTATTTTTTTCAATTAAATCTATTAAATAATAACAGTCTTTAGGTACACCTATATAAGCACGGGGATTTCTGTAAATTCGAAGTAATGTGCATTGCAGCATTTGAGTTGACTCTTTCTGTTTATCATCTTGTATCAACTCACTCCAATCTGAAGATGATTTTGTTTGAACAGAATATGGTTGGTGATGATTCTCCATGTGTAATGGAGGGTGTGTACGAAATATCACTATCAGAATGGTGTTCAGATACAAATATTTTAAATTATTTTTTAGTTTTCTCTATAAATTAGGTATTTGTAGATGTAAAATTGCAAATTTGGACGTCACACTAGGGAGGGTCTCACAAATGTCACCACCTGTGACAAGGAGGGGGAAGGGGTCTAAAAATCATGAAATTCGTGTTACGTACTTTATGGATGGCCCCTTTGCCTATAGTAATTGAATAATAATGGGCAAATAAACTGTAGTTATTTCTTTATTCCAGAAAAAAACTGTCTACTTCTGGCTTCGGCGGTGGGAAGAAAGTGGATCTCTGAAAGCCCACCGCCGCCAACTCTTCGCCAGAGCGACTACGGTGGCAGAGGATGAGGCTATAGTCGCTGCACACTCTGCCGATCCGTTTTTCAGCACACGAGTAACCTCAACTTCGTACAGCGTGAGTCCATGTATAGCTTATTATTACAAACACGGTGTTTATCACCCTAAATTGTTCATCATTACATAAAATATGGTTTTCTGAAAAGTGAATAAAAAACTGATTAAAAGCTAACCTCTCACCTTAATACACATTAGACATGATACCTACAGACTCGAATTGGCTTACTCGGCGGCGCTTACGCAAACTGGTTATACTCGCGTCGCGCAGCCAGACTAGGCGGTTGTTATTATTACTATTAGATAAATCTTTAGTTATCTAAATCCCACCCCAACAAAGTCAACGAAGTTCTCAATTCGACATATTGTTTATTTGTGTATATTTTGAAGACCTGATGGCACGGTTGGCGCAGTGGTTGAGCGATCGACTGCTGCGCTGCGTGTCGCGGGTTCGATTTCCGCACGGAACAAATATTTGTATGACCTGCAGATAAGTAGTTGTTTCGGGTCTGGCTGTTTGTATATGTGAGTTTAAATGTTTGTAAATGCATTCACGATACAGGAGAAATACCTAGTGCGGAGCAACTTTTTTCTTCAAATATATATTTATATTAATCGACCCATACTCATTAAAAGTGAATTCGAACGAATATTTCAAATTTATGTTATTTCAAGTCAAACAAACACCAACTTTATTTCAAATAAAATTAGGTCGATTTTAGAATGACTGGCACTACTCAACTAGCAGTTATAAAAATGTTTAAAGCGGTAGGGTAAACTGATTTTTATTGTGTAGGAATTAAAGTTATTTTTCCATAAACTCATATTTGTTTACACTGTAGGCAAATAAATCGCTGAACGCAGTTAGTAAGTCTATACTATTTGTCATAGTAAAGAATTTTGTGTAATTGACATTATTTCCTTTGTTTTAGATATCAATGGACACAGTCAGGAGGCGTCTACAGGAAGCCGGAAAGAAATGCTGCTGCCCTGCCAAGAAGATAGCAATGACCCAGGCTCATTAGGAGGCAAGAGTAAGTTTTTGCCTAGAGTATTATAATTTTGACTGGGAAAAGAATGTCGTTATTTTTGTTGACGAGAAAAGCTTCCGGTCGGATATGGATAGAAGAAAAATATTATGGCGCAATAGGAATGAGCGTTATGTAGAGGTGAATACTTTGCCAAATCGGGCAAGTGGAAGAATATCACTCAACTTTTGGGGATGGATGAGTTCTATGGGACCGGGTGAACGGGTGGAGGTTAGCGGGCGCATGAATGAGGAACAGTACGTCGAAATATTACGCGACGTGATGATCCCCACCGTGCGCGCCTGCACTACCCAGAGGGTATTATTTACTTGTGCCAAGACAACTGCCGCATACACACTTGCACAGTGGTGCAGGAGTGGTTTGCGGCACAGGAGGACGCGATCCTCCTGCCATGGCCTGCAAAGAGCCCCGACTTAAACCCAATCGAGAATCTATGGGGTCTCATGGTTCTCGATTAGGATTCTTCAGAAATACGCCCATACTACATGGGAGCAATTCAGAGGTAATGATACCGGCTGGAACATGGTGGTTGGAATGAAGGACAGGCTGGCCGCTGTCATAGACGCGCAAGGTGGTCCAACCAAATATTAAATATGTGTATTGTTTTGTTAATAATATACATTATTTTTTATTTCGTTTCACTTTATCAGTCTTTCTAAAATAATATTAATAAATAAATACCTTAATTTGCTTATATTTGTATTGTTATATTATTACTATTCTGCAGTATCTATAGATATTAGAATTTAACTAATGTAAGTAAGTTATTATTTATCATTTAATAACAATATATTGTTTTGGCAAGACGTTACGGTCCCATGTAGTATACTTCATAAAACTGAAAGGCCGATTCTGTTGCGTATTTCTGAGGTCATGTTTGGGCTCTTTTAGGTCATGGCTTATTCTTTATCGCTCATAAGACTCGAGCAAACGTAGTTTAGTCTACAACACTACAGGCAGTACACTCAATGTCATGTTATGAGTGTTCGGACACTAGCGGACACTGAGTGCACGGCGTGTAGAGTTGTAGCCTAAACTAAGTTTTAGGTGACAAACTCCGTTTCTACGGAACAAGTAAATAATGCACTTGATTCTGCATTCACCCGTGTTTCCGTAGGAATCTATACTAGATATTAATCTAGGTCATGATCTATTTAAGTGCTAAGTTTCATTGAAATCTGTATAACCGTTAATGCGTGAAAAGTAACAAACATACGTTCATCCATTTCCACAAATATACACATTAAATAGTAGCACAGTTTTACAATCCATAAGTTGTATTTTAATTTATCATACTATAGGTATATATTATTTGATATACCTACAGATCTCAAACGCTTCTTCCATTGCTCGATTTGGGAAAGACGCCAGACATATCGTTCGTTCATGTTGTGTCATAATAAACTAGCTTCCTCCATACCTTCCGCAGGCCGAAGCCTGCGGAAGGTATGGAGTATGTAACTATCTCCATATTTTTCATCACGATTGCCTAGCGGTTTGGCCGTGAAGGCGTAACAGACAGACAAGTTACTTTCGCATTTATAAGATTAGTATGGATAATTCTTCTAATAATGTAATAAACATAACATAATAATTTGTACTGTAAATTGAAATCATATACTTTGCGCACCATTTTCATATTTTTGAGATTTTTTACTTTACTACTTGTTAATGATAATTTAAGTTACGGCCGTCACCTACTGGTGGCACGGCACGACAAGTGATTTTAGTAAGCGCAAATGATTTGAGATAAGTACGAAACAATAGTTTATAATGGTTAGCATTCACATTTCGGGATGCCGCGGCATGCCAGAACCTACCGAAAGAGCCTGCTTTGGCAGCAACCACAATCACAGCTTTGCTGTGACGTATTAATGAAATGTGGGTGTTTACAATGATAAATTAGATTCAAAATAATCAGTAAGTATTACAATAATCCCTTGTCGTGCCTTGCTGTCTGTGGGTGCAGGGCCTTACATCCCAGTCAAATTATACTAATCTAGGTAAAAGCTTGCTTTTGTTTGGCGGCAGCATTTTATTTTGCTTGGTAACCTTTGGTGGCACATGTAATTGTATAATGAAAATGTAACAAATATCAATTTTTTTTTTTGTGTTTGTGTTCCTTGTCGCGTCATGTTTATTGCAAATGAACATATTTTCTTTTTTCTAAACATTATAACTTGTAAAATATATATATTATCTACTTGATTTTAATCCATCGTATAGTTTGGTAGGTAGGTATTTACTTATAAGTTTTCAATTATAATAAAATAAAAGATTTAGAGTATTATTCTGCATTTTGTTTTGATACTAGCTGGCGCCCGCGGCTACGCCCGCGTGATTTAAAAAAAATATACGTATTAACAATATTCTATGTGTTATTCTAGATTATAATCTACCTCTGTGCCAAATTTCATCAAGATCCGTCCAGCCATTTTGACGTGAAAGAGTAACAAACATCCATAAATCAATCCATTCATCCTCACAACATTCACATTTTATAATTATAAATATTAGTAGAAAGTAGGATAGCTGGCGCCTGCGGCTTCGCCCGGGTGATATCGAGAAAAAACTATCCCATGTCATGTGTTATTTCAGACTAAAATCTACCTCTGTGCCAAATTTTATCAAGATCCGTTTTGACGTGAAAGAGTAGGTAACAAACATCCATACATACCTACATCCATCCTCACAAACATTCGCAATATAATATTAAATAGTAGGTAGTAGGATTTTATTCGCGGTTTCACTAGCGTTCCCATAGTAACCTATCTATCATATTCATATATCCTTTCTGATAGGTTTTTAGATTCATGATGATCGGTTGTGTAGTAAAGTCACATTGAGCAGGGGGGTAGCTACCGCTATATCTATAATCCCCCCCCCCCCCCTACGGCATATATAAAAAACGTTACTGTCCTTTTTATGTCCAGAAGTAAAATGTGGCTGATGATGATGTAACGATAATAAAAGATTAAGTAGAATGTTTTTTGAAAATTAATAACTTTTCTAATTACGGTTAAACAAAACATGATAATTCAATAAAATCGATACGAAACGCTAGCGCAAATTACGCCAGTGAGTGGTGTCACTTCAGTTGTCGCACTACGTAAACTCAAACTCAAAGCATTTGTTTCAATTAGACCATTACAGGCACTTTTGAATGTCAAGAAACAAAATGATGACGATAGTCCCGTTCACAACGCATAATAACTTGTGAGAGTAGGTACTGTAGTTCCCCATTCCAAAGCGTTGATGTTCTCTATGGAGAAGAATAGGCAAGAAACTCCATGGACACTCTTTTTAATTCTAATGTTATTACAAAATCGTATTTACATCATTTATGTTGAGATTATACAAATTTGTGAGAACGATGCCGATGTAGAAAGACAGTAACAGGTGTAGTCTATAATTTGGCAACATTATCGTAGGTATTCATTTTTTATAAGAAAGGTTATGGGTACCTGATCTTTTACGCTCTTTACAACAATGTTTTCAAATAGTTACGTCTATAATTGTTCAGAAATAAATGAAAACGTTTAACAAAAGAGAAAAATATCTTTAAAACGTTGATCAATTTAAGTTGGTCATTGCGTATTTTGAATCCTGGAAGTGTTATCTATAATCAACCCTTTTTATTATTATTTGATTACTACCTAAATAAAGTAAACTCGGCAGACTGACGAGAATTTTTGTAGGTATACTCAACTAATTGGCTAAAATTGGTTTTCAGTATTAAATTTCGTAAAAATACTTAGAATAGGAGATCAGGGAACTTGCCAGTAAGTAGGTAAGAAAAGCTTAGAAGGAAAACCTGCTTGTAATTGAAAAAAAAACATCTATTTCCCACATTGGATGTAGGTATACATGAATACTTTATAACAATATATTCATCTAGACCGTGAAATTTCGCTCATTAATTGTGAAACGGCGTATACCGTACCTACCTAGCTGTTGACATGTAATTTACATAGGTAACTAGCTGGCGCCTGCGGCTTCGCCCGCGTGATATCGAAAAAAAGTATCCTATGTGTTATTCCAGACCATAATCTACCTTTGTGCCAAATTTCATTACGATTCCTTCAGCGGTTTTGACGTGAAAGAGTAACAAACATACATCCATACATTCTCACAAACATTCGCATTTATAATATTAGTAGGTATACATTCGTAAACATAAACAATTTATTTAAAAGGGGGATGCCAAGCCGCCATAGTGACTTAGGCCCTGACTGCCCACAAGTAACATTGAATGTTAATATTAGTATGCCCCTCAAATAATAATTATATTGATAAAAGAAAATAATTGAAAAATGTGAGTGTCCAAACTTTATGGGTTTTTTATGTGCCCTACACAAGTATTGAAAACTCTTCCTACATAACATATTAAAACTATTTAAATATTACAGATAGTTGAAACTAAAACAATATATTAATAGAAAACATTTAATTCATCAAAAACTAAAACATTCTCAAAAAATTGAGCAGGAGGAAAAATATTTGTATGACATAGACAGGCTGCAAAAAAATTATATAATGTTAGCCTTTTAACATTTCAGAGCAATCTTACTGCATTTAATAGGATTCTAAAAATAGTATAGTTTGTTATCTTAACCCATTGTGGTGCAATTTGATATGCAATCACATTCCTTATTTGGTCAACCGTTGTCATGTATCAATTGTTAGCGTCTATAATACATTTGATATGTTTTCGGTTTATTAACATGCAACTATACCACTATTTTATTAATTGGCAACACTCAAACAGTGTCCTCTGCCCGGTTCAAAACCAACCAATCACAGAAACGCGCGCATTTCACTATTGAAATGGCGGTAATTGGAAATAACGAACTTTAACAGCCCGGCTAGATAGTCAGTCGTTCGGAGATTCTGCTAGGGAACATCTTTTAAAATAAGTTGTGAAGTGTGTCGATAAAACCTAAGGTAATATGACATTGTTCTATGATGTATTATGCGTATCTATTTGTGTGCCTATTTGCAATAAAAGTGTTTCTATTGAATCATTTATGGAGTTTTTCTAACAATTCAGAAGTGGGATAGGCGGACTAAGATATTATCTATCTGTCTATCCTAGCCCATACTTTTTCTCATGTATCGTATTTATACATTTTAGTTACTTTCTTTATAATTCTTGGAACTAGGAAAGACTCCATAGATTGGGATTATATGAATACGGCCACGTAAGTTACTCTAATCTCCTACATTAGTAGTTTCATATCTTAATTGCATAACAGCAAAGTCTACCGTCATTAAAGAATGTGAATAATACTTCTTGAATGCATAATACTTTTATGGGTTTTGAAATTCCTTTATTTTTTACATAAACAAAACAGATAAATGACATTCAGATCTATTGTATTGTATTTTATAACGGGCTGGTGCCCGCAACTCCACGTCTCAGGCGCGTATTTAGCGTATGGGTGGGAATATTATTCGATCCACCCCAGCTCCACGAGAAACGTCAGCAGCGCCTTAGTATTGCTGACGATGTCGCGAAGAGTACTCGGGTTACTGAAGTACTTTGCCCTGTATGGGGTAACCTCTGGGCAGTGCAGAAGCACGTGGGCTGCTGTTTCGTCTACCTCCATGCAGGCTCGGCACAATGGGCTGTCTGTGACACCTAAGACAAAGAGGTGTTTATTAAAAGAGCCGTGGCCAGTAATGGCTGCTGTGATTGTGCGCATCTATGGTTTTGTCATCCGAAGCGCCTGTTTAGTGAAGCGGCCGTCGATACTAGGTAGAGCTTCCTTGGCCTGCCTGCACTCGCCGTGGTCCAGCCACAGTTTGTGGTGAGATTCATTCATTCAGATCTAATTCTAAAAGCATTAAAAACAGATATTATTCGATATTTTGTACAGGCTATGGCGCCTTATAAAAATTTAAAAATACAAACAATATGTAATGTAATACTAATACTTATACGTAAAACACATTGTACTGTACAGCGCGATGTTTAGACACATATTCGTAATTTATTACAGTTAATAACTGCATATTTTATACAAGATTGTATAAACCTTTAATTAATTTAATATAGTTTTTACTCGATAATATTAAGTATACCAAGTGCTAATGAGCTACGTAAACTAAGTGAGTGATTCGTTGTAAATCTACCTACATTCCAAACGAATGTCAGTAAAAAGTTCGGTCGTGTTGTCGCATCGCCTTCGTAAGTCAAACAATAGTAAATGACGTGGGAGACGGTATCGATGATAAGTTTCGATATATTTTAAGTTTAAGGAACGGGTTAGACCGATAGAAGAAATAAGTGGGTTATGATGTTTAGGGTAAGTTACCAGATAAAACTCCTTTGTGACTTCTGTATTGAATTATTGTTTTAATGTTTTATGGGATTGTAGTGCCTCTTAAAGCTTGTGTTGCATTTTTGCCAGGGCTACACTCTGGATATGCAAAGCTTGCACAGTTCCACAACATGTAAATATACGTGTGCATTGATCAGTTGTGTTTGGTCCGGGTACTCCCCTGGATACCCAACTGATCTGAAGGCATGTATGTTATAATACAAGCTTACCACCCCTTTATAAGATATATATAAGGTATTATCAGTAGGTACGAAATTGAATAAATTTTGTTTTATTAATATTAACTTTTAAATTATTCGCTTCTAGCCACTCTATAGTTTTTTGAAGAATAATGTTTATTCCTTGTTCATACGTAGATTTATTCTGTCCTTTGATTATAATTGTAGTATCGTCGGTTATCAGGGAAATTATGTAAAGCAAAAACATTGGTGGCCCTAAAATACTGCGCTGCGGCACGCCATATCTATTGAAAATGAAAATTGAACTGATTGTAACGTTTTACTTTGATCATTGTAGTTTGTTACTTCCGCTGATTGTAGTCAGTCAGACAAATTCAATTCAATTATTTATTGCATCTCACACGTGTTTTTTTTTTTGTTTTAATAAATTAAATCGAATCATTTATTTCAATTAGACCATTACAGGCACTTTTGAATGTCAAGAAACAAAATGAATCTACAGTCCCGGTCACAAGGCATAATAACTTGTGAAAGTACTGTAGTCGCCCATTCCAAAGCGTTGATCTCTATGGAGAAGAATGGGCAAGAAACTCCATGGACACTCTTTTAAATTATAATATTTTTACAAAATCGTATTCATATCATACATTCAATATCATTCATGTTGAAATTATACAAATATGTGAGAACGATGTAGAAAGACGTGCACAGTATAAGAAGAAATATCTAAATATTTAACGTAAAATGTAAATTAATAAAAAATTAGAGGTATCAATGTCACAAGTAAATTAGTAACATATCAGGTCGTCTCAATAATAAATAAATAATCAATAATCAATAATGAATAATAAATAAACAATAAGCAATAAGAAATAATAAATAAACAATAATATATTAATAATAATAAGTAAACAATAATAGATCAATAGTAGATCAATAGTAGATCAATAATAGATCAATAATAGATCAATAATAGATCAATAATAGATCAATAATAGATCGATAATAGATCGATAATAGATCGATAATAGATCGATAATCATAATATTGATCTATTCAATAATAATAATATGATCATTAATTCAAGGCTGCTAAAATATAAGGCCCTGCACTACCCGAAAGAGTTACGTCTGGTTAACTACGGGTAGTTGAATAATGCGCTAATTGCGTAGCTTTGTTGCGGAACTTCTTCTACTTAAATAATATTTCTTGTAGTATTCAATGGTTTATTTCCCTTTAATAATGCGCCATTTATTAATTCTTCATTGATCTCATTGTGCTTACGTTACTTTGCTTGGTTAACCAAGGTTTTTTTTTACAGATTGTCTAAAGGTGCCACCTGTGGGCCACTACAATAATAGCCGCCGTGAGAAGGGTGAACTGGGCGCTGATCACAATAGCGGTGGTCGCGCAGGGCAGACTCCAGAGCGGCCATTTGGTGGTCACGGAAGCGAAAAGCTGGATGGGAGTCTGTCTCTAGTGATGGGCAAGTCCGCAAGCGCTTACTTAATCATATTAATAAGAGCGAGGGAGCGGAAGGGAGTCTGTCTCTAGTGATGGGCAAGTCCGCAAGCGCTTACTTAATCATATGAATAAGAGCGAGGGAGCGGAAGGGAGTCTGTCTCTAGTGATGGGCAAGTCCGCAAGCGCTTACTTAATCATATTAATAAGAGCGAGGGAGCGGAAGGGAGTCTGTCTCTAGTGATGGGCAAGTCCGCAAGCGCTTACTTAATCATATTAATAAGAGCGAGGGAGCGGAAGGGAGTCTGTCTCTAGTGATGGGCAAGTCCGCAAGCGCTTACTTAATCATATGAATAAGAGCGAGGGAGCGGAAGGGAGTCTGTCTCTAGTGATGGGCAAGTCCGCAAGCGCTTACTTAATCATATTAATAAGAGCGAGGGAGCGGAAGGGAGTCTGTCTATAGTGATGGGCAAATCCGCAAGCGCTTACTTAATAATGTTAAGGGTATGATTTAACCTGCCCAATTTAATTCATTTTGTGTTTCTTAAATAATAGGATTTGCCCGCGGAATGGTAGATTTGTCACCAAAATGTAGTCACCAAACAATGTAAAATCAATTCCACAATAAATCACATAAAATCATGGAGATATAGGGTCTAGTACCAAATAATTGTTTTTGTATATATTATAATAGGTTTGTCCTAGTAAGCATTTAAGCAAACTAATTGAAAGAGATCACCAATAAACTATATATCTCTTTTTTCTATCAATGCAAGTCGATTCTCACAGGAGGTCACAGTTTTAACCTAACCTAACCTAGCCAGATCTACCATTCTGAGCACCAAGCTATTATTTAAGTAATAAAACTATTATTATAAGAACGAAGTTTATATTCATGTAATGCACTACAATTTTATTGGTAATCCATCTCATATTTTACACATTATAATAACAATAATTTGGTAATTCATACCTGGGAACACTCTTTGTTTACCTGAGAACGAAAATATTTCGTGGCGATAGATCTATTTATTAGGTGATACAACTTGATGACAAATATAAATTTTGGTAATATAAATATAGTTCCCTTATGTTAATAAGGGCGAGGGAGCGAAAATGAGTCTGTCTAATAATAGAGAAAGTCACAAACGCCCAAGCTTCAAGAGTAGGGAGTTGCTTCGTAGTAAAACGGAGCAACAATACTCACCCATAATCAGTTATCATACTCGAAGAGTCATGCGTTGAAATTAAAATTAGACATAAAATTTACAAAAGAACAGAACCATCAATATTAAACATAACTAATAAGCATAAATGTGACACACAATTAAATTTACGAGCAGAGGAGCTCGTGGCTGGATAATAGCAGCCGCTCGGGTCGATCTATAGGTTAAGCCGCGCTTGCCTAGGTTGGTCTGTGGATGGGTGACCACCCGTTGCATACCGAGTTTCCTCCGTGCCTCGGAAAGCACGCAAAGCCGTTGGTCCCGGCTGTCAATTGTAGATCTTTGACAGTCGTAACAGGTAGTCAGTGTTCTGAAAGTCTGACAACCAGTCTTACCAAGGGGTATCGTATTGCCCGGTACTGACTGGGATGTGGAGGTCGGATGGGCAGTCACTCCATGTAGGGTACTGATATTCAGCTGCATCCTGTTAGACAGGAAGCAACCCCAACATAGTTGGGAAAAGGCTGGGCAGATGATGAATTAAATTAACAAGCAATGTCGTAATTGCATTTGCCTTTTAATCATTTAAAAATTCTGATAGGCTGTGGTAACATTTGGTTAAAAGGATTTTTTTGAGATATATTCTAAAGACTATTTGGTAATTCTTTAATAAGTTTGGGGATTTTATTTTTAGATTGGCGGCAAAGAAAGATACTTTCATGCATCAGTGCCATGCTCGGCCAACTGTTTCTAACCTGTTATTATCACGCAAACTGTGAATAGTAACTTCTGTCATTTTTTTTAAATAATTTAGGTTAAGTTTGGACAAAATTAGCGACTGCTGCTATTGTTTAATAAAATATCCTATGCCTAGGTGTAGGACAGCATTTTGTCATAAAAACACCAGTTGAATGGTAATAAAGATATTTAATAAAATACCAAAAGCGATTATAGAACTACCTATTAATTTATTTAAATAAAGACTCGGAACATGGCTTATGGAAAAGTTGTTTTTAAAACATTAATGAATTTATGAATTATAAATGGGTAATGCACAATACAATGATAATATATGAAACATGAAAAATAATTAATTTTGACATTCTTGTAATTTAATTAGCTGTGACATTCCTGTAATTTGTTATTTTTGCAATTTTATAAATCTTGACATGCCTGTATTCTTATTTTGACATTTCGTAATTCCTTATTTTGACATTTCGTAATTCCTTATTTTATTTAATCAGTAAGAAACATGGCACATCAAAAACATTTTGCATACAGGATTTAGTAGGCGAAATATGAAAAACTGTGACTATTTTATTTAAAGATATGTAATCACCATATTTCTTGCAAATAAATGTATTATTATTATTAAATAAGGTTTGCAGCTATCGCTAAATTTTTGCCCGAACATAGCCCTTATGTACATTTTTGGGACTCATAAAACATATCCTTATTGAAAGTTTACCCAAAATATAATCAAATCTCAATATGGAGCCAACAATACCATAGAAGGCAGTAAGAAGCGCATCAGTGCATATTATAATGAGTGCAAGATTATAGATGATATTGATGTTAAGCGTTGACGGAAGAACATAATTTTAGTTTTTGTTGGTTAATTTTCAAATTATTGTTATTTAACCATTTAATTATTGAAGATATCGTGTCATTAATTTCGTTCTCATAATTATCTTTATTGTGAGTTTATGGTGACCGTACTGTCATCAGCAGAAAGTGATATTAGATAATTTGTTATTGTGAGTAAATCGTTTATATAAATATATATAAATGTAATATAAATATATAATTTAAAAATCAGAAGAACGAATCGTTCTTCTTATTTATATATTTCTTCTTTTTCGGTGAAGATGTTTATTTCGGAAATCACGGTGTATTGTTTACTATTTTCTAGGTATCTTTTTATGAGTTCTTGTATATTTCCTCTGATGCCATACGCATCTAGTTTACTAATGAGAACATCATGATTATCGTAATCGAAAGCCTGCGTCATGTCGCAGTAAATTACACAAACTGGTTTCCTTTTGCCTACGTCTGTCATGACATTATTAATGAAATCAAAAATAGCCATATTAATAGTTTTATTTTTGCGAAAACCTTTTTGATATGAGAACTTTGAAATGATGTAAGAACATTTTGTTTTTCTAAGAAATTGTAAATTTGTACTTATATATAAATACTTTAGATAAATTCAAATTCATTTAATTGTCTGAAGATAATCACAAATTAAATGAAATTGTTATTCAGGATAATGTAATGTAATGGTATAATGTAACTGATCCTTTAATGATTTGCCATTAATATTTACCTTCTTTTATTATTTTTTATTTAATTTTACATTTTTTTATTATTATTTTTGAATTGTGACATGTTATGATTTCATTATGATCTCATTAATTTAACTTTGTAAATATTTTCTAGTCTGTAGTTATTTATTGTAAATGTGAGGACCATGTGAATTATAACTTTTAGTTACTTTGTGTTTGACGATTGTCTGGCAGTTTGATTACTATAAGGGACCTACACAAATGTCCTTTTTTTGGTATTGTTCGTCGTGTCGTTGAGCTCCTTGGGTTATGAATCGAGCTACACGATAACTGACAAATGCTGGCACTGACTGGACAGGTCCACTCAATCTGTGTGGTGCTTTCTTAAAAAGACCATTTCAGACACTAATCCGCATAGTCCTCATGTAAGTTGACCAAGACTTTTTGTCTAGACCTTAAAAGAGACTACAACCTCGAGTTTGTTTCGGCTGTTTCTTCTCAGAGTAGTCGGCTACGAAACACCGGCCTCATCTAGTTTAAAAAAGACGTGTAAAAGTGTTTGTGAAAACCTACTCGCAAAATAAACATCACTTATCATTTCATTTAACATTTATCACTTGTAATATTGGGATATTGCTATTATCTGAAAACCATGATTAAGTATAATAAATACATTATTTTTAAAATGTGTGTCTTTATAATAATGTGAATCTTTCGAGCTCTTGTATTTTTGTTAAGTAAACATGCTTAAACACAAATGTCGCAAAAACATATTTACCTATTTCTTTAGATAAGTTCATATAAGTATAAGTAAAGTGCAAGTGTTTGTAATAATGATTTATTGTTCGTATACATATTTCGTACAGATATAATTAACAACAAATTTATAAAATTGTAATTGTACTTAGTTTTCAAGTTCACATCATTCTATTGTTTCTATTTTAATTTTCGCGAAGGGACTCGCTTTTCGCAGGATGGCCGAGCTGTTAGCGTCTATAATACATTTGATATGTTTTCGGTTTATTAACATGCAACTATACCACTATTTTATTAATTGGCAACACTCAAACAGTGTCCTCTGCCCGGTTCAAAACCAACCAATCACAGAAACGCGCGCATTTCACTATTGAAATGGCGGTAATTGGAAATAACGAACTTTAACAGCCCGGCTAGATAGTCAGTCGTTCGGAGATTCTGCTAGGGAACATCTTTTAAAATAAGTTGTGAAGTGTGTCGATAAAACCTAAGGTAATATGACATTGTTCTATGATGTATTATGCGTATCTATTTGTGTGCCTATTTGCAATAAAAGTGTTTCTATTGAATCATTTATGGAGTTTTTCTAACACAATGTTCAGCGAATGTGACCTTTGCCTTAAAAGAGAGGTGCCACAGCTAATAGAGATATGAATGTGGACAACAATAGGGTCTGTTGAGTGTTGGCTTGTTGGCTGCCTGATTTTATTCCATGCTCTGGTCCAACATGCATAGCACACCAAACTATCACTGTCTTGTAACTGACTGGAAGAGAAAAAACATGCATGTATGAATAGGTATTTTATTTTGAGTCATATTTGCATATTATTACAGTTGTAAAACTTATTATAGTTACCTGTTGATGTCCAACTCTTTTTACGAGAGATCGAACTTCGACGATTTCGCAATCTTGATATGTTGAAATTACTATTTATTTACACAGCGTACATATCCACTTGCAACAGTTCGCAGTGAAGAACTCGAACCAGGTTATATGCCGGGGTCTTCGATAGGTACTGACATCAGATCCAAGTTATCGTGGGAGTTGTCATTATCAGCAAGAGCGGAATCCATATTCAAGCCGTGGTCGTCAGGTATAGGATAATCACCAGTCAGTATTCATGGTCGGAAACGTCGATTTTAATAGAAAAATAAACGCAGCGAATCACTATGATGCCAATGTAAACAAAGTAATGAAATGACATTTCTACTATTTACTATTGTCAACTGACAAGTTTCAGTGTTGCCATTGCACAAAAAAGTATCGATCGATGCATTATGTAGATCATTTTAAAATCATCATAATATATTTTTTAAGTTGATTACAAATCTAAACGTATTAACATAAAATGCATTGGGACTTCTAAAAACAAAAGGACGAACAAATAAAGTAAAATATGTGTAAATGTCAAATCAATGTTTAGCAACAAATCTTTATTTTTTCCCGGATATTAAATTGGCAACCTAGCAAATGGCTGTTTATTTTGTTGCATCGTTTCAATATTTATTTTTTATTAAAAAATGTTACTAACGAGTATCGCTTCCTGAATAGAAGAGTTAATAACGTAAAATTTCCAATTTTTTTTTGGCCATTGCATTCTATTGATTGTTCAACTTGCTACGCTATTCCTTATCGCAAAGTATGTTATTCTACACAACGACGCGCATACGCACACATCCTCACGTATGCACTGCAGCACGAAACATTGCAAGTAAGAACTGTCAAAAAGCTTTATATCTCTTTCGCACGATTCTCGTTGTTGCTGCTCATAACGCGTTCAAGGTCAAAGTGTGGTAGCCTGATGTGCAGGCGTCTGTACATACTTTAAAAAAAAATGGGAAATCCACGTCGGTTAATACACTGCTACTTTGGAAACAACCCAAAAATAGTATTGTTTCAAGCGCCAAAAAAGTGCTCTGAACTTAATGAATCCGGCACCATTCGACGGAGAAAAATTCGCTGATTCCGAATATATATATAACTCAATATCGCCCTAGATGTCGCTTAAACCAAATAGCCTTTCACCCCTCGTATTATAGAATTTTACATTCGAGACGATGTTAGTACACTGCAGGCAAAGTGAGTGCAAAACATAAAAAAAAAAATAGAGAGCAAATAAGATATCTTAATGGGTCTTTACGAGCTTTACATGAGAAGTACAAGAAAGAAGGTGGTATTGCAGAATTTTCGACATTTTGTCGATTCAAACCTTTTTATATTTTAACCCTTCTTTGCATGATGATGGAAATTTCAATCATAATATTTAGTCAACAAAAAAAGGTACTCAAAACCCTTGTACTGTAAATTTGTTGTTGCTGGCAACTTTTTAAGCGATTATTGCGTACAACAAAACGCAGTTGTCAAAAAATAGCAAACGTCACTGTGAATTACCAGGCCTAGAACTTGTCATTCCGCTGTTTGTTGTGACTGGACTGTTATGTGGAGATTTCGATGTTAATATTTTAGATGTTACTCCACTAAGTATTAGGCTTCTCAACTTGTTTAGATCTTTTAATTTAGTTAACTTGTTTTTTGAACCAACTGGAATCACGGCATCGTCATCGACTTGTCTTGATAACATGTTTAGTGATTGTGATGCTGAAAATAAATTGGTGTTAAATGATTTATCGTCAGATCACTGTGGATTAATAGCCAGCTTTCCTATGCCATTATGTAAAAAGTCTCGCAAAATAGAGTGCAGGCCTTATACAGTTAGTCGTTGCAATAAGTTTAAGAATAATATAGCTCTTAAAGTTACACCGTCAATAGTAGAACATGAGAGTCCTAATGAAATCTATGAAGCCCTTTTTGATGTTTATTTATTTATTTATGCACATACAAAGTACATGACAGGACATTACATTAAGACAGAAGAGCGCAAAGGTACAGCTTATTAATGTTGTGCAAAATGAGTACCAATCTATATTTAAGATTAAAACTCTTAACTTTAGTGGACCTTCCGTTGGCTTTAACCAATGGGCTACACCAGGAATTTATAAAAGTTGAGCTAGACTATATGAGTTGTATGGTCTGAAACGATACAGGTTTGATGCTACTTTTTCTTGAGTATGTTAAAAAATATTCAAAATTATTTAAAAAGATTTGTGTAATTGCAAAATCTAAATTTTTAAGCGATACGATTAAAAATTCTAATAATAAAGTAAAAGTCACTTGGAAAATTATAAAAAGCGGGTAAATCGGTTCAACGAGAAAATCAAGTTGAAATAATGGTTGATAACAAATTAGTTAACAAAGCAGCGGACATAGCAGAGGCATTTAATCATTATTTTGCCAGTATACCAATAACTACGACTCGCTCCTTAAATTCATCCCCGTCTAAAGCTCAAAATCTTTTGCAAACTAGCTTGCCTAAATGTGATCACGTATTTAGTTTTGATCATGTAACACCTCGTGATGTAGTTAATGTTTTTAATTCTCTTAAGTCGAAAAACACAGGTGATTATTGGGGCATTTCCATTAAACTTTTGAGTAATATTATCGACATTGTTGCCCCTCATCTAGCTATTACTTTTAATAAATGCGTTGATTTAGATACTTTCCCTGACCTTAAGAAGACCAGTAAAATGATCCCTCTTTTTAAATATAATAAATATAATATAATAAATATGGGTAACTTCAACTTCTTCACTTCCAACTCCAATTTCTATTTTACCTGCCTTTAGTAAGATTTTTGAAAAGTTAATACTCAAGCAGTTGTTGAGACATTTTAATTTAAACAACCTTCTTCACAACGATCAATATGGCTTTACAAAAGGTCGTTCGACAACAGATGCGGGTGTTGCTTTGTTGAAGCACATATTTAATGCGTGGGAGAACGCTCAAAATGCAATCGGTATTTTCTGCGATCTCTCTAAAGCTTTTGATTGCGTTCACTATGACACGCTTTTACGGAAACTACGTCATTACGGTGTTCAAAATGAAGCCCTAAAAGTAATAGACTCATACTTACAAAACAGATATCAATGTGTAGATGTTAATGGCGCGAAATCTTCTGGGCTACCTGTTCAGCTTAGTGTACCTCAAGGCTCGATACTAGGCCCATTTTTATTCTTGGTTTATATTAACGACCTACCATATTATTTAAAGGGTATTTGTGACGTTGTACTGTTTGCTGATATACGTCTCTTATTTTTAAAGTAGATAGAAATAGACAAGATTTTAACGATGTAAATAGCGCGCTATCAATGGTCACGGATTGGTTCACGTCAAAAAACCTTGTTCTTAATGCCAATAAAACTAAATGTATTAAATTCGCTCTACCCAATGTTAGAAATCTTGGTCCCAACATTGTCCTTGGCAATGAGAATCTTAAGAATGTAGATTCGGCAGTATTCCTGGGTATAACAGTAGATTCAAAATTACAATGGGGTTCAAAATTACATTTCAAGCCTAGCGGGAAGGCTTAATTCGGCCGCATACGCCGTCAGAAAAGTTAGACAATACACTGACGTTGAAACGGCACGATTGGTCTATTTTAGTTATTTCCATAGTGTCATGTCCTATGGTATTCTGTTGTGGGGCAAAGCCGCTGATATCCAGAATGTATTTGTTCTGCATAAACGAGCGGTTCGTGCAATTTACCAGCTAGGTGCCCGGGTTTCTCTGAGAGATTTTTTAAAAGAGATTGGTATTCTCACTGTGGCTTCTCAATTTATCTTGGCCAACATTTTATATATTAGGCAAAATATCCATCTATATAGTAAAAACAGTGATATTCACAACATTAACACTAGAAATAAGCATAAACTACGTGCTCCATTCCACCGGCTTCATAAGGTTCATAATTCATTTGTAGGGCTTGGTATAACTTTTTATAACAAGCTACCTTCTTCTTTTCTAGATTTGCCATTTAATGCATTTAAAGCTAAAGTAAAATCTAACCTTTGTTTAAAAGCATACTATTCCATTAACGACTATTTAGACGATAAGCATAGTTGGTCACTGTGTGCGATTTTTTTTTCTTCATGTTCTTTCGGCAAATTAGCTTATTGATACGTTACATGTCTTCGTCATGTAATTTTATATTTCACTTTTTTTTTGTGTACTTGAGGGTTATAGTTTCAAAACCCGCAAAGTCCATTTTTTACACGTAGCAATATTTTTATATCTCTAGCAACTCCATCTTTTGCCGCACATTTTAGATTTATCAGATCTTACCATAAACAGCTATGTCCAATAGAAAATTCACTTTATAGTAGGCCGTAAGCTTCAAACACTGCCAAGTCCATCATTGTTTATTTCAAAAACCGCAAAGTCCAAAATAGCCAATAGCGAGCCACCATTTTGGTCACGTGATAACAAAACTGTTATGGCGACCAGCTTAGTTTTTGTTGTGTTTTTCTCGTGAAAAAGTTAACATTTTTATTAGATACTGTATTATTTTCGAAGTTAAAGTGCCATAATTACGAAGATGGATACAACCCCGATCGTTGTAGATAAAAGTAAAGCTCGAAAACGGCAGAGAAATCCAGAACAATGGAAGCGAAACCTGCAGAAATTAGAGAGGTAAGTACATACTAGTATGAGTAGTTTTGATCACTAATTTCAAAATAATTATTTTCTTTCAAGTTGAAACTGTTGTTTCGTTGTATTTTTTATTAGACTTTTGGTACACATATATTCGAAATGTCCATTTTTATGTGAGCCGATCCCCAAATTTCGAGGAGACTTATGTACCTACGGATGCGAATTGGTTCATGTGCGACTTTCTTTTCAGATATTCGGCAAAAAGACTACCAGAAAAACCTACCTGTACACATAAAAAAAATTATCAGTACACCTCTCTCACAATGAGCGATTTGAATGCCTTTCATTCTCGTTATTACAAGAATAAAGATTAAAGATCACAGGATACTTTTATATTAAAACACATTAAAGGATCATGTACTTCTAGACGCCGTCCGAGACAGGGTAATCGCAAAGGAAAAGAGTTAACCACAAAATATTACGTTTACAGCCGTTCGTCGAAGAAAATGATTAGAGTTTGTCAAAAAACATTCATTAATATTTTTGATATTAAAAGGTACCGAGTTGAAAGAATTTAAAAAAAAATTTTGAAAGAAGGACTTATTCCAGAAGATAATCGAGGGGGAGACCGTAAATCTCACAAATATTTAGGAAAGAAAACAGCAGTAATTGAATTCATAAAAAAAAAACTGAAATGTTCTGAGCCTCATTACTGTCGAGGTAGTAGCGCAAGGCTTTACCTAGCTGCTGAATTGAGTATCAACAAATTATTTGCATTTTACAATGACCAAGCAGAAGAGCAACTAAGAGTTAAAAGAAGTTACTTCAGGACTGTTTTCAACACTAATTTTAACTTGGGATTCGGCACGCCTCGGACAGACGTATGCTCAGTTTGCTTACAATATACAGAGAAGATAAAGGTAGCGAGAGAAACGCAAGGTAATGAGAGACTTAAAAATGAATTAATTATCCAACAGTGTGTCCATAAAAAACGTGCTAAGGCATTTTTCAGCTATTTAAAAGATCAATCCCCAAATGTTTAAATATTATCATTCGATTGTCAAAAGAATATGCCACTCCCTAAAATTCCCGATCAAAGCACATACTATTCAAGGCAGTTCTATCTTTACAATTTCACAATAGTAGCAGGCTCTTCCAAATCACAATTAAATAAAGAAAACACTTTTGCTTATGTTTGGACAGAAGACCAATTTCCGAAAGACTCTAACTTGATAGCCTCAGCCATATCATCATCATCATCATCATCATCATCAGGCTATATTAGTCCACTGCTGGACAGGGCGCTATGGCGCTCATTAGGGGAGGCCCTAATGAGCGCCATAGCGCCCTGTCTTCCATATACCATCGTTTAAATTCAACATCGTTTCCGGATGAAATTGTGTAAAAATACTGTAAGATTAATGGCTGATGGCTGCGCTGGTCAAAACAAAAATACGACTGTAGTAGGAATGTGCCTTAAGTGGCTGTCAGAAGCCCCACAACATATTAAGAATATTGAAATTATATTTCCCGTTGTGGGCCACTCTTTTCTTCCCGCAGATCGCGTTTTTGGAAAAATTGAAAATGAGTTTCGTAAAAGGGATTCAATATTGGAACCCAATGGTTACTCCGATATTATCAGAGAATACTCAAGTCTAATTTCAGTGGGAGAAGAGTGTCTAGTAAAAGATTGGAAGGAAGCCGTCAAAAATGTCATAAAGCCCGTTGGCACTTGGCATGTGCATTTTTCGAAGTGCAAGCGTTTTGTATTGAAGCGGTCAACACGCAAAACTGGCAATACGTTAGTAAAAGGTGAACTGCATTATGTTGCAAATTTAGGCATTTATAAAAATGTTTGCAAAAGTGGCAAAATAGCAAACATGATCGTTCCGAAAAATATTCAGTCCTCAGCGGGAACACTAAAACCGTCTAAAATCAAAGATGTCGATAAGCTATTGACTTCACATTTTGATGTCAACTGGAGAAGTTACTCTGTTCTGTCATTTTATGATAAACTAGTTGTGCCTAGCAGTTTCACCCGTTGCTCAGCTAACGTTCTGGAGAGGGCCGTCTTTATCACCTTAGTGTATAATATTTATAGTCTACGACCCATTCTCAGACCGATCAATATAGAATATACACAACAACATGAAAAACAATCAAGCCGTTTCGGAGTAGTTCGATAATAAACACGAGATTTTTATACATGCCTACATAAGAAGATTTTTCCATTTATTTAGGTGGCTGGTAGTCATAGTGAAAGACAAAAGTTCGCTCTAGACCCGCTAGGCTACCTCCCAGATACATAAAATGAAAACAGTTGGAATTGCCAGTCCTGAGTTAATTATTATGTTAATTATTATTTTTATACACTAATGAAAAATATACTGCGAAAGCTTATTTAATCATTGTCGCTTTTCTTGATTACTTTTGCTAAAACGCGAGAGAGCGAACCACTCAAATTATATTTTTTAAGGTTGAATAAAAAATATTATAAGCACTTAATGGATGCCATCTTATATTTGGTTTCAAGAATTTTCCTTGCCATAATTTCATTACGTATAGTAATTGTTTTCAGCCTAAGTACTTATGTAATTGAAAAATATTATTTTCTTCGAAGTAATAGCAGCGATAAGGGTTAACTTATGCTCAAATTATTTTTGAAATGTGGTTATTCTAAGACACTTAAAAATTTTAATGTTTAATATAAGCAAGCAAAATATTATCGTAGAATCTTTAAGTTGAAAGGCTCAATAGAGATAACGAAGTTTTCAGAATTTGTTTATATTTTGGGTCGACGCCGCGACGGTCTTTTTGGATATTATTATTTAAAATCTGGTTCTTCTAACGTCTCAGTCAGTTATGTTGCTAAGAAGTTTTATTCGCTACTAGCTTTTGCCCGCGGCTTCGCTCGCGTTAAATTCGGTAGCGCCTTATTGATTTGTAATAGCAACGCTAAGTTGTCCTGTTTCTTCCCTCTTTCTGCCTCATAACCCACTCTTTTAAAAAAAATAATAGCCTATGTCCGTCTCCTGGTTCCCAACTATCTCTGTACCAAAATTCATCAAAATCGGTTTAGCCATTAAAGCGTGAAGAGGTAACAAACAAACAAACAAACAAACTCACTTTCGCTTTTATAATATTAGTAAGGATTAATACCAAATACGGCTCTCGATATAGATTTGTGCAACGTGGATGATGAAAATGAACACTTTTGCGAAGAACAAGAAAGTGTACCTGACCTAATTGTTTAATTTTTAATGGCCTATTTTATGTCCCACTCTTGGACAAAGGACTCCCCTTTTTCCTTATCTTGTCTTTGTGTTGCCGAAGTTTAATCACATCTAGTTTAGTAAATAAAAGTACATAATAATTAAAAAATACTAATTGATTTATTAAATTTGTGTTTTTCATTTCTATACCTTTTCAACATGACGACGCTTTTATCACATACGATAAAAGTATCAAATATTTTAAGTCGCTGTATACATATTATTGGTCGTAGCAAATACGGCAATGTCCACGTATGTCAGATTCAAAACTAACTATGTCCGAACTTCAGTTTCAAATTCAGCTATCCCCATCCCATCACTGTTTTGCTTTTTATATATTTGTAAAACGTGATAATTTAATGAATAAGTTTCAAAACGTAGGTGAAGCGACCAATTTTTCAAAAGGCACACAAACATAAATAATTAAATAATGTTAGAAGAATTTATCACAAATTTTCTATTACTGGATTTTGAACGTCTTTGGACTTAGCGGGTTTTGAAACTATACCCCTCCTTGTTTCATTTTATGTGTTTTTATTTATTGACATGTGTGGTTAACTATTGACCTCGAGCATTTACTGAATATAATTTTTTTATTTTTATTGCCCTCAAAAACCGGCAGCAAGTTCGTCATTCTCCCTCAGATGTCATTGCTTGCGGTAGCGTCGTGGGTCGGGTTACCTTCTTCCCTCAAATATGGCGAGGGAGTTAATGGCTGATCTTGGCGTTATGTTAATGAACGGGTGCTGCTTGTGGTGGCTGGTCGTCTTGTTGACCAGGTTTTTTTTTTCTTTTGTTACTGTTATTAGTAAATCTTTTTATGCTTAGCTTATTTCCTTTGCACTATGGTCCTAGTTTATCACCTGTGACTTCTTCACTGCACGTGTAAGCGGGCACACCCGTTAGACTGGAGAATTTATTATTTAGGCTTGGGTATTTTTTTATTTTTAAATACATAATTGGTGTTTGCTAGCTGACATGTGACAATGAATGAATAATTTCTTATTTTTTTTGTGATGAACGGAATTGTATAAAATCTGGTTCTTCTAACCTGACAGACAGATGTGTTGCTGGGGAGTTTGTTCCGCCACTTCTTCCCAGCTAAAACACTAGGAAGTGGCAAAGGGCAGGGCGTTTTTGTGGGACTGTCTCTTGTAATGTGACGTTCAAAAAGTGCTGATTATCAGCCTAATTTGAATAAATGACTTTTGATTTGACTTGATTGAAGAAAGGAGCGAGATTTTAAATTGTTTTATGGAAATAAACGGAGATATAAAATACAATAAAAGTGAAAGTGAGTGGAAAAAAGGTTTGTTTTTATGTTTTTGTTATTTTATGTACAATTTATATTGAATGAAAGAGATATTGAAGATTATCTTAGTAAGTTAGAAGGCGGTTGTCTATCAGAAGATGGCCTTAATGACCAAGATTCCGATGATGAAAACCGCGATGCTGGTGAAATTATAAGAGTGTTGCAAGAGGAGTACGATGATGATGATGATGAAGATGTGGATGAAACTGCTGACATTGATCCTCCTCTTGTAGAACCAGAAGATCAAGAACCCTCTCACCCATCAACTTCATCCAATTTGCAGTCTTTATCCAGTTTTCCATTTGACAAAAGAAGCTTGATTTGGAAAAAAAGGAATCTGGTGTAAGTCACAGATAAAATTACTTTCTTGGGGAGTTCTACTGCTTCAGATGGTCTATCACACCTAGAAACTCCATATCAATGTTTTACCATTTTATCACTAAATATTTTATCAAAACATTAGTAGAGGAGACAAATTTATATATAATACAGAGTAATCCCAGTTCATCTATAACATTTACAGAATATGATTTGTATAAGTTCTTTGGTATATTATTATACATGTCAGTAATCAGATTTCCTAGCACAAGATCATACTGGTCGCCAAAGTTTGGATATGAGCCCATTTCTTCAACAATGCCACTGAACAAGTTTGAGAAAATAAAGTTATCATTACATTTTAATAACAATGATCTTCACAAACCTATAGGTCATCCAGAACATGACAGGCTTTATAAAATCCGCCCTGTTATCAAGCATCTCAATGAGAGGTTTGCCACAGTGCCAATGAATCAAAGATTTTCTGTGGATGAACAGATGTGTTCTACCAAAATAGGGCATTTTTTAAAACAGTATCTGCCTAAGAAGCCCCATAAATGGGGCTTCAAATTATATGTTCTCTGTGATTTGATGGGATATGCCCACAAGTTTGAGGTATATTCTGGACAAGAGAATACAGAGAAACTCCCAGATGAACTAGATCTTGGTGCAACAGGAAATGTTGTAGTTCGTTTGCTTCGAGGAGTGCCATGAAAGCAAAACCACATCATATACTTTGATAATTTTTATAACTCTTTGCCATTGGTAGTTTTTTTAGCTAATTCAGGAATTCGCACAGTGGGAACTGTGCAACAAAACAGGATACTAAATAATAAACTTCCAGAAAAGAAAAATTTCATGAAAAAATCTGTGACCAGAGGTAGTTTTGAGGAAAGAGTGTCTGTGCATGACGGTATAGATTTCAGTTGTGTGGCTTGGAAAGATAATAAGATAGTAACCCTGTTATCTTCTTATTCTGGAGCATTGCCTGTAACTAAAGTCAATAGATTTGACAGAATAACAAAAGGAAAAATAGATATTTTTTGCCCGTTTATTGTCCAAGAGTACAATAAACATATGGGAGGAGTAGATCTCATGGATAGCTTTTTGGGCAGAAATCATATAAAAATGAGGTCTAAAAAGTGGTATTTGCGTATTTTTCTTCATCTATTTGATATAGCTATTATAAACTCTTGGAATGTTTATAAAAAAATGCTCAAGAAAGAGGTGCCTAAAAAGAGTCAGAAATGAATTGGCCTTTGTGCTATGCAACAGAGGAACCACCAAAGAAGCTAAAAGAGGGCGTCCTAGTACCAGTGTACTAGAAGAAGAATTACAATAAAAAAAAAGAAAAGGTTCTCCAGCTCCACCACCTCCAAAAGACATAAGAAAAGATGGTGTTGAACATTGGCCAAAAGTAGGTGGGTCACTCCGGTGCAAATTTCCCAAATGTAAAGGCTATTCCACAATTTCGTGTAATAAATGTGGCGTCAATTTGTGCTTAAATAAGAATAATAATTGTTTTTTTAAATTATCATAAAGAATAAAGAAGATTGAGTAAACTATATTTATTTAGTACTGAGCTAAATATGTGACAATGCATATTTTTATTTACACTAGGATTTTTACATCACCCTGATTTATTTAAAAAAAAATACAAAAAATCATGCAAAGAAGGATTAAGTCCAGTAGTTAATTGTATACACAACCGAAACACATGTCTCTTTATTAAACACTCAAACATAAATTTAAAAATAGAAGTATTGTATCGTCATAAAATAATCGATTTTCGTAATTTGCATACTCTCTTGGAAAAAGTAGCTTGTGATGTAGAAATTCGATTGTATGTATGGAATATGTAATAACTGTAATAACAATATTTTAATTAACTATAATTTAGAAAGTGCAGGCGATCAAAATATTACGTGGCAAATGTGGGAAATGAAAAATCATTCATATAAAAAAATACCGAAGACGGAGAACAAGAAGTCAACACCAAAAAGACTGTTAAGTCGCTCAAGAACGCAACAGTTACACAATAAAACTATTTGAAGCTGACATCGCCGGATTTAAAAAACATCAGCGAAGGTCACTGCAGTGATAATTAAAGAAAACGGAATCCAGGTAAAATCTGCCATTCGCGATGGCTAACAACAGCTAATCATATTCTTAGAACGTACATTTCAACCAATACCTACTCCATCCGAAGGTTTACAAACTTTGACTGAATTCGTACTGAAAGTTTAGGCGCCGATGTGGTTTAAGATAAAAACGCAACCATTATGCGTTTACGTTTACTTGCACGAGACAATCGTACTGTCTCGTATCTTCCAGAGCACTTAAAGAAAATAGTAGAACCGGTGATCCAACGTAATGGATTTTTTTGGCATTGCGAGAATATTTTGATTGCTATGATAGCTGACGAAAGGAAACCTATAAGAGAGCTAGTAGCGCTTCGAAGAATAGTTAAAATCCGCGAACGTTCTTCGGGTTTTACGCCGATAAAGATAAAAAAAAAATATAGAAAAATTTAAAGAGATCGATATACTGACTCTGCCTTCACTTTATATCTTAGAATGTATATTTATGTCCGTAAAAGTCGGGGGCTTTTCAAAATTAGGAGCGACTACCATAATATTAATACACGCAGTAAACACGAAATTGTAATTCCCAAATTTATATAAACAAAAACTAGCAAGTCATTTCTAATTAACAGTATACGCTTTTTTAACAAGTTGCCAAAATCAGTTATAGAACTGACAGATGGAAAGTTTAAAAACTACATAAAACGTGTCCTTATTAAAAAAGCATATTACAAAATCAAGGACTACGTTGAAGATAAAGAAGTTTGGCTATAGTTCCTTCTGCGCATGCGGCTTCCCTGGTAGCTATAATCAGCACAAATTTGTGGATGTCTCTAACTATTCTCAATCTTATTTTTTTGTGATCTCTTTAATCATTCTTTTTTTGCAATAGTTGTCAAATCACATTTTTATATCACCCTTGTTCTGAATAGTTACAGTACTGATAGCAACATCTGTGTGACTCGTCTCATAGTTATTATTTGTTATTGCATTTTTATTTTTTTTATTTTTTATTCTTGTATAGATTCTTTTGTACCAATTCGCTGTGAATGAGTGGACATGGTTGGCCTTGTAGATTCTTAGACCCTTGTTAACTTTGGTTATTTGTTATTTTATTTTACTTTCTGTAAAGTAAGCATTGACTTATTGTCGGGCCTACGCTGTCCTCTCATACTTGAGGCATATAGAATCAAAGGCAGCTAAGCGCCACACTTTCAAAAAAATAACTAAGTAAGGAGCCATCTAGTGAATTTTTGGTTGTAACTCTTTATTTTATTATTGTAAGAAACAAATACAGCTAAAGCCCTTTAAATTTCGTTCAAAACAGCAGTACAGCTAAGTCACCTTAGGTCACAATCAAAGACAGTTAAATGATAAAACAACCAATCACAACGCTTGAATTTTTGAAAACAAAACGGCGATTTCTATACAACCGCGTTAGCCACACCTAATATTTTTTATTGTTTTTGTAGTGTTTTTAGTTAGTTCTCGTGCAAAATTTGTTGTGAAACGACTATCATGGAGGTCCCTGTAGAACCGGCAAATACTGGCAGAGGTCGAAAACGCACACGAAACCAAGAAAACTGGAAGGCAAACATTGCTAAGAGAGAAAGGTTAGTGATGTGCCTCGCGTCTACACTCCACACAATGTATAGATAAAGATAAATAATTGCAATCGAATTAAATTCACTTTTCGCAATATTTATTTTTGCATGTATTGCTATGTACCATAACGCTAATACACACTACTTAACTGTAACTAAAATTGTGCTAAGATAGAGAAGTTTGAGTGTTAAAAATATTTATTATTGTTTTTATTTTATCTCCCAAAAACGTATTATTATAACTTTTACTACAAGGGTCGGAAACGTTATTTAAAATAACGTTTTTTAATCGTTTTTAACAGTTCTTTGTATTGTGTTCGTTGCATTGCGTTCGGAACGAAAACGAAATGGGAACATTTTCAAAAACCGGTTTAATCCGCAAGACGGTGTAGCGAGGGTCGTGCGACGACAAGTATGGACTTGTTTGTTTATGCTGCCGCGCGGCTTTATTGTACTATAGATCAATTATTCCGATGCGCTTGCTTACTGAGGTTGTGTTTACTGTTGTTATTGGGACTTCGGGAGTGGTAATTAGTTACCTACCTATTATAGTTAGTGGTGCTTATTCATTGCTTAAATGGGACGTTAAAGAAAAAACCCAATTTACTCGTATTACACTTACAATAACGAAACTAACAAATCAAAATGTCAAATGGAAGGATGCCAGAAAGAAATACGAGTAAGTACCTATATAATTATTCAATCTTGAGGTTCTTGTAGTACTATATACTGTAAGTCCTTAAGACTAGTTTATACAACATGATTTGTACCTATATGAATTCTATAGGAATTAGGACTAACATCGAAATCACGAAAAAAATATCTGCTGTTTCATAAAAATCATCAAAAACTACTTATGATGAACAAGCGACATGTATTGAAACAGTTGTATTTAATTTTTGCGATTTCGAAATTGGTCTCATAGTAGAAGTTGTTCATAATTATACCTTTATTAATTCTGTTATACAGCTTTTATTTATACTGTTTATTGATAATATTTTAGTGAAGATTGTGAATGAATTTAGTACGGACTGTGAATGATCAAAAATTATATAATACGATTGTAAAAAATATTGTTCCAGGGACATCACGCCGTAAATTTAGTACGACATTTTTTTACGCAGCATCGTGCTGAATATGACAAGATTCAAGAAAGGACTTTTTCTGATAAAGATGTAAATTCTCTAACAGAATACAATAAAGTTCTTGAATGCTGCATAAATTTAGTTGCAATCCACGGCAGGCCGTTGTCTTTGCTAGAAGATGAGGCATTCCAAAATTTAATTACAATGATACCTAATCCTGGGTTAAAACCCAATATTAGAAACATAAGAACATGTATTGAGAATAAAGCCTACGATGTCCGAAAGAAGATCTATGAGGAATTAATAAATAAACTGGTATGTTTAAAAATTGATGTAGCTTCTGTAAAATCAAGAAGATTCCTCGAAATAAATTTGCAGTTCATTTTAGATAAGAAGCTGCAGCTTCGTAATTTGTGTGTAGTTGAGCTTCATGAACGAAATACTGCAGCATTCTTGAAAGACACAGTGTTAATGGTTTTAAGCCGCTACGGAATCGAGCCTCAGCAGCTATACTCCATCACCTCGGACAACGGCGCTAATATGCTTGCAATGTCTCGTCAAATTGAAGAAGAAATACAGGATTCTCTTGAAGATTTGAATAACACTGAAGAACAGGTTGAGGAATCTGATATTATATTTTCACCAGCAGATGGTCAGGAAATGCTTGATTTGGTGGAAAGTTTGGAGTTCGAAAGGGAAAATATAGCCCAACCTATCGTGACAGCTGTACGTTGTGCCGCGCATACATTGCAGCTTGCTGTGAGAGATGCCTGCAAAGAACTTGAACCCGTTTTCGAATTGTGTCGTCGTGCAGTAAGAACTCTTCGTACACCTAACGTGGCACTGGAGTTAAAGCGTAACCAATTGCTTCAGGCTATTCTGGATTGTCCAACTCGATGGGACTCTACCGCCGATATGTTGGACAGGCTAGTTAACCTAAAAGACTTTTGTAAAGAACATTACTCAGACTTAATTGGAGATAAAACATGGTCAAAAATTGAAGAGAGCTTGCAGGCTCTCAAACCGTGCAGAGTACTTTCCAAAAGGTTGCAAGAAGAACAATTAACATTCGGTGATTTTTACATTTATTGGATAAAATGTATTACAGAGTTAGAACAAATGAATACTCCTATTGCATTATATTTGGTTATATGTATGAAAGCGAGAGAGGGCAATCTTCTGACCAACGACACATTTTTATCTGCTGTTTATATGGATCCGACAGTAAATTCTATACTTTCTGAAGAACACAACGAACGAGCTCGGATTCATTTAATGCATACACACCAAAGATATATTAATTTGCAATTGCAAACTCAGGATCGACCAACAGATGAAAATGATCTTAATCAAGATAATGTCCCGCACACATCACGAAGTAATATAGATGGTTTCTTTGAAAGGCGATATAGAGAACGTCAGAGAGAACGACCAACAGAAGCTTGCAATCAATTAAAAAACTCTTTGATTGATTTTTTCAATTCGCCACTTTTGCCAACGCATGAGAACATTTTGAAATATTGGTACGAAAAAAGGTTTACTGATCCACAACTTTATTCTTTATCCACTATAGCCTTGGCTACTCCACCAACACAGGTTAGTGTTGAAAGGTTGTTTTCGTCGCTGAAATTTATTTTAAATAATCTAAGAATGTCATTAAAAGACTCCATAATTGATGATATCTTGTTAGTAAGAAACAACAGCATCTATGAGAAATCAGATTAATTTAATATTATTTTCTATGACATTATCTTTATGTTAATTTACATGATTATGTAGATACCTAATAAGTTTATCAGTCTCAGGTTCAATAAGCTAGTATTATGTAATTGGGAATATGCATGTGATTTAAATTTACTTGATTTTTTTTCCTTGAACCTTTATAGTCCTGGTATTATATCTCAACCATTATTTTCTTATTTAGATTGTTTATAATTGCATAAAATATTAATTAAAAAGTGCAAAAAAAGCACGCGTAATTCAAATTTATGAGACTCATCACCATTTGTCAAAACGAAATTTGCGTCACGAGTATAGTTATCTAATTTGTCAGCATCGATGTTTCAACCAAAACCTCTTCACTTCTTTGTTTGTGTCGTCACTTTAACGTCACAGTGCACACGCCAAAATGCGGGCGTTAAAAGTGCCCATGTGGGTTGGCTATTTTTAACTTATTTTTTAAATACTTTAAATTACTTTATGGGTGTTGATTTTTTTTAGTATTTTATAGCGATGGCTAATCGAATAAAAATATTAAAAAATACATGCATATTCCCTATTGTAAGTAAATACATTCGTTCGTTATTTAAAATTAAAAGTCAGGTTCCTTTTTTGTTTCAATATCATCGTGCGGCATGTGCCTGTGCTTATTCCTGTGTATCTTTTATAGCTTTAATATTTCCACATATACATAAGTCCGCATGCATGGCTCGACAAAATCTAACTCTGACGAAATAAGTTTTCCATAATATTCATTTCTGATATCTTTCTGATTGTTGGTTATGTTGCACAGTACACACTGGTATTTTTCATTTTGTTGCTTTGAATTTTGACTTGGTTTGGTGGCTTTGCGGAAGAGTAATTAGACTCATTTGTATTCCTGCAATATAAATCAAATTAATAATTTAAACGTTTAATTTGTTAAGTTAGGTTGATTTGTATTTTGTTAAAGTTTGTAGTCATTGTACAATTTTAATCGATGTTCAGTCAATCACAGTTTGGTGCTGCGAAGTGCAACCAAGATAATTTTAAGAAACATCTTGTTTCTTAAAATTATCATGTTTCATCACGCGAGCACATGGGCTACCGCCGATTTATATATTTTGGCGAATAGGGTTACCTATATTATGAACATAATAATATTTATGCTTCGGATCAGCTAAGAGTTGGATGCAATGTGATTTTATTGTTAATTTAATCTAATACATAAACAGTCAGCTGCTAGAACGATATTTAAAGTTAATGCTTCATTAAAGTTATCGCCGTCTTTTTTTACTTCTAGAATACTGAATACAGTTAATAGAGCATGAACTTTAAAGATCGTTCTTGAAAACTGACCGTAAGGAAAAATATCTTCGTTTAGTCTTGACAATGACAAGAATACCTACCTGTTGTACGTCTTTTCGGTGCTAATAGAGATTGCGAATCTTCCTCATTTAATGTTGCATGTCTTTTAATTTCTAAAAAATAAATGATGTTTAAAATTATTTCTCTTTTTATAGTTGCACACGACTACTATTTATAGTGCCGTGCTAACCCAAAAAGACCTATAGGTTTTTTAGGGTCACGGTCAGCACTTAAACCATAGTATAAAGAGGGGAAGTAAGCTAACTCCGGCCCAATCCGCGATATAATTGCCTACTGTCTTAGGGTTGTTACTTTTAGCTAAATTTTAATTCAGTTATATTCAGTACCTACAAATTGGCAAGGGTCGGGAAGTTGTGTTGTTTACTTATATTGTCTGGGTACAGGGTTTGTGAGGCCGATTTTACCTAAACGATGATGAAACCTTTCGTGACGAAAGAAACAGTGACGGGGCAGCCAACAGGCGGCGGCGCGGGGCGATGATGAGCATGAGTAAACGGTAGGTTACTTATCAGTAACCTTTTTTACTATCGTACTGTCACCAATTCATTAGTCTAAAGCCCGGCCCTTGCCAAAGATAACACATCTCTGTGATATCAGTAGTAGTAGATAATTCAGTGACCATTAGTCAATAAAGTTCAACAATGGTTTTCCTAACATATCAGACATTTTTGATTCAGCGGTGCCAAAAAGCCGTGACGCGCGAACCTCGTGCAGTGTTAACCCCGACTGGCGCGCTGAGAAACGGGCCGAGATTTGTTAAAGTGTGCGTGCGGCGACGCATAAATACTATGGCGCACACATACAAGCCGCGCGCGGTGCGTTTGTATGAAGATAACTTACTTCCCCTCTTTATACTATGCTTAAACGTTTAGAGGCCTTTTTAGCTTAGCATGGCGGTATAACTACTAACACACCTTTTCCAGTTATTATATTCTCCTCTTTTTCAGTATTAACATCAGTCTCTATTTCAGTAAAAAAATGGTTGGCTGTCTGGTAAATCAGTATTTGGCTCTTCATCTGAAATATTTTATTTAAGTAGCAATTAACTTTACAAACCTTGAATATAATATATGTATATATATATACAATTGATAATCTAGAAATAACAATTAATCTTAAAGATTAATTGTTCTAGATCTGTACTTATTTCCATATAATACGGTAGTGGTACTCACCTGAACTGTCCATGCTTACTGTACTATACACTGTTTACTAACTACGAGTAGGTATACTCACGGGTTAATAACAATAGTATCTAGGTACCCTAGGCTTAGCTTTAACAAACAAATTTACAAATTTAGCAAACGAAACTTAGTAAGATAGGTACGAACGACGAAACTAAACCGCGCGGCAATGAGATGGATGCCAATTGAATTTAATACTCATGAAACATCGAGCAACACAAAAATTCAATAAAAACGGTTAAAAACGTTTTATTTAACGAAATCGGTTTATTTTTTTTTGTTCTTCAAAAACGTTATTTATAACGTTCCGTTCGAACATAAACGAAACAAATTGTTCTTTAGGCATTTAAGACGAAAACATTTCGAAAAATATACCGGTATCCGACCCTTGTATGTTTGCAAACCTACCTACAAGTACCAGTACTATACCTACCTACTAAGTAAAATAATAGCTACAAACTAGTAGTAGGTATGTTTAATAACACCCCTTTTTTTCGTCAGGAGTAAAGTGCTTTACAAGTTCCTAGTACCTAACCAAATGTTTTTTTTTACAGATACTCCTCAACTGCTTTACCGCAAAGAGTAAACTGTTCGCATAAAAACCCAACGCTAAAATGTGCAAGCCTGACAATGAATGAACTTCTAAAATTTCACCAAACATTTTATGCTTCAAGAAAAAAAAGCTGTCAAGATGCTTTTCTTCTTAAGTGCTGTCAAATAAAACAAATTAAAAGAAGACGTCCTAACCAAAATAAAAGGCTTAGAAGAGATTTTAATATCCAGTACAGGATTTTAAACAGTCAGAATAAATTTGTGATTGTCTCCCAAAAATTTTTTTTTGAATTCCTTGCAAATAAAAAAGTATAGAGTGGAATTTGTTATGAAGGTGTTTTACTATACGCGACAGATTGCTGTAGAAAACAGGGGAGGAAATCATAAAATAAACAAGTATAAGGAGCAAAAAGATATAGTTCGGCAGTTTATTATGAAGTTAAAATGCATAGAATCACATTACTGTCGATCTGCAACACAAGAGCGAAAATATCTGCACAGCGATTTGAGTATAAACAAACTTTATAAGATGTTGAAAACCGAAAATCCTCAATCTGTTGTAAAGAAGTCTTATTTTCGTACAATATTCAACCAAGATTTCAATTTAGGATTCGGTAATCCGAGAACAGACGTTTGCTCGAAATGCATAGAATTGGATGGGAAAATAAAAATTGAAAACGACCAAGAAAAACCTCATGATCGAAAAAAGAGTCCACAAGATCAGAGCAAAAGCATTCTTTAAATTGCTTCAAGAAAAATCAGAAGATATGATCACTTTCTCAATCGACTGTCAAAAAAATAATCCCCTACCCAAAGTACCTGACCAAAGCGCATACTACAGTCGCCAAATATATCTCTACAATTTTACGATTGTTCAGGGCTCTTCTAAAGATCACCTGAATAAAGACACAACTTATGCTAATTTGTGGACAGAGAACGAATTTCCAAAAACATCCAACCAGATAGCCTCTGCAGTGTACGACCGTTTAAATAAAACTAATTTTGATGGGATTAGCACTGTTCGTCTTGTAGCGTATGGATGTGGCGGGCAGAACAAGAATAGCATATTGCTATGTATGCTGTCAAGATGGCTTCTCGACAACACGTCTCTGAAAAAAATTGAAGTGGTTTTCCCCATTACTGGGCATTCTTTCATGCCGCCAGACCGAGTTTTCGGAAACATTGAAAAAGTTCTTAAAAAACAAGAAGTAATCATTCGGCCTGAAGATTACATAGACATCATTGCAACAAATGCAACCATTACAAAAATGCGTGACATTCAAATGTTAGACTTCAGGAGTGCCGCAAAAGATGTCCTAAAACCGACTGCGAGATGGCCTTCTAAATAATAATAATAAATCAATTTATTTCAGGCATCGAAGGCCCATAGTTCGTTGTGCATAATAAAAACTTAAAAAACACAACAAAAACAACTTTTTTCAAATCGCGGTCACTGTGACAACAACAAGAAAAAAAACGGTCAATTTAAAATTCAAAAATATCGAAAATAAAAACAGAACATTATTTTCGTCAACAAACTTAATGAACGTTTGGCTAAGCTGGCAAAACGTGAGTCTGTCCTAAGCAGTCGTCGTGATCGCTCGAGGCCCGAGTTCGATCCCCACCGAAGCAAAGTTCTTTTTTCTACTGTTTCTCGACGTTTACCAACAACAAATATGGAATTTTTAGAAAATATTACGTTTCGACTGAGGAAACGTGCTACTTCATTGTCAAACGACACTTTAAACGAAAGTATGCAAAATTCTGCAAACTCACCGCTAGATGGCACTTCCAGTAGCCTACCTCCTAATATATCTGATGATGAAAGCGACGAAGAAATCACACAACTTAGAAATGAACTACAAAAAGTTAATTTACAACTAAGCGCAGCTCACGAGGAAATTAATAACTTGTCATTAGAAAACATGAAGTTAAAAGATGAAATAAAAAACTTAGATGTAAAGCACAAGTTAATGAAACAAGTTACAAGTAAACTAACATCTGAGATAACTGTTACCCCAAAGAAGAAGGCAAAAAGCATACTGGCAAAATCAAGTGCAAATGTTGCAACTACTCCTCGAGAGATTGAAACTCCTTCACAGTCACCAGCAATCAAGGAAAAGCTCTGTGTGCAAAATAGACACACTGAGACACTTCAATCCCAAGAAGCTGGACTGTCTACCAGGCCTAAAAACACCAAAAATAAGCTATGTATTTTGAGTACAAATAAAAATAACAAGATTTTGTCTATAGCCGAGAGTACATTCCTAAACTATGAATTCTGTCACTATGTTTATCCGAACTGTGGCACGGAGCAACTTACCAACAACTTGGAGAAGAAATTAATAGAATATACAATGGATGATTTCTGTATTATTTTAATTGGAGAAAAAGACTTCCATAAAACTGAAAACTATGTGGACATAATTGTGAAACTGAGAGAAAATTTGCAGAAAATACAGCATACGAATATTATAATATGTGTCCCTACTTTCAAATTATATGACAATTCAACATTGTTTAACTGGCGCATAGAGACTTTTAATAATCTACTTAATCTAGACTTGCAGACATACAACTATGCAACGCCGTTTGACTCTAATTTAAACTTGAGTTACGATTTTACAATGTTCTCTAAGTTCAGTAGGAAAATAAACGATCGTGGTATGCGAATTGTGTTTCATAATCTATCGGTAACTATTGCTGATTATAATTCATTTTCTCAACAAGAATATTATATAGCTGACTACCAAACAAGCACTTCGTCTCCACGGTGCGATTTTTTTCTCTAATCATATAAATATAATGCACCAAAATATTGCCGGTCTTTTAAGCAAATCTGACTTACTGGTTATTTATATACAGGAATTGTTAAGTAAACAAATTAATTTAGATATAATATGTATAACCGAGCATTTCATAATGTCTGGCCAGGAGAAACTTTTACATATACCAAATTATAAGCTAGCGGCATGTTATGCTAGACATAACATTAAGCGCGGTGGAGCCTGTATCTTAGTTAAAAAAGGCATCGAATATAAAGACCTACCTGACATTATGAGTCATTCAGTAAAGGGAATTATAGAATGTTGCGCAATTGAACTACCTTCACAAAAACTTACAATCCTATGTGTATATAGACCACCAAAAATCACGAACCTACACCAATTCTATGAAAACCTAGATATTATACTTAAAAAGATATCCAAACCTAACAAAAAAATAATTATGTGCGGAGATTTTAATATAGATATTTTGAAAAAGAACAGAATTAGCATGGATTTTGAATATTTTCTGATGAACTACGATTTGAAACTAGAAATAAATAAACCGACCAGACCTCTTAGTAATACTTGCTTAGATAATTTTGCGCACAACTCGAAACAAAGTTGCCAAAGTGAAATAATAGACTTTGGATTATCCGACCATACGGCTCAAATATTTAAAATTAAGGTTAATAAGTTTAGTCAAATTAAAACATGGAAAACATCAAGACGAGACATATCTGAAGAAAATTTAATTATCTTCAGAAATCATCTCCAAAACTTATCGTTTTCAGATATATATAGCACAGAAGATCCAAATGAAGCCTATGATAACTTTATAGACATATTTCAACTCCTATATGATCTATGTTTCCCATTTAAAACAGTAATATTAAGATCTGAAAAAAAAATCAAATGGGTATCTAGAGGTATTAGAATCTGCAGCAAAAAACAACGCCAATTACTCTGGAAACAAAGACTTAATCCTACTAGTGAAAATAAAACGACATTTAAACTTTACTCGAAAAAATTTAAAAAAATTATCAAACTGACCCAAAAAGCGCAGAACAACTTTCTAATTAAAAATTCCAAAAACAAATCTAAGACATCTTGGCAAATAATAAATAAGACAAAATCTATAAGTGAACCCATAACAAGAATAAAAAACAATAATCAAATATTAACTGACCCTAATGAAATAGCACAATCATTCAACGATTTCTTTATCGATCAGATCTCAGATCCACCCTTGAACACGACTACAAACAATGTAAGAATAACGAATAACCCTCATTCTATTTTCATGGCCCCTGTTGTCCCTCAAGACATTACAAGAGTGATAAAATCTTTAAAAAACAAGAAGAGTTATGGATATGACGGTATTTCGACAAACGTTATAAAATTTGTCAGTTCTGTTATAGCTAACCCCCTAAGCCACATTATTAACACAAGCACATTCGCCGGAACATTTCCAGATAGCCTTAAAACCACAATAGTAAAACCACTCCATAAGAAGAACAACAAAGAAGAAATGGCAAATTATAGACCAATAGCATTAATCCCCGTTTTCTCTAAAATTTTTGAAAAAGTAATATATGAGTCATTTCTTTCATTTCTGACAAAATTTAATATATTGTGTGATGAACAAAAAGGTTTTCGTAAAAACAAAAATATAAATATGGCCATTTACGATCTAGTTAATAAAATCATGGTTAATGTCGATAAAAAAATACCAATCTGTACCATTTTTACCGACATGACCAAAGCTTTTGACCACGTGCACCATCCAACGCTTTTGGTCAAACTTGAAGCTTACGGGATACGAGGGAATGCTCTGCGTCTCATAAAGTCGTATCTGAGTGGTCGTCTCCAATATTCAGAAATCTCTAAAATATGTGTCAAATCAAAACGTGAGGTTAAATATTTATCTAGTCCTAGGAAAATTAAATATGGTGTTCCGCAGGGCAGCGTTCTAGGACCATTACTATTCCTGCTATATATTAATGATCTGCCCCGACACATCCCTCACCCTTGTGTGTTATTTGCCGATGACAGCACGATCCTAATAGACTGCCTCAACAAAGAGCTCTATGAAAGGGAAATAAATAATTCTCTAAAATTAATAATAAAGTGGCTCACCGAAAATAACCTTATCATAAACCTAAATAAAACTAATATAATGCATTTCTATCAAAAAATCCTTCCCTTAAACCTACAAATTAATTATATGGGACAAACGATTGATAGAGTTAATGTGGCTAAATTTTTGGGTATTTTGATAGACAGTCAATTAACTTGGAAACCGCAGGCTGAAGAAGTTTGCAAAAGATTAAGCACGTCCGCGTATGCTCTCTTCAATCTGTCCAAGAAAGTCAACGTGGATACTTTAATGGTTGCATATCATGGTTTGGTGGTCTCTATTCTAAGATTTGGTGTAGTATTCTGGGGTAATTGTTCCGAAAGGGAGTCTATATTTAAAGCCCAAAAACGTTGTATAAGGTCTATTTTCAATCTCAAGGTTACAGATAGTTGCATTCCTTTTTTCAAGAAACATAAAATATTAACTTTTCCTAGCATATACATTCTCGAAATAGCTATCTTCGTTAAAACTAACAAGCATCTATTTCCTGCATTAAATGACACAAGGATGCGAACTACTGCCTTGAGATCCAAATATCAAAATCTACTAAGTACTGGTGGATATAACACTGCTTTGCTTAAAAAAAACGTAATTGGTATGGCACCTGTTATATTTAATAAATTGCCAAATTGTATTAAGGATAAGCCCTTAGTAACATTTAAGAAACTCCTGTCGTCATTGCTAACAGAGAAATGTTATTACTCTGTTACTGATTTTTTAAATGATGAATTGTAATATTAATTGTTTTATTTTATGTCATACTTATACTTTTCATGTAAATTTTTGTATGCCAACAGGCAGAATGTACTGGAATTAAACCTAAAACTAACACCACTATTGTAGCACCTGCATTCTATACAAATAAATTATTATTATTATTATTTCCTTTATTTACATTACATCTTATACTTACATTTTTAAATATTTCTTAGAAAAAAAAAATTAAAAAAACATTTAAAAATATAAAAATAGGTTTCCGCCGGTAACGGGAGCAGGGTCCAAGCTACCGGTGGTTAGGGCTCCAGAGACAGGAACCTCCTCACAATGCGGGCCGTATCGAGGAGTACTGCCTTCTGAATCAGGCCCTTGATCCAACCACCTAAGGAGAGCTTCGACAGATGTTCGTCGAGGCTCTTGGCAATTAAGCCATTGGCCGTTACGACAATCGGCACAATAATAGCCGAGTTCACATTCCACATGTCAACAACCTCGTGTGCCAAGTCAAGATATTTTAGTTGTTTTTCTTTCTCAGCTTTCACGAGGTTCTCGTCATGTGGGATGGTAACATCGATTATCATTACGCGGCGCGCTGATCGGTCTATCACCACTATGTCAGGTTTATTGGCGACAATAGTCCTGTCAGTAATGATAGACCGATCCCAGTACAGCGTAACATGGTCTTTCTCGAGAACTGGGTCGGGCACATACTTGTAGTACGGTACCTCAGATTCAACAAGATTATATTTCAAGGCAAGTTGCTGATGAATAATCCTGGCCACTTGGTTGTGTCTATGCAAGTACTCGCTGTTAGCTAGACGAGAACAACCAGAAATAATATGTCTGATGGACTCACCAGGACGGTGGCATGCCCGACACACGTCAACCGTCCCATCCTTCATTATATATTTCCGGTAGTTGTTCGTCAACATAACTTCGTCCATAATCGCACAGACAAAACCTTCAGTTTCCCCAAATAGGTCACCGAATCGTAGCCAGGACACGGACGCCAGAAAATCTACATCGGGCCCATGAAGAGCCTTGTAGAAGCGCCCGTGAAGCTCCTTACCTTGCCATACTACCTTGCGGTCATCGGTAGTAAGTACTACAGGTTTGCGCCAATTCTCTTTAGCCATGGACAGCGGGGTGAGTCCCTTGTCCACTGCGACTACATCTCGGTGCATACCCACGTCGGTTTTTAAAAAATATTCCCTGAGACTGCACACCTCTCGGTTATGGAGGGTCTTCGCGTTTAAAAAGCCTCGACCCCCACACTTCCGTGGGATGTACAGTCTCATCACTGATGATCGTGGGTGATGCATCCGATTTCCAGTCAGCAGTGTACGGACTCTCCTATCCAGGGCATCGAGTTCAGTCTGAGTCCATTTGAGTATGCCGAAAGAGTACATTATAACCGGCATGACCCAACTGTTGAAGGCGCGCACCTTGTTCCCGCCCGAAAGAAGGCTTTTTAATACCTTCTTCAGGCGACCAAAGAAACGCTCCCTCAACAATTGCTTCATGTCAGCTACGTTAATGCCTAACGCTTCCGACATACCCAAATACTTATAGCTTTCGGATGAGGAAAGGGATCTGAGGTGTATGGAATCCGAGAGTTGAATTCCCTCGGATTCCATAATCTCCCCTCGCTTCACATACATGACTGCACATTTGTCCACACCAAATTCCATCCTGATGGCGTTACTAAAAGTTTCAGTTACTTTCAGTATCTCCATCAGTCGCAATTTGTTGGGAGCAAAGAGTTTCAGATCATCCATGTAAAGGAGGTGAGATATGACCTGACCACCTCTTCTCAACCGATAGCCTAAACCCGAATCCTCCAGCAATGTGCTTAGAGGATTCAGGGCTAGACAGAACCAAAGTGGACTCAAACTGTCGCCCTGAAATATTCCCCGTTTAATCCACACAGGCTCATCGTTTCCCTGGATTTGTCTACATCCTGGATATCGAAGGACCGTCCTCCATTGCCCCATACACGACTCAAGAAAGGCGCGTAGGGTTGCATCTATCTTGTACAACTCCAGCACCCTCTTGAGCCATGTATGTGGCACTGAGTCGTAGGCCTTCTTATAATCTATCCAACATGTCGACAAATCCTTGCGGGATCGACGAACCTGTTGGCTAATGGCCATGTCAATGAGGAGTAACTCCTTAGTACCGCGAGACCCGTTCCTACATCCATTCTGAGAGGCAGACATAATTGAATTGTTGTCTATGTGTGAATTAATTTTCGCTCTCAAAATGGACGTAAGAAGTTTATAGACCGTCGATAAACACGTGATCGGCCTATAATTCTTGGGTTCCGCGGGACTACCTGACTTATAGAGCAGGTGGGTAACGCCTGTTGTTAAAAACTGTGGCAGAGACCCGGACTCAAGGCAAGACTGAAATTGAGATGCCAGGCGAGTGTGTGAACTACTGAGCCACTTGAGCCAAAAGTTGTGCAGTCCATCCGGTCCTGGAGACTTCCAGTTCGGTAACGGACGAACTGCACTGGCTATATCTAAAGATGTTATTAAGATTGGCTCCATTTCTGGAATAGTTTCACACACACGCTCAACATCACGCATCCAGTCAGCCTCAGTATGACAGACAGGCACCGACCAGATGCTATGCCAGAAAGAACTCGTGGCTACATCATCCGGGCGGCACACGTCAGTCACACTTTGTTCGGGTCGCTCCCAAGCTCTGTATACCCACCTCTCATCGCTCCGGAACATGCGATTTTGCGAATACCGATCAACCCGCCGCTTATACCGCCGAATACGGTTTGCCCATGCATAAACTTTTTGCTTCAGGAAGTCGATGCGCTCTGTGGTACGAGACATATATTCTTGAGGACTGATTCCAGTCCCCGAGAATGCCCGTCTCACAAAGCGCATCACACGTGGTCTTGTATTGCCCTCCCTGAAGCAGTATAGTTTACCGATGAGTACCCTGGCCTCGTCGATACGCCTTTCGATCCTGCACTGCCAGGCTGGTACGGATGGTTTTGGTCGAGTAGCTACGTCACAACTTGGAAATTTGACGTTAGCTAAACGACATACCGCAACAGCCCCACAGTACAGGATCGAGTGCGTATCAACGAGATCCTCGCTACTTTCGAATAAATTCTTGAGCTGCGAGTCCAGGGCACACACCAGCGCCCTATTTTTTTTATGCATGGGTAACCGTGGTAATCGGGGTCTAAGTTCGGCAGGAGTGGATCGATAGTCGCGAAGCGCATCCTCCAGTGCGCTCCTCAATCGTTCGTTGCACTGGCTACTTACCGTAGCAACCCTATCATCCTCCTCTACGACAGCTGGGTCGGAACGCGGTTGCATCCCGTCAATTACTGACGCTTGCATCGCGGTTTGTGGCGTAGTCAAGATGATACGGTTCCCCAGTACTTCTGAGCGCAGCCTATCAAGCGCGGCGTCGTCCAACATGTGATTGCGTTGAATGACCCGCACCTGATCCGACAGTCGTTGGGCCGAGACGTTGATGGTTGGTTCTAGGTCCTGGAACAGAGACAGCATCCTAACACGGTACGCAGTGAGGTTAGTTCCCCCCTCTGTAGACCCATAATATGCGCGCATGACATTCGCGTTGATTGACGAAGTCCATCGCATGCGCGACACATTTCCACCGGCAGCGGGGACCCTGATCGGGGCCTGTTGGCTCCTAGATCCCAAGCCCGCTGGTGGCCGTCCTCTTCCTCGTCGTTGTCGTGTTGGTGGTGGTGGTGACGACGGCGGGGAGAAAAACTCGTCGCTCGAGCTCGACGCAACTGCAGCAACCGGCGACACGGCGCTCACGCATGTAGCGCGTCCCGGCGGCTGCGAGGCGGAGCTGAGCGGCGAGCCCGGAGATGGTGGGAGTGCCTTCTGTTCCTGGGCCCGGCGTCTGGTCAGCATATCGACGTGTTAACATTCATTGTAAAATACATATTGATTAAATTTTTAAATATTTCTTAATAAAAACATAGAAAATAAAAAAAGAAACATTTAAAAATACAAAAAATAGTAGCCCACCGGTATCGGGAACAGGGTCCAAGCTACCGGTGGTTAGGGTTCCAGAGACAGGAACCTCCTCACAATACAAGCCGTATTGAGGAGAACTGCCTTCTGAATCAGGCCCTTGATCCAACCGCCTAAGGAGAGCTTCGACAGATGTTCGTCGAGGCTCTTGGCAATCAAGCCATTGGCCGTTATGACAATCGGCACAATGATAGCCGAGTTCACATTCCACATGTCGACAACCTCGTGTGCCAAGTCAAGATATTTTAGTTGTTTTTCTTTCTCAGCTTTCACGAGGTTCTCGTCATGTGGGATGGTAACATCGATTATCATTACGCGGCGCGCTGATCGGTCTATCACCACTATGTCAGGCTTATTGGCGACAATAGTCCTGTCAGTAATGATAGACCGATCCCAGTACAACGTGACATGGTCTTTCTCGAGAACTGGGTCGGGCACATACTTGTAGTACGGTACCTCAGATTCAACAAGATTATATTTCAAAGCAAGTTGCTGATGAATAATCCTGGCTACTTGGTTGTGCCTATGCAAGTACTCGCCGTTAGCTAGACGAGAACAACCAGAAATAATATGTCTGATGGACTCACCCGGACGGTGGCATGCCCGACACACGTCAACCGTCCCGTCTTTCATAATATATTTCCGGTAGTTGTTCGTCAACATAACTTCGTCCATAATCGCACAGACAAAACCTTCAGTTTCCCCAAAAAGGTCACCGAATCGAAGCCAAGACACGGACGCTAGAAAATCTACATCAGGTCCATGAAGAGCCTTGTAGAAGCGCCCGTGAAGCTCCTTACCTTGCCATACTTCCTTGCGGTAATCGGTAGTAAGTACTACAGGTTTGCGCCAATTCTCTTTAGCCATGGACAGCGGGGTGAGTCCCTTGTCCACTGCGACTACATCTCGGTGCATACCCACGTCGGTTTTTAAGAAATATTCCCTGAGACTGCACACCTCTCGGTTGTGGAGGGTCTTTGCGTTTAAAAAGCCTCGACCCCCACACTTCCGTGGGATGTACAGTCTCATCACCGATGATCGTGGGTGATGCATCCGATTTGCAGTCAGCAATGTACGGACTCTCCTATCCAGGGCATCGAGCTCAGTCTGCGTCCATTTGAGTATGCCGAAAGAGTACATTAAAACCGGCATGACCCAACTGTTGAAGGCGCGCACCTTGTTCCCTCCCGAAAGAAGGCTTTTTAATACCTTCTTCAGGCGACCAAAGAAACGCTCCCTCAACAATTGCTTCATGTCAGCTACGTTAATGCCTAACGCTTCCGACATACCCAAATACTTATAGCTTTCGGATGAGGAAAGGGATCTGAGGTGTATGGAATCCGAGAGATGAATTCCCTCGGATTCCATAATCTCCCCTCGTTTCACATACATGACTGCACATTTGTCCACACCAAATTCCATCCTGATGGCGTTACTAAAAGTTTCAGTTACTTTCAGTAGCTCCATCAGTCGCAATTTGTTGGGGGCAAAGAGTTTCAGATCATCCATGTAAAAGAGGTGAGATATGACCTGACCACCTCTTCTCAACCGATAGCCTAGACCTGAATCCTCCAGCAATGTGCTTAGAGGATTCAAGGCTAGACAGAACCAAAGTGGACTCAAACTGTCGCCCTGAAATATTCCCCGTTTAATCCACACAGGCTCATCGTTCCCCTGGATTTGTCGACATCCTGGATATCGAAGGACCGTCCTCCATTGTCCCATACACGACTCAAGAAAGGTGCGTAGAGTTGTATCTATCTTGTACAACTCCAGCACCCTCTTGAGCCATGTATGTGGCACTGAGTCGTAGGCCTTCTTATAATCTATCCAACATGTCGACAAATCCTTGCGGGATCGACGAACCTGTTGGCTAATGGCCATGTCGATGAGGAGTAGCTCCTTAGTACCGCGAGACCCGTTCCTACATCCATTCTGAGAGGCAGATATAATTGAATTTTTGACAATGTGTGAATTAATTTTCGCTCTCAAAATGGACGTAAGAAGTTTATAGACCGTCGATAAACACGTGATCGGCCTATAATTCTTGGGTTCCGCGGGACTACCTGACTTATAGAGCAGGTGGGTAACGCCTGTTGTTAGAAACTGTGGCAGAGACCCGGACTCAAGGCAAGACTGAAATTGAGATGCCAGGCGAGTGTGTGAACTACTGAGCCACTTGAGCCAAAAGTTGTGCAGTCCATCCGGCCCTGGAGACTTCCAGTTCGGTAACGGACGAACTGCACTGGCTATGTCTAAAGATGTTATTAAAATAGGTTCCATTTCTGGAATAGTTTCACACACACGCTCAACATCACGCATCCAGCCAGCCTCAGTATGACAGACACGCACCGACCAGATGCTGTGCCAGAAAGAACTCGTGGCTACATCATCCGGGCGGCACACGTCAGTCACACTTTGTTCGGGTCGCTCCCAGGCTCTGTATACCCACCTCTCATCGCTCCGGAACATGCGATTCTGCGAATACCGATCAACCCGCCGCTTATACCGCTGAATACGGTTTGCCCATGCATAAACTTTCTGCTTCAGGAAGTCGATGCGCTCTGTGGTACGAGACATATATTCTTGAGGACTGATTCCAGTCCCCGAGAATGCCCGTCTCACAAAGCGCATCACACGTGGTCTTGTATTGCCCTCCCTGAAGCAATATAGTTTACCGATGAGTGCCCTGGCCTCGTCGATACGCCGCTCGATCCTGCACTGCCAGGCTGGTACGGATGGTTTTGGTCGAGTAGCTACGTCACAATTTGGCAATTTGACGTTAGCTAAACGACATACCGCAACAGCCCCACAGTACAGGATCGAGTGCGTATCAACGAGATCCTCGCTACTTTCGAATAAATTCTTGAGCTGCGAGTCCAGGGCACACACCAGCGCCCTATTTTTTTTATGCATGGGTAACCTTGGTAATCGGGGTCTAAGTTCGGCTGGAGTGGATCGATAGTCGCGAAGCGCATCCTCCAGTGCGCTCCTCAATCGGTCGTTGCACTGGCTACTTACCGTAGCAACCCTATCATCCTCCTCTACGACAGCGGGGTTAGACCGCGGCTGCGTCACATCAATTGCTGACGCTTGCACCGCGGTTTGTGGCGTAGTCAAGATGACACGGTTGCTCAGTACTTCTGAGCGCAGCCTATCAAGTGCAGCATCGTCCAACAAGTGATTGCGTTGGATGACCCGCACCTGATCCGACAGTCGTTGGGCCGAAACGTTGATGGTTGGTTCTAGGTCCTGGAACAGAGACAGCATCCTAACACGGTACGCAGTGAGGTTAGTTCCCCCCTCTGTAGACCCATAATATGCGCGCATGACATTCGCGTTGATAAACGAAGTCCATCGCATGCGCGACACATTTCCACCGGCAGCGGGGACCCTGATCGGGGCCTGTTGGCCCCTAGATCCCAAGCCCGCTGGTGGCCGTCCTCTTCCTCGTCGTTGTCGTGTTGGTGGTGGTGGTGGTGACGACGGCGGGGAGAAAAACTCGTCGCTCGAGCTCGACGCAACTGCAGTGACCGGCGACACGGCGCTCACGCGTGTAGCGCGTCCCGGCGGCTGCGAGGCGGAGCTGAGCGACGAGCCCGGAGATGATGGGAGTGCCTGTTGTTCCTGGGCCCGGCGTCTGGTCAGCATGTTGACGTATGAACTTTCATTGTTAAATTGGTTGACATATAAGCAGCTTTATGTTTCTTTACTTTTCTTGGCTTCATTTGATTGTTTTTTTTATTCTATTACTATTTATGTGTATATATGTTTATTTCAATTGATTTTTGTTCGGTTTGGCTTAAAATTATTAATATTAAATGAAAAAGAAAATTATTTGGAGATGAAAAACGTCACGTCAATTTGACAGTCGGACCACAGATTATTTTATTATTATTATTATTATTTCGTTTATTCAGCTAAATACATATTGATTAAATTTTTAAATATTTCTTAATAAAAACATAGAAAATAAAAAAAAGAAACATTTAAAAATACAAAAAATAGTAGCCCACCGGTATCGGGAACAGGGTCCAAGCTACCGGTGGTTAGGGTTCCAGAGACAGGAACCTCCTCACAATACGAGCCGTATCGAGGAGAACTGCCTTCTGAATCAGGCCCTTGATCCAACCGCCTAAGGAGAGCTTCGACAGATGTTCGTCGAGGCTCTTGGCAATCAAGCCATAATTTGCCGTTATGACAATCGGCACAATGATAGCCGAGTTCACATTCCACATGTCGACAACCTCGTGTGCCAAGTCAAGATATTTTAGTTGTTTTTCTTTCTCAGCTTTCACGAGGTTCTCGTCATGTGGGATGGTAACATCGATTATCATTACGCGGCGCGCTGATCGGTCTATCACCACTATGTCAGGCTTATTGGCGACAATAGTCCTGTCAGTAATGATAGACCGATCCCAGTACAACGTGACATGGTCTTTCTCGAGAACTGGGTCGGGCACATACTTGTAGTACGGTACCTCAGATTCAACAAGATTATATTTCAAAGCAAGTTGCTGATGAATAATCCTGGCTACTTGGTTGTGCCTATGCAAGTACTCGCCGTTAGCTAGACGAGAACAACCAGAAATAATATGTCTGATGGACTCACCCGGACGGTGGCATGCCCGACACACGTCAACCGTCCCGTCTTTCATAATATATTTCCGGTAGTTGTTCGTCAACATAACTTCGTCCATAATCGCACAGACAAAACCTTCAGTTTCCCCAAAAAGGTCACCGAATCGAAGCCAAGACACGGACGCTAGAAAATCTACATCAGGTCCATGAAGAGCCTTGTAGAAGCGCCCGTGAAGCTCCTTACCTTGCCATACTTCCTTGCGGTAATCGGTAGTAAGTACTACAGGTTTGCGCCAATTCTCTTTAGCCATGGACAGCGGGGTGAGTCCCTTGTCCACTGCGACTACATCTCGGTGCATACCCACGTCGGTTTTTAAGAAATATTCCCTGAGACTGCACACCTCTCGGTTGTGGAGGGTCTTTGCGTTTAAAAAGCCTCGACCCCCACACTTCCGTGGGATGTACAGTCTCATCACCGATGATCGTGGGTGATGCATCCGATTTGCAGTCAGCAATGTACGGACTCTCCTATCCAGGGCATCGAGCTCAGTCTGCGTCCATTTGAGTATGCCGAAAGAGTACATTAAAACCGGCATGACCCAACTGTTGAAGGCGCGCACCTTGTTCCCTCCCGAAAGAAGGCTTTTTAATACCTTCTTCAGGCGACCAAAGAAACGCTCCCTCAACAATTGCTTCATGTCAGCTACGTTAATGCCTAACGCTTCCGACATACCCAAATACTTATAGCTTTCGGATGAGGAAAGGGATCTGAGGTGTATGGAATCCGAGAGATGAATTCCCTCGGATTCCATAATCTCCCCTCGTTTCACATACATGACTGCACATTTGTCCACACCAAATTCCATCCTGATGGCGTTACTAAAAGTTTCAGTTACTTTCAGTAGCTCCATCAGTCGTAATTTGTTGGGGGCAAAGAGTTTCAGATCATCCATGTAAAAGAGGTGAGATATGACCTGACCACCTCTTCTCAACCGATAGCCTAGACCTGAATCCTCCAGCAATGTGCTTAGAGGATTCAAAGCTAGACAGAACCAAAGTGGACTCAAACTGTCGCCCTGAAATATTCCCCGTTTAATCCACACAGGCTCATCGTTCCCCTGGATTTGTCGACATCCTGGATATCGAAGGACCGTCCTCCATTGTCCCATACACGACTCAAGAAAGGTGCGTAGAGTTGTATCTATCTTGTACAACTCCAGCACCCTCTTGAGCCATGTATGTGGCACTGAGTCGTAGGCCTTCTTATAATCTATCCAACATGTCGACAAATCCTTGCGGGATCGACGAACCTGTTGGCTAATGGCCATGTCGATGAGGAGTAGCTCCTTAGTACCGCGAGACCCGTTCCTACATCCATTCTGAGAGGCAGATATAATTGAATTTTTGACAATGTGTGAATTAATTTTCGCTCTCAAAATGGACGTAAGAAGTTTATAGACCGTCGATAAACACGTGATCGGCCTATAATTCTTGGGTTCCGCGGGACTGCCTGACTTATAGAGCAGGTGGGTAACGCCTGTTGTTAGAAACTGTGGCAGAGAGCCGGACTCAAGGCAAGACTGAAATTGAGATGCCAGGCGAGTGTGTGAACTACTGAGCCACTTGAGCCAAAAGTTGTGCAGTCCATCCGGCCCTGGAGACTTCCAGTTCGGTAACGGACGAACTGCACTGGCTATGTCTAAAGATGTTATTAAAATAGGTTCCATTTCTGGAATAGTTTCACACACACGCTCAACATCACGCATCCAGCCAGCCTCAGTATGACAGACACGCACCGACCAGATGCTGTGCCAGAAAGAACTCGTGGCTACATCATCCGGGCGGCACACGTCAGTCACACTTTGTTCGGGTCGCTCCCAAGCTCTGTATACCCACCTCTCATCGCTCCGGAACATGCGATTCTGCGAATACCGATCAACCCGCCGCTTATACCGCTGAATACGGTTTGCCCATGCATAAACTTTCTGCTTCAGGAAGTCGATGCGCTCTGTGGTACGAGACATATATTCTTGAGGACTGATTCCAGTCCCCGAGAATGCCCGTCTCACAAAGCGCATCACACGTGGTCTTGTATTGCCCTCCCTGAAGCAATATAGTTTACCGATGAGTGCCCTGGCCTCGTCGATACGCCGCTCGATCCTGCACTGCCAGGCTGGTACGGATGGTTTTGGTCGAGTAGCTACGTCACAATTTGGAAATTTGACGTTAGCTAAACGACATACCGCAACAGCCCCACAGTACAGGATCGAGTGCGTATCAACGAGATCCTCGCTACTTTCGAATAAATTCTTGAGCTGCGAGTCCAGGGCACACACCAGCGCCCTATTTTTTTTATGCATGGGTAACCTTGGTAATCGGGGTCTAAGTTCGGCTGGAGTGGATCGATAGTCGCGAAGCGCATCCTCCAGTGCGCTCCTCAATCGGTCGTTGCACTGGCTACTTACCGTAGCAACCCTATCATCCTCCTCTACGACAGCGGGGTTAGACCGCGGCTGCGTCACATCAATTGCTGACGCTTGCACCGCGGTTTGTGGCGTAGTCAAGATGACACGGTTGCTCAGTACTTCTGAGCGCAGCCTATCAAGTGCAGCATCGTCCAACAAGTGATTGCGTTGGATGACCCGCACCTGATCCGACAGTCGTTGGGCCGAAACGTTGATGGTTGGTTCTAGGTCCTGGAACAGAGACAGCATCCTAACACGGTACGCAGTGAGGTTAGTACCCCCCTCTGTAGACCCATAATATGCGCGCATGACATTCGCGTTGATAAACGAAGTCCATCGCATGCGCGACACATTTCCACCGGCAGCGGGGACCCTGATCGGGGCCTGTTGGCCCCTAGATCCCAAGCCCGCTGGTGGCCGTCCTCTTCCTCGTCGTTGTCGTGTTGGTGGTGGTGGTGGTGACGACGGCGGGGAGAAAAACTCGTCGCTCGAGCTCGACGCAACTGCAGCGACCGGCGACACGGCGCTCACGCGTGTAGCGCGTCCCGGCGGCTGCGAGGCGGAGCTGAGCGACGAGCCCGGAGATGATGGGAGTGCCTGTTGTTCCTGGGCCCGACGTCTGGTCAGCATGTTGACGTATGAACTTTCATTGTTAAATTGGTTGACATATAAGCAGCTTTATGTTTCTTTACTTTTCTTGGCTTCATTTGATTGTTTTTTTTATTCTATTACTATTTATGTGTATATATGTTTATTTTAATTGATTTTTGTTCGGTTTGGCGTAAAATTATTAATATTAAATGAAAAAGAAAATTATTTGGAGATGAAAAACGTCACGTCAATTTGACAGTCGGACCACAGATTATTTATATTATTATTATTATTATCATACAAACTATACACAAATATATTATAAAATTAAAAAATTAAAAACTATTGCACACGAGGTGACGGCTTCGTGTTTCGCTGCGAGTTCGGTATCCTTCCACGAAAACGTCGATACACGACACCCTTCGGCCAAAACTCTCCTTTGAGGAAGGTGTCCAATTGACTAGTCGGCACCCACACCACAAACGACTTAAAATTAGTGTCATGGCGCGACTCCAACTGCACGACTCTCAAAGTCCAGTTTGTCTTCACACGTACATACTCCACGATGTCTTCAGTCGCCGTGGTGCGAAGCAATCTCGATACGTACAGCTGCGTCGTAGGTAATGCTGGACGCAGCAGCGTGTTGGATCCTGCCAGCGCGGTACCGCACTGGTTCTGACAAGGAGGCTTTTTCTTTTTCTTCTTTTCCACCTTAATAAAACCATCCTCTTCGTTGGAACCCCTTAACAGACCTTGTTGTTTTATGTCTGCGTTATGAGGCTTTAAGCACTCCTGCTTACCCCTTTTCACTTTGCCTGCTTGCTGTGTTTTTTGCGACACAGCAGATTTGTTTGCGGCAACAATAGCAGAGTAGGTACGTTTAGGGGTCAAAGTACCTACATGCGACACCACTTCAACCGGCATCGAAACAGCGTCGTCAGCGGCGGAACAAGATGCAACGCACGCATCCTTATCAGCGGGTGACGCACTACAACTCGCCGACTCAAAACTGCTGATGGATGCATTTTGCGCTCCGCACCGAACATTCAAGCTAGAGGTGATAGGCGCCCTACTTACTGAAACAGCGTTGCGCAACAACTCCACTTCTGCACATAGTGTATCTTTGGTGTTATTCGACACCTCCTGCTTGGTATTCATCTCGGCCAGGCTTGTTTTCAGGGATGTTATGTCCTTCAGCAACCTGGTGACGTCAACGTGGTCGAACGTGACGGGGGGCAGCTTATGCAGCTCCTTCGCCACGAAAGCGGGTACGTCGTCCGGGTCTGTGCTCTTCATCATGGTGATGATGTCTTGCACACTTCTCTGGCCACCATCCCTCCGTCGGGACTGCATCTGGTCAACTTTGCCCAAAGCTTGGAACAGTAGCAGCTTGGCACTGCTTATCTCCTCTTCGTTGAAACTGGATTTGCAGATCTGCAGGATGCTGACCTCGTCCATGTAGTCAATGGCATGTTTAATGAATGCCAAACACTCGTTGGCTATGAGTTGTTGACTCATAGCGGCGAAAATCGGGCAACGGCTACTGCCGCGCAAAACGCGAATATGAAATTCGTATCGAGCAACGAAGGCACGTCCGTACTTGATCGCACATAGCACTGCACTGAATAAGTGAATGCAAAAGATTCGTTTTGAAGAGATCCAAGACTGTTGGAAATGTGCTTATTCGTGGAGAACTGTATTTTAATTCAGATATAGGTAAAGCAGTAAATCTTTGCAAAACTGGAATGAAAACCAATATGATTCTCCCAACCACCGTGCCACTAGGAGCACCAGTGTATCGTGCAAAAATAACAGATGTCGATGCACTATTAAAAAAGCATTTTGGCGCTGAATGGGAAACCAATGCAGAATGTCAGTTTTATGTAAATATTATAAGATCGCCAGTTATTCAAGAGGGGGATTCAGAAAGAGGGGAAGATGATAATGAAAACTATTGTGAATGTAGGGATGATACGGTGGATTTAAGAATTTAAATTTTGTTTTTGTTGAAAAAGAAGAAAGCTGATTTAGTAATAAGAAAAGGTTTAAGTTCATAAGAATAAAATATTGTTCCTGAAAGAAAAGAAAAGTCTGATTAAAAAGAGAAAAAGTGTTGTTTTTTTTGTTACTATGTTGATTATTGGATTTAAGAATTTAACTTCTGTTTTTGTTGAAACATAAGAAACAGCTGATTTAGTAATAAGAAAAATTTTAAGTTCATAAGAATAGAATATTGTTTTTAAAGGAAAAGAAAAGTCTGATTAAAGAGAGAAAACGTGTTTTTTGTTTTATTTCGATTTTGATTATTATTTGAAGTTTTATGAACTTTTTAAATATCTACATGAAAACGTGTTTTAATTACTGGGCCATGTCGATATCTGTTGGGAACATCACTGACATTGTGATGTCAATATGGCGCCAGTCATTATCAAAGACAGTTAAGTTCACTTGAGTAAAAATCAAACACAGCTAAGTGTAGCTGTTGGTATCAAAGATAGATAAGTCGTTTGATTTTTTATTTTATTTCGGCTTATTATTTAGTACTCCTAGATAAAGGTAGCCAAAAACAATATTAAATCACATACTCTAAAATCAAAACTGAGAGAGTACGAAAACCCTCATATCGACTCATAAATTAGCAAAATGTTTTTTTTGGTTCCTGAAAATGTGATATTGAGGCACTGAGCTACCTTTTTTTTTTTAAAATATCTTGTGACAACACACACACGGCTATCTGATCCCAAGCTAAGCAGAGCTTGTGTTATGGTAACCAGACAACTGATATACATACTTATATAATTTATAAATACATACATATTAAAGATAAATCACACCCACACCCTTTAATTCTATATGCCTCACTTAAGTACTAACGCTGTAACAACAACATGGTAAAACCAAATGATTTTAAAAGAGTAACCATGGAGTTTCTTGCCGGTTCTTCTCCATAGGAAACGACCAACCCGAACCGTGCATCTTTTCCCGACGTTTTATAAGTGCCTATGTAGGCCTATGTGAAATAAAAATATTTTGATTGATTGATTGATAAGGGTTTTTAAACTAACACCGTTTAATTTCGACTACATTGACATGATCGACTGGGATAAGATATCGGAACCACCACTGACTAAACAAATAGCAGATGAGACCATTTACGAAGCCATTAAAAATCTGGGCATAGTTGAAAGTGAAATTTTGCCTTTATTTCGATTGATGCCATGTCACACGCAAGCTACTCAGAGATGCATCAAGTTGGTCACAGAATCCTGTTGAAAATCACAGAATCCAAATGTTTGTGGGATAAAACCAAGGAAGTGTCCAAAGATAAAATTTTGCGTAGAAATTCATGGCGCGATGTTTGTGCCTTTTTAGAGCCGAACTTTGAGGATATGGACCAGAAAAACAAAGACGAAATTAGTAAGTACACGGTAGTTTATTACTTATGTTTTTGATTATGTATTTACAAGTTTAGATTTTATTCATCTGCCAAGGTAAGGAGCCTTCTGGGCTTACAAAGTATTCAGCAAAATTATTTCTTATGTCATTAGCGGTACGCCCACCATGCGGTACACTTCCTACCCTTGGTACATCAGTCAGCCCATCGTGCATAATAGACATGAACATATCATCACCTCTGTAGCCATCTTTTTCACGTACAATATTATGCAAAACGACACATGCCTTAACTACTATGTATTTGGCAAAGTTTTTTGTTTACATTTAGAGGGTGATGAAATATTCGCCATTTATTGGCCATAATGCCAAATGCACATTCAACGTATCTTCGTGCACGACAATGTCTATAGTTAATAAATACGTTTTTTCACATCTAAATGGTTACCGCCAAAAGGACGTAATAAATGTTCAGTGAGCTGGAAAGCTTCATCGCCTAGTATAACATATGGCATTCTGGTATTTTGAGATGAGTGCAGTGGAACAGGTGGAGGTATACTCAACCTGCCTTCAGTGAGTAGTTGATAGAAGTTTGTACGTTGAAAAATTGCGGAGTCGCAGTCTTTACCGTATGAACCGATATCAACATATACGAATCTGTAATCTGAATCAACTACTGCCAGAAGTACAATTGAGAAATATCCCTTATAATTAAAGTTCATAGTGCCAGATTTCGGAAATTTTACAATCCGTATGTGGTTTCCATCGACACAACCGATGCAGTTTGGGAAATTAGCTCTTCGTTTAAATACTTCCGCTATTAATAACCATCGCTCAGTAGTAGGCGCAGCCAAGTGTTCACCACTTAAAATAGTCCATATTTGGTGACATACTTGTGTCACTATTCTGCTTATAGTCTTGATACCCAGTTGGAAGGTATATCATCGGTCATCGGATAACCGTATTCTTCATTGTCCCTCTCACCGCACTGACTTCATTCACCGATCATTCTTCGTCCAGGCTGTTTCATTATGGAATGCGCTTCCCCAGGAAATCAGGATGGCAACCAACTGTTTATCTTTTAAACATAAAGTTCGTGAATTTCTTCGTAAAAAGTCGGCAGTTTCGTCACACCGTTAATGTTTTCCCCATTGTTGGTCTTTTTATTTTGTGTATCTGTGTATCTATACTTTGATATATATTTATAGTATTTTATTTTATATTTATAGTATTTTATATATCCATATAGTATAAACTTATAATTAATTATTTTATTTCTTATTTACACCTACCACTGTTTGTCTCTGCATCACCCGAAGGTTGACTGGTAGAAAATGCCTTTGGCATTAAGTCCGCCTCTGTACTTTGTGCTTGAAGTGTTAAATAAATAAATAAATAAATATATGACATATCGGCAAAGGTATTTCCACTTGCGAGGTATCTGTAATAAAAGTTAATTGTTAAATTTTATTGTTTCAGCAAGTGCTGTCATGAACAAGTGGAGTAACATTCGAGACACATTTATAAAGTCCCTTAAGACTAATTCAGGACAAGCTGCAAAAAAAAGTACATTTACAGTGATAACCTACAATTTCTACTCAAGACTGTAACACCCGACGAAACTGATTCAAGCATACCAACTCAAAATGATTCTGAAAGTCGTCCCGAAAGCCAACAAACATCACATAGTCACCTCGACCAATTAATACCTTCCCCATCCACATCCACATCTACCACGATTCGAAGGGGAACGAAAAGGCTAAATGCGGTCGATGCAGAAATATTAAAAGCTATACAGGCAAATCCCGCGGAATCGGTATCTGAATTAATTGACGATGATCGTGCATTTATGATATCTCTCTTGCCATCCATCAAAGAATTGAACGACGAAGACTTATCACAACCAAGCAACCTAGTGGTGGCAGACCACAGAAAAGTTTTAAAGAAAGTTCCGAAAAATCAAAAAAAAAAAGTGCAACATTTGTTACATAATTACAGCAGCGATGAGTTAACTTTTGCGACGCAAGTAAGTGTCAGAGCCAGTGGGAAGCGAGATGCTGCAACAATAATACAGGAGCTGTCTACATCCTCACCAAAGCGTGCCACCAAGTATAAGAAAGCTCGCAAATTTTTTAATAGGTACTCCAAAAGAAAAAAGACCGTATACTCCGGATGAAGCCTTAGCCTTTTTTATATCAAATAACTTGACAGTCCAAACTTATAAAAATATTCAGCAAGAAGCAAAAGAAAGGGGATTCAATGCATATCCTTGCTATGATCATGTGGCCAAAGTGAAGAAGCAGTGCTATCCTTCTGTTGAAAATTTAACTGTTACGGATATATCAGCTGAAGTGAAACTGGATGCTCTTTTGAGCCATACTGCATTGAGAATATGCAAAGATATTATTGGAGAAAGGTTAGACATAAGTGTATTGAATTACACTTTAATATACAAATGGGGATGTGACGGGTCATCGGGCCATAGCTTATACAAGCAACCATTTGAAGATCCAGATAGCACAGATGAATATATGTTTATCATCTCGTTGGTTCCAATAAGACTCGTAAATGATGAACAGAAGATCATATGGGAAAACCCTCGTCCATCATCACCAAGATTCTGCAGAGTGATTAAATTTATTTATAAGAAAGAAACTGAAGCATTCATCACAGAAGAGTGCCAAGTAATTGAAAAGCAAATAATGGAGTTGGAACCAACTCGCGTAGAAGTAAAGGGTGTTGCCGTCTCCATAAAACACGATTTGATTATGTCAATGATTGACGGAAAAGTCTGTAATGTTCTTACAGAAAACAAATCAACACAGAGGTGCTTTATCTGCAAAGCAACATCCAAAGAGCTGAATTCACTTCAACCAATGGTTAGAGAAGTAGATGAGAGCATGTACGGATTTGGCATATCGAGCCTACATGCATACATTCGGACAATGGAATGTTTGTTAAACATTAGTTATCGCACGGACATTCGCGAGTGGCAAGTAAGAGGAGAACAGAATAAGAAAATAGTAAAAAATACTAAAGAAGAGATCCAGAAAAAGTTTAAAGAAATTGGCCTAATCATAGATAAAGTAAAGCCGGGTTTTGGAACCAGCAATGATGGTAACACTGCGCGAGCCTTCTTTTATAATTATGTCACAACGGCACAAATCACCAACATTGATGAAAATCTAATCCATCGATTTGGCACTATTTTAGCGGCCATAACTTCAGGCTACGAAATAAATACCGAAAAATTTCAAGAATTTTGTCATGAAACCAGAGTCATTTACGTGAATTTATATGCTTGGTATAATATGCCAGCCACAGTGCACAAAATTCTTGTACATGGAGCCAGCATAATAAAAAAATGTATAATACCAATTGGACAAATGTCTGAAGAGGCTTCTGAAGCCAAGAATAAAGAAATTAGGAAGGCCAGATTAGGCCATACAATGAAAACCTCAAGATACAGAACCAATTACGATTTAATGAAGCATTTACTGATATCTTCAGACCCCTACATCACGCTATTACGAAAACTTCCAAGAAAAAGTACATTGAGACATGACAAAGATGTACTTACTTTGTTAAAAGATTGAAATAAATATTGTATACATTCCATTTGGCCTTTTATTAATCATATTATTATTTTAAATGTAACAAACAAAGCATTCTTTTAGTTCCTGAGTTTTGTCCACCTAGATTTGTCAAATCGTATACTGGCGCGGTGACGGCATCGTGTGCAGGATCGCTTATATTTGGACTCTGTTTACGGTAGTACCATTAAGCCGTTGACAAAAAGAAACCGAGCCATACAGCCAGTGGACCAAATTCTAATAGCCCTCCATTATTATGCAACAGGCAGCTATCAACGCGTAATAGGTGATATTTTTGAGGTTGAACAACCAACGGTGCATAGAATAGTGCATAGTTGTGCAGACTTTGACTTTGACCAAAATAGCCAGCTTGAAGTCAAGGTTTATGAATATGCCAACACAGGAAGAATTTCCAGTCGTGGCCAATGAGTTCTTCGCAATAGCAGGATTTCAAAGAGTTGTGGGAGCTGTTGACTGCACTCATATCAAAATTAAATCCTTCATTCATTCATACCTTCATCCAGGTATGTGCTTGCCAACTTCACTGTTAATTATATCCCCAAATGTTATGTCTGATTAATAATGCTAATATTGCACAGCAGGTAAGTCTGTGTAACATTACCATTAACAGTACCTACTATACGTAGTAAAGATAGCTTTATTGTCACATAATACAACTATAATTTATTTTCAGGAGGGGCCCAATCTGAAATTTATCGGAACAGAAAAGGCTGTTTTTCTTTAAACGTGCAAATGGTGTGCGATGCAAGACTGCGCATTAGGAATGTTATTGCTAGATGGCCAGGTTCTGTGCATGACAGTACCATAATTAATGATTCACCACTGTGTGCCCAATTAGAGCGTAGGGACTTTGGGACAGGTATTGTTCTTGGGGACAGTGGTTATCCATGTCGTCCTAATTTACTAACCCCATTATTATATACAAGGACAGCTGCTGAAGAAGCTTACAATCGGTCCCAAATAGGCACCAGAAACCGATACCGACCAGCATTTTGGTTTGTGTAAAATATGCTTTAAAATCAAACAAATTGGCATTATTGAAAGAAAAGAAACAATTTTTTTTTTAATTTTTCTTAGATACAGAACCAGAAGTCACAATAGAACGTTATACAAAAAAACCTGATAGCGGAATTAAATCCTCTTCTGAAGTAGAAATAATCCATATCTTTGGTAAATGTAGTTTCTATTAAATTTTTCAATTTTTTTATGAATTGTATGCTATAAGTACATATTTTATTTTAGATGACAAAGACATAACCATGGCAAACAAGAATATAGCAGAAAATAACAAACCTTGTACAGTTACATCAATAAATACAGCTGGTAATATTTTTTGTTATTGTGTAAGTTAAATGTTAAATATGATATAATATTGAAACTAAGTATAATTTTATCTATATGAAGGCAGTTCATTTACTTGTAATTATTTTGATAGATGACCAACAAGCTGCGACAATCATCATACCCCAAGAAAAAAGCATGCATCCAACATCATCCTCAGCTGGTAATTATCTAATTAATTGTTCTTTGCTAGTGGTATAAGATTTTTAATAATTTTGCTTTGATTACATTTTTCAGGACGATTGAAGATATTGAAACCTACACATACTACAGTGAAACAGCAATATTTTCGGACAAAACTTAGAAATGCCAAATTAGAAACCAAACAACTCATGAACAAGAGCAAAATGAAAATGAATCTGTACAAAATAAAAATGCAGTTTTGGAAATTTAAATAAACCTATAATTAAGTGGAAAAATGTGTATTTATTAAATTGGTCCTTACTATGAAGTTTTGATTGGTCTCAAGCCCTATAGGTTGTTGTACCATATAGAAAATATTCATTCAAACAAGACTGCGTAAAACGAATACAAGACGTGACCTAAATTATTTTGTAACTAAGAACGTGCTGAGTACAATTTTTCTAGCAGGATGTTGCCATTATGTAAACATTTGAGGACTGCTTGTCTAATCATGGTTTCAAATTGCTTGAGTGGCGTTTGTGTATAGCAGTTAAATTTAAGGGATGCTTAACTTTAAGTAGCATTTTTAGATGAGTTTGAGATTTGAGTTGCGTTTCAGTATTCGGCCGTTAGCGACCCACCACGCAAACCGCCTGTAGTGCGGCCACCGTGTATCCTAGCAAGTAGCCAGAGCGCAAGCTACTAGGCTCTAGTCGCTAAGCAAGGCGCTTGTCTGTCCGAACGTAGCCTGAGAGCTAAGCCGAACACTCCTAACATATACCTATTATACCTATGTTTAAGTTTTTCAGCCAAAACGGCCCTAATTGAGTCTCGTTAAGTTAAGCTAAGAGATGAGCGAACAGGACTGTATTGCTTTGAACCACGCAAAGAGTATCATGTTCTTTACCCATACACAAATGTATAATAAAAAATAGTAAGGACGTTAAAATTGTACATTGAATATTTTTAAAGAATGCTTGATACATGTTTTACAACCGATACCAAAGCCAAACATTTAGTTTTTAGATTTTTGTTTGTCTGTTTGTCCGGGCTAAATTCAAAAAGTACTGCAAAGATATCGTTCAAATTTTGCATGGATATTGCTAAGTTGTTGGGTCAGCACATAATCTATATATTATATTATCACACTATCACCTTTGTGGGATGAATAATGAACTCATATCTATTCACCTAACTGAATCAGCATATCTATCTATAAATAAATAAATAATCTATATGTGTAGATGAATGCAGTCTATGCAGACAGCATCGCAGGGAGCAACTAGTAATAAATCAAATCCATGAGTTCTTTAGTAACAGGAAATTATTCTTCAACATGATGTAGATTTGAATCTATACTTATAGCTAGTGTCCGACCGAATGTTCGGTTTCGTTTTAGTTTCGTTTTCGGCGGCAAACTTGTCGAAACTACGACCGAAACCGAATGTGCATTCGGGAGTTTTCGGGCTGTGATCGGTCATGTTCGGCGTGTACAATGAAAGAATGAATCCCATCAGAGCCAATGTGTGAATGATTTGCTTGTTTGTTTGCTGTTTGTTTTGTTTTTGTGGTGGCGAGTTTTCGAGTGATTTATTTTGAATTTGGTAAGTTTTATCTCGTTTTATGTCGTTTTAACATAAGTGCGGGTAGTAAACATCAAAAAAATATTCAATATGACTGATAAAAGTATAATCAAGTTTAGTCTAACCTATATTTTTTTTTATTGGTTTGCTTTACTCCTTCGCAAATGCTATACGTTAACAAACATTAGTTAGGTAGTTAGTAATGACTATAGTGCATTTTATGGTGATAATATTATGGATTCAGAGTTTTAAAGGTAATTTTAGTATTTATGACCAAGGTATTATATTTAGTACCAAGTGGCAAGTACAATAGATACTAACTTACGTACTACCAATTTTGTTTTGTGAAATTAATATCACACATAATTAAGTAATTAGAAGAGAACTTACATAGGTACCTCCTAGATATCCGTATATTAAAATTAATATTTCATTTCTGTTTTTGGACTTAAAACCATAATGCAATAAATTACGTAATAGTTAACCTTTAGTAAAGGAATATGAATGTCAGAGGTTCTTGCATTTTGGTATGAAAGTACTTAAATATTAAGTAACTACCTATCTATTGTGATTGTGATATTTGTAACACCTTAATTAGTTTCCTTAAGTACAAAATCTTATGTGTAATAATATTTGAGTTTATCCACTCAAATAAATACCTATTGTGAGCATTTTTGAGGCGCAACTAATATTTTTTTCTTAAATAAAAGTTCCTATGTTGATTATTAATAAATGAAAATGTCGAAGACTGCTTATCTATGTGATTTAAAGAGAAAACAATGAAGACTGACTGATTATAATGACGGTTTTCTTTATTTAACCCTCAAAATACGATCATTGTAAGGAAGATTCGGTTTCGTTTTCGGCCGAAACAGAGACCGTTGCCGAAATTCGTTTTCGGTTTCGGTTTCGGTCGTAAAACTAGTTTCGGTCGGACACTACTTATAGCTAATAATAGGGAAACATTGTACTAGGTACCTACGTACAAATTTTTTTTGATAAAGATTATCACTTGACAATGGCTGTAAAACATTTTTAGTGATATGCAACAATTAAGTTATAAGTATTCATTTTATATTTTAAATGTCATAATAAAACAATTTTTGTTCTATTTCAGGTATTCCTCTACATCGATTTCCAAATCCAAAATCCAATCTTGAGAAATACAATCATGATATGGGTTTCAAAGATTGGCGGTCTACATCTGCTGCAGGATGAGAAATATGTTTACAACAATCTGCGAGTATGCCGTAAACATTTCAGAGCGGTCTACCTCTACCCGAACCACCAGCTTTGTAAATTAGCAATTCCAGAACTACAACTATCAGGTAAATTGTTATTCTCGTCACAGATTTAATTATTCTGATGGCCATAATATCTCGTGAACATATATCTCGTGTATCCCATAAGGTTTGGTCGCGGGTTCAATTTCTGACCCAGAACAAACTGAGTGATGAGCATGATTGTTTGTTCTGTCTGGGTATAATTTATACAAGGTTAGTTTTTATTTATGCGAAACCTGAATATAGTTTGTCTAAATAAGGAACTGAATCGATTCCAATATTTTTACACCATATTATATTTTCCCTTCGCGACGCTGGAGTGGTGTTTTTGAACGGACAACCGTAATATAACGAGCTTATAAAAGTTCAACTGTTATTGTCTATATACCAACCATTTGGCCAGTCGAAAGGCATAGAATAAAGAAGACAATGAAAGAATTAAGTGAACTAGAAGATGATTCAACCGACATATGGAAGGAAAATTATTTCGACAAGTATGAGAAGAGACCTGAAGATTTAGCAGGTATTTCTCTTGCTCAGTTTGTTGCTAAATATTTATAAAAATAACAAGGGTGACTATGTACTCAGGGAAGAACCAAAAGTTATACGATATCGCAATTATGATATGGGTACAGACTACAATGAGTATCGGAGAGAAATGGTTACTTTGCACCTTCCATTCCGTCATGAAGAATCGGAAATTCTTGCAGAATCGCGATATCTTCAGTTATACGAAGAAAATGAGGCACTTATTCTAGATCGAAGAAAAGAGTTCGAATCAAATCTTGACATCGAAAAAACATTGGAAATCTGCAGGGAGTTTTGTCGTGAAAATGTTTCCGATGATGATGAGGAGATAAACGACGTAGTTGGTAGAATTCCTAATGAAAACCCATTTGCTGAATTATATCAAAATCCAAACGCAGATTTAAATGATGATTTACGCCTTGCGTTGTTTGATAAGCTTGGATCAATTGCTAAAAAGAAAGATAATATCTTACCTTATCCAGAATTTTATGGGCTTATGCGCAAAGCAAACGAGGAACAGCGAGAAATTTTGTTTCACACTATGCATCATTTAATATCAAACAACGAGCCAATGCAACAACCATTGTTGATATATTTGACTGGACCAGCTGGTAGTGGTAAAACGTTTGTAATAAAAGCACTCATGGAAATTTATAATAGATTTTCTGACACGGATGGAATTTTCAACGCATACATTGCTTGTGCTTCAACTGGAAAAGCTGCTACAGCCATAGGTGGAACAACTGTGCATAATGCTTTAAGTATATCACTATCAAGGCTATTGCCACTCAACATCGAAAAAGTTCATCAATACAGAGCGCTATTTGAGTTCATTAAGGTTATTATCATTGACGAAGTAAGCATGGTTTCAGCAGAATTATTAGAACAAATTAATGAACGTTTGAAGCAAATCACTGGCTTATTCACAAAAGCTTTTGGTGGATTGGACGTGATCCTTATCGGAGATTTGCGCCAATTACCTCCTGTAAAAGCTACACCGATCTTTAAGCAAATTAAAAAAAAAAATTACTGGTGAATCAATTTGGCGAAAATTTCATCAATTCGAACTCAAGAAGGTAATGCGCCAAGAAAATAGACTCTTTTCTGCCATTTTAACAAAAATCGGTGATGGGTTCATTCTAACAGAAGAAGAATTAAATATGATAGAATCGAGATTTGTAACTAAAGAACACGCACAATCAGAATGTCCGGAAGGAACGAGACTTATGTTCACGAATAATAAGGTTAATGAATACAACAGTACAATTTTGAACAGTTTTGAAAATAAAATTGTTTCATTGGCATCGGATGTTTTCGTTGGTTGTCATAATGCAGAACAAGAAAATTTTGTAAGGCAAAAGTTACATAAAATGAAACCTGACGAGACTGGTGGATTACCTTATGAACTAGTTCTAGTTCCTAACCGACCCTATATGATAACCATAAACATAGATGTCGCTGATGGTTTATCTAATGGCACTGTAGGAAAATTACTACTCATAGAATCTGATAAAAATGATGAAATCACAAGACTTTGGTTCAAATTCTCAAAATCTGTACACGGGTACGACGATGGTCTACTTGGAGAGGATGGTTAAATAACACCACTGTAGTGATGGTCGTTGAATGAACGAACTAGTTAATTCGACCGTCCACGTATTGTGAACGAATCGACGGTTCACCGATAAACGATGGACTAGTCGAATCCGTAGACGCCTCAGACGGCTAAACTGAGACTCGCAACGCCACGAGCGACGATGCGCGTATAAATTCATTCGTCCGTTGAAATATCGTGCAAACTTTGTACTCTAAATCTATTGACAGAGAGTTCATATTTGTACGGGTGGAATGAAAGAAAAGGATGTAGTATGGTAGTTTCGCGTGTGCGAAAGAGAAAGGCGATGGACTGGTCGAACGATGCGAGACAAACCAGTTTTTACTTGTTTGTTATGAACATCTTGTTTTGATTTTTAAAATTCACTGTGTGACGAATCGCACTCCGCGCTCTAGGTCAGAGTTCAACCGTTTTCGAATGTTTGAGAGTTCAATGATTAACTGGTTTTGTATATATTTAATTAATGTAAATATTTGTAAAATTGTAAATAAATAGTTTAACTTCTAAAGTGTGTGGGTGTGTAGTGAAAGTTTTTAGTGTAAAAAGTAAAATGGCTGGACGTAATAATTCAAGTGAGTTATGGCATCACTTCGAAAAGGATGTATCTAGTGGAAAAGCGTCATGTAATATATGCAAAGAAAAATTGGCATATAAATCCACTACGGCGAATATGAAAAGCCACTTAAAAAGGAAACATGTTTCGATTTTTTGCTCATTACCGTCGCAATCGCATGCTCAGGGTCAGACTGCCTCTGTACCTGACGTGCCACAACTACCGCAAGAGGATCCCACTCCCAGCACAGGCTTATCAGGTTTGAGCGGCCCTGACGCTGCTGTAAAATGCAAGCGGCAAAAAATGATGGACTCGTATGTAAATAAAAAAATAAGTGTTGAACAAAAAAAACAAATAAATTTAGACTTGCTTGATTTGTGCATAGATAGCTTCCATCCATTCTCTATTGTCCAAGAAAGAGCTTTCCGTAAATTCTGCCGGTGGATACCAGGATACCAGCTACCTACCCGGAAGACGCTGTCTAATTCTATTATGCAGGAGGTGTATGTTAAGACTTTTGAGTTAATACAAGTTCAGCTGCAAAAAGAAGTTCATAGTATATGCTTAACTGCCGACATGTGGACCTCCTTAAAAACGGAGAGCTACATTGCACTTACTGGACATTATTTGACAGAAGAGTTAACATTTAAAACTGTCTTGTTAGGATGCTGTCAATTTCCGGGTCACCACACAGCGGAGAATATCGCCGCAGAAATCGGAGAACTTGTCGACAAGTTTGGCTTAAAAAATAAAGTTAACTTTATGATCACAGACAATGCTTCCAACATTGTTAAGGCTGTGAAAGAAGGGTTGGGTTGGAAGCATTTTGGCTGCTATGCTCACAGTCTGAACTTGATCGTAGAACACGCGCTTCAGTTAACTAAACCTCAAATAGACAAAGTGAAGCGCATAGTTACGTTTATTAAAAAAAGCACCTTGGCATCAGAGCGGTTACAAAAATACCAGGTGCAACAAGGTCAAGAACCTAAGCGACTGACTCAAGCTGTCGACACTCGATGGAACTCGACATATTTCATGTTGAAACGATTTGTGGAGCTCGAAGATGCCATCCGATCGACTTTGGCTTTTGCGGATAGAAGTTTGCCTTTAATAAGCCCAGAAGATTGGACACTGTACAATCAACTGTGTCAAGTATTGAGCCCCTTTGAGGAAATTACTTCTTCAATGAGTGGGGAAAAATACGTAACCGGGAGTTCAGTCATTATTGTGACCCGGTGCCTAAAAGAAGCTTGCTCAAAACTTTACGAGTTGACCCATCACGGCCGTCTATCACGCGAAGCAAGCGATACGGTGCTGTTGCTAAAAGCGGGCTTAGAAGAACGATTTAAATTCGTTGAAACTAGTGGCACATTTGCGTTGGCCACTTTCATGGACCCTCGATTTAAAATGCAAGGGTTTTCAGACCAATCCGAGGCGATAAAAACCAAAGAAAATGTGCGAAAATTAGTAGCGGCTTTGATTGCCGAAAAAGAACGTAGCACAATACCTACTATTTCCACAGTCACTGAAGATAATACAAACACCAACAATGCAAATAATGAATTAAGCCCCTGGAGTATTTTTGACCAAATAGTAGCGTCAAGTACTGCTCAAGGTACACTCTTTCAAGAGCAATTAAGGATCAAAGTGGAAATTTAACGTGCCCTTTAGAATGGTGGAAAAAACACCAGTATGTATATCCAAATTTAAAAAAAATATTTGTTACCCGATGTAACATTGTAGCCACATCCGTTCCTTGCGAAAGGATGTTTTCAAAAACAGGTCTCATTATTAGCGAAAGGCGCACGAGACTATCTACCAAAAAAGTGGAACAGCTTATGTTCCTAAATGTAAATATGCCTGAAGAGAGGTTCGAGGGGTTTTAAATAAAAATATAAAATAATTTAATGTAAATTTGTATATAACTACATTAAAATATAAAAAAAAAACAAAAAAAAAATAACAACGTGTAAATAAAAATAAATTAATGTATATAAAATCAGTTGATCTTCTAAATACGCCAGAATAGTGAATACAACTTTATAATTAACTCTATTCAGTATTCAGCCAGTCCTAAGCCTGGAAAAGTATGAAGGGAAGTTCAAATTAATAGGTATTTAAAGCACGCGGGCGGAAGACTAAACTAAAATCTACCGCCTACGTCGCCGCCAACGCCGCGCCGTAGACTTCGTCATAAAGTTTACCAAGTTAACGCGTAAACTAGTCGACGAATTCAACTAGTTGATCGACTAGTTGATGAACGAAATTGGACGGTCTAGTTTCGTTGACGCCAAATGCGTCGACGACCCATCTCTACACCACTGGACTACTGTACTAACCCGTATATTAATATTTTAGTTACAGGCAATCACTATAGAGGTGCTGCTCTCACAAAAAAAATAATAAATCAAACCTCTTATACTTTTGCTCGTAACGAAACCATAGCGCGATCTATTTCGACGCCAACGCCATCTAGGGAGGTAGTCGGTACTAATTTTCGAAACAATATTAATTTAATAGGCGATCGCGCTAGGGTTTCGCTACTCGCTTGGACATACCGCCCACCAAGGACATATTTCTAAATGTCCTTCAGTACCGCCCACCATGAGGAAACAGTGCCGAGGTGAATGCCATTGGTGGAGAATATACAAAACAAAAATCACAATACAATACAAAATATGTAATCTTAAAATTAAGTTATGGGTAGGACACACAATTTAGATACAGGTCTTTTTATGGATGACGATTTAACGCGCAAGGTTACAACCCGCGTAATGCCATCTGCGCCCGGATGTTTCTGCTCTATTCGACCGAGTAACCACTTGCCTGGCGGTAGATCGTCCTCCTTCACCAATACTACGTCTCCTACCGATGGTTCAGGGTTCACGTGTTGCCATTTACGACGTTGTAAAAATTGATGGAGGTAGTCCTGTGACCAACGACGCCAGAAGTCCTGAACCATTCTCTGGTGCAGCTGCCATCTTTGTAAAGTACTAATTTTACATGATTCATAATTGTATTCAGGCGGCAAAACTAGGGCTTCGCCCACCAGAAAGTGGCCAGGCGTCATAATCGTTAACTTATCCTGGTCCTCATTATAAGATAATGGCCTCGAATTGAGACACGCCTCAATTTGAGCTATCACGGTAGCCATTTCTTCAAAGGTTAGCGTGGAACTGCCTATAACCCGTTTGAGGTGGAATTAGGTGGACTTAATTCCAGCCTCCCAAATACCCCCAAAGTTAGGTGCGTGAGGAGGAATGAAATGCCACTCCGTGCCGTTATCCGCTAAAGCCTCTGCTATCTCAGGATTGCAGTTAGACTTTTCTTTATTAAATAAGTAAAGCAACTCCCGCGCAGCTCCCACAAAATTGGTGCCGTTGTCGCTGTGCAGCTCTGAGCACCGACCACGACGAGCAACAAATCTTTTAAAGGCGGCCAGAAATCCCTTTGAGCTCAATTCACTCACTGCCTCCAAGTGAACAGCTCTTGTGGCCAGGCATATAAACAAACAGATATAACCTTTATACGAGGTATTGCCGCGTCCCTTTGATACCCTAATATTAATAGGACCGGCATAATCCACGCCACTACAAAAAAATGGCTTCGATGGAGTCACACGAGAGGTGGGTAATTGTCCCATTAATTGGGGTTTGATCGTTGTATATAACGAATACATTTTACACAACTTTTAACATACCTTTTAACTAATAGTTTTAATCCTACAATCCAATATTTAGACCGCAAATAAGTGATCATGAGCTGTGGACCACCATGCAAGGTATTTTTGTGCGCATCAGCTATAAGAAGTTCCGTCAAGAACGACTCCTTAGGTATCAAAATGGGATGAGTTCTATCATATCCTAATTGCGATTTCTCGAGTCTACCCCCTACTCTCATAACTTCCTCAGTATCTAGAAATATATTAAGTGATTTCAATGTGGCGCCTATTTTTTGAAATTTATTAAGTTTCAAGAGGTCTAATTCCTCAGCGAAACCTTCTTCCTGGCATTTTCTTACGCATATCATAAGAGCCTTTTCTCGTTCTGTTCTAGATAGAGGCTGTGGAGCTGCTTGCTCCACCGTAATCTGACCTTTCTTTTTTAATTCGAATAGAAAGCGTCGAGCGTAAGCAATAGTTCTAACTAACTCCAATAACGATGAGAATTGACTATAAAATGAACTATCCACCGTGGTAGTATGAACCTTTACTTCTTCTAATTGAGTCACTAAATGCTTTGGCCTTTTATATTCAATAACTTGATCCCTTAAAAATGGCGGGCCATCCCACCACAGAGAAGTATTCTCAAGCTCGGAAGGACAAATTCCACGCGAAGCACAGTCTGCTGGATTCTGTTTTGTAGATACGTGAGCCCAGTGATGGCTATCTAAAGAAGTTAATATCTCCGACACTCGATTGCCGACAAATGTCTTCCAACGACTAGGATGACTGTTTAACCATGCTAGTACCACCTCACTGTCTGTCCAAGCGTGCCAGTCTGTCTTTGGAATGGCCATCACTTCACCAATTTCTCGAAGCAATTTAGTCAAGAGTACAGCCCCACACAGTTCTAGCCTGGGTATAGACACCTGTTTCACCGGTGCTACTCTTGTTTTAGAAGCTATTAATGACACAAATACATTCCCTGTCACATCTACTACTCTTAAATATATAACTGCGCCGTAAGCTAATTTCGAAGCATCCGCGAAACCGTGCAACTCTGTGGTTACATTTGAGGAGGTAACATGTATCCACCGTGGGATTCTGATGGTTGCCAGTTGAGACATCTTCTCACGGTAAGTTAACCATTCCTTTAATAGCTGGCTTGGTACTTCTTGATCCCAACCTATGCCAGCTAACCATAACCTTTGAATTAACATTTTCGCTTTAACTATACAAGGGGCTAACCATCCCAGCGGATCGTATAGACGAGAAATGTCAGAAATTATTTTCCTTTTAGTTGCAGGTATAGCTGTGACCGGTATATTAATGGAGTACTGGAAGATATCTTCGCTGGAGTTCCAGGTAAGTCCTAGTATTTTAGTTATTTCATCTATTTTTATTTCTTTCTCTGTAGTGCTCTGCTTGACTTTTATTTTATCTAATAATTCCCTACTGTTAGTTTTCCACTTTTGTAATGAGAAACCTCCCTTTTTTAACGTCTCGTTAATTTTATTATAAATTTCATAAACCTCTTCTATATTTTCAGCTCCGGTCATGAGATCGTCCATATAAAAATCATTTAGGATGATATCTCTTATCTTTGGACAACCCTGACACTCGTCGTAAGCTGCTTGATGTAAAGCCCTCACTGCTAAGTACGGTGCTGAAGCCGTACCGAACGTAACCGTAACTAATTCAAATTGTTCTATTTCCCGTGTAGAACTATCTCGCCAGAGAATACGTTGATATATTGTATCTTTTTCATCAACTAAAACTTGTCGATACATCTTTATTATATCCGCAACTAAACATATTCTATGTATTCGGCATCGCATAACAATGTGTCGAAGATCTGCCTGCAACGTAGGCCCTACTAACAAGTTATCGTTTAGTGACAACCCCTTGGAACCTTTACAGGAGGCGTCAAACACGACTCGCACCTTGGTAGTGTCTTTATCCTCGCGAACGACTGCGTGATGGGGTAAGTATACGGCTTTGTTACTAATAGATTTGCTTTCTACTACCTTTTTCATGTGATTTAAATCTAAGTACTCTTGCATGACTTGAATGTAACTATTTTTTAATGAAGTGTTCCTTTCTAACCTAGATTCTAAACCTTTTAGTCTTTTTTCAGCTATCATTTTGGAGTCACCTATCTTATTAACCACATCAACTTCCCGGACAGGTAACCTTACAATATATCTACCTTCTTTATTTCGTGTAGTAGTAGTTGTAAACAAAGTTTCACATTTAATCTCGTCTTCTGTGAGAATCTTTTTTGTTTCAGAGGGTTCAGCTTCTATCTCCCAAAATTTCTTTAATAAATCATCTGCCTGTATATTTGAGTGCAGGACAGTGATGCATGGATAAGAATTTACATTTACCGAATGGTCTGTACCTACAACTCCTGATAAAATCCAGCCTAGAACCGTATCTTGGGCTACGAGAGATCCACTTCCTCCGTTCTTAAGCCCCTTTTGAATAATTTTACAATAAACTTCAGCACCTAACAAAATGTCTATTTTGTTAGGCCTGTCATATTCAGGGTCGGCTAAGTCGGTCTCTTTCAAATCAACCCATTCTATCCTGGTTGCTTTAACAACTGGCAGAAGGGAGGTAATAGATTTTAAAACGTACGCCTTGACTTGCACGTTGAAAGTAGGATTGACTCTAGACTGTATTTTTACGTTAACAGTGGCCTTACAATTGACGGTTTTTTGACCACCTACACCTGCTACTAAATGGTTTGTTAAAGTCTTCTTCAACCCTAAATACTGAGCCATAGACTCCGTGATAAACGACCCTTGAGATCCTTGATCTATTAATGCACGAATTACCCTATACGATCCTCCTCTAGCCTCCGCGTTTATTAATGCCGTAGGTAATAAAACGGTGTCCTTGCATGTCCCTGTAGAAAGGCATGAAACGATCGCACTATCAGATCCCTCCGCTCGTGGAGTGGCCGTTTTATTCTCCTCAGGCAACCTATTCTTGCTCGTATCCGCGGTGGCATTTAACGTGTCCTTCTCGGACGACTCAGAACCATCAGCAGAATGAAGTAGTGTATGGTGACGTTTTTTACACACATTACATTTTTTATTATTTCGACAAAATCTGGAAGAGTGATTGTCGCCTAAACAAGTGAAACATAATCGTTTTTCATGTACAAAATTACGGCGGGCATCACTGCTTTGATTTATAAACGATTTACAATCTGTTATCTTATGAGCGGCAGAACAATATGCACAAGTTGTTTCGCTCTTTTCTTTTCTTGCTACATGAAAAGATTGCGAACCTTTATGAGCCTCTTTAGGCCTATTTTCAATACTTTCTAAACCTCTATAACGTCCTATTAAAAATTCTCTAAACTCTTCAAATGACGGAAGGTCTTCTGAAGAATCGGACGATATTTTTAGTTCCCAGGCCTTTCTGGTTTCCTTATCTAATTTGGAACTAGTTATGTAAATGACAAGTATGTCCCAAGATGAGACATCTATCCCTAAATTCTTTATAGAGGCTAAACAATCACACGTAGTACTTATTAATTTCTTTATTTCACTGGCTGATTCGACTGTTAAAGATCTTTGATTGAACAAACGTTTAATGATCGAGTTTGCTAAATATCTTTTGTTGTTATATGTTGACACTAATTTATTCCAACCTTCTAAGTAATTGTCTGATGTAACAATTATGTTTCTCAATAATAGTTCCGCTTCGCCGGTCAAATATCCTTTCAGATAATACAGCTTCTGAGCATTATCCAATCTACTATTTTTATGTATCAACCCTACAAACAGGTCGCGAAAGGTTGACCATTCGTGATATTTACCGGAAAACATAGGTATTTTAACTTCTGGTAATCTAAAGTTACTATTTTCCTTAGTACTACTAGATTCCTGGCTAGGGTTATGTAAGTTTTCTTTTCTAATAAGATCTTTCAAAGTACTTTTAAAATTAATGTATAAATCTTCAACTTCATCATATAACCCATCTTTATAATATTTAGAACTAATTCAGGCTTTTTAAATTCACTGATTATTTTAGTGTGTGTATTATAGAACAGTTGCCACTGTTGCTCTAAGCTATCTAGGCGAGTCTCAAAGTATGATATCGTTAAGCGATCTTTCGGACATTTTTTAAAATTAATCAAAGATTTTTCAATTTTAATTTTGATATCTTCTTGGATGTCTATATATTTATCCATTTTAAACACAAGTTACAATCACAGAAAAAATAAGAAATATCACAAATCAAAATAACACAAATTAAACACAAGAAACACAATAAAACCTTTGACACAAAATATACACAATAGAATAATATAACAAACTCCAACCAATCAAGAGTGGAAACATATAATTATATGTTAATTAATTAATGTCCACAATAACAGTTCTCACACTTCTTCCGAACACGAAGATTTAGTTTGTAGATTTTTATAAGTTTTTTACAATTAATTTCAGGGCTAAACGAGTATAGTTTACTCGTCAGAACCACTTTTCACAAGTACAGGAATAACTTTCCTGTTTATTAAATAGGGTTGAAAGTACTCACAATTGATCCACTTTGCACTCACTATGACACCTCACTACTAGCGCCCTCTGCCTGTTCGCCCGTGAACTGCAACGCTCCTTGTTGCCCGGCACCTGCCCGTGGCGCCCTCTGCTGCTTGTTCTGGTCCACTCCTGCGTCGCTGCTCCTCCACCAGCCTGGCTCCCGGCTGCTACCCGCACTTGGCAACAGCTGATGCACTGCACTGGAGCCTCCCAATCTCCGGTCACCGCTCTTGGTGCCCGCCGAGGGAGGGTTTGCTCTGGGCAGCGATCCACTGCCCAGTAAGTGACGCACGCAGGGTGGGATTACCACCGCCGGAACCACTAATCACCACTCGCGACTACCCGACTCCGAAGGACCATGTACACGGGTACGACGATGGTCTACTTGGAGAGGATGGTTAAATAACACCACTGGACTACTGTACTAACCCGTATATTAATATTTTAGTTACAGGCAATCACTATAGAGGTGCTGCTCTCACAAAAAAATTTTTTTTTTTTTTTATGAATGGCATCTCGCAGTTCAACCAAGGAGGTTGTCGTCTGCTTAACCGGGCGAATCCTGTGGGTGCCTTAAAAATTAAGACCTCCAGCCAGGGTATAAACTTATAAACTAAGCGACTACACGCTAAGGGCACCCCCTGTGGGGTACGAGCCTCGGCTTAGGGCGTCGCTGAGGGACAGCAAGGGACAGGCTGGATCTGAGTGATATTATTTATGGACTATTTTATCTTACTGGCTCAGCAGCGCGGGCTGGCTCTTGCAAGGGACGGGTGGGGCAGTTACCGGGACGTCGCGACGGGCCTCGTCGGCGAGGACGGAATGAATTTGCGGAGAGTGCTAGTCTCCCTGCTGCTCTCCTGGAGCAGGGTTATAGCATCGTCAGGAGTGACGAGGGTATGACGGGGACGACGAATTAAACTTATTCGCGAGGGATCGTATCGAGCGGCCGATGCGATAAGGGGGTTGCGATGTTTTAACGCGGAGTCAAAGAAGCGCTTGGTAAGGCGCTTCATGAATTGAACGACGGTGGGGATTCTTAAGTCTAAGTGAAGACTATCGTTACGGACGTAAAAGGGGGCTCCCGTGATTTTACGAAGGAATCGGTTTTGCAAGATCTGCATCTTATGAAGGAAACGCGGGTTGGCGTGGGCGAACACGACACATGCGTATGTCATGATGGGACGGATGACCGCGGTGTATAAACGCAATTTGCACTTGAGTGACAATTTGCTTTTTGCCTGAATTAAAAAGTGAAGCCTACCCATAGCAAAGGCAGCGCGCGAACGAGCCGCTTTGATATGTGCCGCGAAGGACAAGTGACTGTCTAGAATGACACCTAAGTATTTGGCTTGCTTCTCCCAGGGGATAGGCTTGCCGTACATAGAGATCGGACTGGGGATCGGGGGATTAAAGCGCGGTTTGGAGTAGATGACCGCCTGACTTTTACCGGGATTTACCTCGATTCTCCATTTCCTGAACCAAGCGCCTAGGACGTCGGCTGAGGTCTGGAGGGTACGGGCGATAGCGTTTGTACAGCGGCCAGTATAATAAATGGCCGTGTCATCCGCGAACAGAGCTAACTGAGCTTTTTTGCTCTTGGGAATATCGCTAGTGAACAGCGTGAAGACGAGAGGGGATAAGACGGAACCCTGAGGGACACCGGCCCTAATAGGATGAGGGGAAGAAAATGAGGTCCCTATGCGATAGCGGAAGGTGCGGTTCGACAAAAAGTCCCGTAAGATGAGCACGAGACGGTCCGGCACTCCTAGTGAGTACAGCTTGTATAATAAGCCGTTGTGCCAGACTTTGTCGAAAGTCACAAAAAAAATTATAAATCAAACCTCTTATACTTTTGCTCGTAACGAAACCATAGCGCGATCTATTTCGACGCCAACGCCATCTAGGGAGGTAGTCGGTACTAATTTTCGAAACAATATTAATTTAATAGGCGATCGCGCTAGGGTTTCGCTACTCGCTTGGACAAAATCCATTGGTCAAAAACGTGCAACAAAATTTAGAAGCGACATTGCACGCTTGAAAATCGACAAAGACGCTGTTCCAATTTCTTTACAATCATCGTCAATACCACTCAACAGAAATAAAACTATAGTGGCAAAAAGAAAACATTTTCCACTGATTTCGGCTTTGGCGATGACAATTCATAAATCCCAAGGAGGTACGTTTGATGCTATCGTTTATGAATACAATCGTTCTCATTCAAGAGGATTGGTGTACGTTGCGCTATCAAGAGTAACTAGTATAGAAGGTTTATTCTTAGTCACTGAAGACGACACAAGGGCGAGCTGGAAATTTCATCATGGCAGAGTAGGAAACGCACAGGTGGAAGATTCTAACGCAACAAAAAATCAAAAGAGATCAACAACTCATCGAGAAGATTTATCAATTGAATTGAAACGTTTACGTGAAAATCCTTTGCAAACCATCACCATAACACTTGTAGATTTTATTTCTAAGAATAATAGATTGTCTATTTTTTCATTCAATTGTCAGAGTTTACGTGCGCATGTAGATGATCTAGCAATTGACGCTCTTGTTAAAAATATGAATGTGTTAATTTTATCAGAAACTCATATGGGTAACAATGAAATAATTGACATTCCGAATTTCAACTTTGTTGCGAGTTTCAGAAGAAATAATCGTCCCGCGGGAGGAGTAGCTATTTATCAAAATATGAACACAGTTCATTATTGCACAAATTATATGGATGTGCATGTGAAATACAACAGCATGTTTAATGCCACTGTTTCTGATATCGGTGATATTTGTATAAGTCGTTGCCACTCTGGTGATAATCAGTTCATAATTATGGTTGCCGTTTACATCTCTCCAGATAAGTCATTGCGTGCTATACGAGACTTCTTGTATGAAAATTTATTCATTTATTCTCATGATGCATCTGCATTGCTTAAAAAAAAATTGGAAAAAGCTTTGATGAATTGCCAATGATTTTGAGTGGAGATTTCAACATAAACTTCGCAGACGATAAAAATCAACTATGTATTAATTGAATTTTTAAATAATGAATTTGGTTTAACTATGTCGAATGATCGCAATCTTAGCACAACGAAATACAAAACTACTATTGATGCGGTCTTTATTAGACATTTAAATAGGTTCGAATCAAAACTGTTCGTTTCTTACTTCAGCTACCATAAACAGTATCAGTATCAGTTTTAGAGATTGGCGATGATAGTTCTGGTAATGATGATGGTGAAAAAGTCGTTGAAATTATGGATGAAAGTTGATTTTTTTTTCATCAAAGTCATACGTGTGGGGTATCTATGGATAGGTCTTTAAAAATAATATTGAGGTTTCTAATGTCATTTTTTTCTAAACTGAATAGTTTGCGCGAGAGACACTTCCAAAGTGGTAAAATGTCCCCCCCCCCCCCCCCTGTAACTTCTAACATAAGAGAATGATAAAACTAAAAAAAATATATGATGTACATTACCATGTAAACTTCCACCGATAATTGGTTTGAACGAGAACTAGTGAGTAGTTTTTTTTAACACGTCATAAACTGTAACAAGATTTCTTAACCTACAAATAGTATGTACTTCCGTACATACTATTTGTAGGTTAAGAAATCTAAGAAAAAGAAGGCTAAAAAACCCTCGGTGCGCGAGTCCGACTCGCACTTGGCCGGTTTTTTAATTTATTCATTTACTAGCTTTCGCCCGCGGCTTCGCTCGCGTTAAATTCGGTATAACACACCAAGCAGACCTGCAGTTTTGCTCTTGCGCCTGATGGATTTGTAATAGCAACGCTAAGTTTTCCCTTTTCTTCCCTCGTTCGTTCGTGTAGAACTATCTCGCCAGAGAATACGTTGATATATTGTATCTTTTTCATCAACTAAAACTTGTCGATACATCTTTATTATATCCGCAACTAAACATATTCTATGTATTCGGCATCGCATAACAATGTGTCGAAGATCTGCCTGCAACGTAGGCCCTACTAACAAGTTATCGTTTAGTGACAACCCCTTGGAACCTTTACAGGAGGCGTCAAACACGACTCGCACCTTGGTAGTGTCTTTATCCTCGCGAACGACTGCGTGATGGGGTAAGTATACGGCTTTGTTACTAATAGATTTGCTTTCTACTACCTTTTTCATGTGATTTAAATCTAAGTACTCTTGCATGACTTTAATGTAACTATTTTTTAATGAAGTGTTCCTTTCTAACCTAGATTCTAAACCTTTTAGTCTTTTTTCAGCTATCATTTTGGAGTCACCTATCTTATTAACCACATCAACTTCCCGGACAGGTAACCTTACAATATATCTACCTTCTTTATTTCGTGTAGTAGTAGTTGTAAACAAAGTTTCACATTTAATCTCGTCTTCTGTGAGAATCTTTTTTGTTTCAGAGGGTTCAGCTTCTATCTCCCAAAATTTCTTTAATAAATCATCTGCCTGTATATTTGAGTGCAGGACAGTGATGCATGGATAAGAATTTACATTTACCGAATGGTCTGTACCTACAACTCCTGATAAAATCCAGCCTAGAACCGTATCTTGGGCTACGAGAGATCCACTTCCTCCGTTCTTAAGCCCCTTTTGAATAATTTTACAATAAACTTCAGCACCTAACAAAATGTCTATTTTGTTAGGCCTGTCATATTCAGGGTCGGCTAAGTCGGTCTCTTTCAAATCAACCCATTCTATCCTGGTTGCTTTAACAACTGGCAGAAGGGAGGTAATAGATTTTAAAACGTACGCCTTGACTTGCACGTTGAAAGTAGGATTGACTCTAGACTGTATTTTTACGTTAACAGTGGCCTTACAATTGACGGTTTTTTGACCACCTACACCTGCTACTAAATGGTTTGTTAAAGTCTTCTTCAACCCTAAATACTGAGCCATAGACTCCGTGATAAACGACCCTTGAGATCCTTGATCTATTAATGCACGAATTACCCTATACGATCCTCCTCTAGCCTCCGCGTTTATTAATGCCGTAGGTAATAAAACGGTGTCCTTGCATGTCCCTGTAGAAAGGCATGAAACGATCGCACTATCAGATCCCTCCGCTCGTGGAGTGGCCGTTTTATTCTCCTCAGGCAACCTATTCTTGCTCGTATCCGCGGTGGCATTTAACGTGTCCTTCTCGGACGACTCAGAACCATCAGCAGAATGAAGTAGTGTATGGTGACGTTTTTTACACACATTACATTTTTTATTATTTCGACAAAATCTGGAAGAGTGATTGTCGCCTAAACAAGTGAAACATAATCGTTTTTCATGTACAAAATTACGGCGGGCATCACTGCTTTGATTTATAAACGATTTACAATCTGTTATCTTATGAGCGGCAGAACAATATGCACAAGTTGTTTCGCTCTTTTCTTTTCTTGCTACATGAAAAGATTGCGAACCTTTATGAGCCTCTTTAGGCCTATTTTCAATACTTTCTAAACCTCTATAACGTCCTATTAAAAATTCTCTAAACTCTTCAAATGACGGAAGGTCTTCTGAAGAATCGGACGATATTTTTAGTTCCCAGGCCTTTCTGGTTTCCTTATCTAATTTGGAACTAGTTATGTAAATGACAAGTATGTCCCAAGATGAGACATCTATCCCTAAATTCTTTATAGAGGCTAAACAATCACACGTAGTACTTATTAATTTCTTTATTTCACTGGCTGATTCGACTGTTAAAGATCTTTGATTGAACAAACGTTTAATGATCGAGTTTGCTAAATATCTTTTGTTGTTATATGTTGACACTAATTTATTCCAACCTTCTAAGTAATTGTCTGATGTAACAATTATGTTTCTCAATAATAGTTCCGCTTCGCCGGTCAAATATCCTTTCAGATAATACAGCTTCTGAGCATTATCCAATCTACTATTTTTATGTATCAACCCTACAAACAGGTCGCGAAAGGTTGACCATTCGTGATATTTACCGGAAAACATAGGTATTTTAACTTCTGGTAATCTAAAGTTACTATTTTCCTTAGTACTACTAGATTCCTGGCTAGGGTTATGTAAGTTTTCTTTTCTAATAAGATCTTTCAAAGTACTTTTAAAATTAATGTATAAATCTTCAACTTCATCATATAACCCATCTTTATAATATTTAGAACTAATTCAGGCTTTTTAAATTCACTGATTATTTTAGTGTGTGTATTATAGAACAGTTGCCACTGTTGCTCTAAGCTATCTAGGCGAGTCTCAAAGTATGATATCGTTAAGCGATCTTTCGGACATTTTTTAAAATTAATCAAAGATTTTTCAATTTTAATTTTGATATCTTCTTGGATGTCTATATATTTATCCATTTTAAACACAAGTTACAATCACAGAAAAAATAAGAAATATCACAAATCAAAATAACACAAATTAAACACAAGAAACACAATAAAACCTTTGACACAAAATATACACAATAGAATAATATAACAAACTCCAACCAATCAAGAGTGGAAACATATAATTATATGTTAATTAATTAATGTCCACAATAACAGTTCTCACACTTCTTCCGAACACGAAGATTTAGTTTGTAGATTTTTATAAGTTTTTTACAATTAATTTCAGGGCTAAACGAGTATAGTTTACTCGTCAGAACCACTTTTCACAAGTACAGGAATAACTTTCCTGTTTATTAAATAGGGTTGAAAGTACTCACAATTGATCCACTTTGCACTCACTATGACACCTCACTACTAGCGCCCTCTGCCTGTTCGCCCGTGAACTGCAACGCTCCTTGTTGCCCGGCACCTGCCCGTGGCGCCCTCTGCTGCTTGTTCTGGTCCACTCCTGCGTCGCTGCTCCTCCACCAGCCTGGCTCCCGGCTGCTACCCGCACTTGGCAACAGCTGATGCACTGCACTGGAGCCTCCCAATCTCCGGTCACCGCTCTTGGTGCCCGCCGAGGGAGGGTTTGCTCTGGGCAGCGATCCACTGCCCAGTAAGTGACGCACGCAGGGTGGGATTACCACCGCCGGAACCACTAATCACCACTCGCGACTACCCGACTCCGAAGGACCATGTACACGGGTACGACGATGGTCTACTTGGAGAGGATGGTTAAATAACACCACTGGACTACTGTACTAACCCGTATATTAATATTTTAGTTACAGGCAATCACTATAGAGGTGCTGCTCTCACAAAAAAATTTTTTTTTTTTTTTATGAATGGCATCTCGCAGTTCAACCAAGGAGGTTGTCGTCTGCTTAACCGGGCGAATCCTGTGGGTGCCTTAAAAATTAAGACCTCCAGCCAGGGTATAAACTTATAAACTAAGCGACTACACGCTAAGGGCACCCCCTGTGGGGTACGAGCCTCGGCTTAGGGCGTCGCTGAGGGACAGCAAGGGACAGGCTGGATCTGAGTGATATTATTTATGGACTATTTTATCTTACTGGCTCAGCAGCGCGGGCTGGCTCTTGCAAGGGACGGGTGGGGCAGTTACCGGGACGTCGCGACGGGCCTCGTCGGCGAGGACGGAATGAATTTGCGGAGAGTGCTAGTCTCCCTGCTGCTCTCCTGGAGCAGGGTTATAGCATCGTCAGGAGTGACGAGGGTATGACGGGGACGACGAATTAAACTTATTCGCGAGGGATCGTATCGAGCGGCCGATGCGATAAGGGGGTTGCGATGTTTTAACGCGGAGTCAAAGAAGCGCTTGGTAAGGCGCTTCATGAATTGAACGACGGTGGGGATTCTTAAGTCTAAGTGAAGACTATCGTTACGGACGTAAAAGGGGGCTCCCGTGATTTTACGAAGGAATCGGTTTTGCAAGATCTGCATCTTATGAAGGAAACGCGGGTTGGCGTGGGCGAACACGACACATGCGTATGTCATGATGGGACGGATGACCGCGGTGTATAAACGCAATTTGCACTTGAGTGACAATTTGCTTTTTGCCTGAATTAAAAAGTGAAGCCTACCCATAGCAAAGGCAGCGCGCGAACGAGCCGCTTTGATATGTGCCGCGAAGGACAAGTGACTGTCTAGAATGACACCTAAGTATTTGGCTTGCTTCTCCCAGGGGATAGGCTTGCCGTACATAGAGATCGGACTGGGGATCGGGGGATTAAAGCGCGGTTTGGAGTAGATGACCGCCTGACTTTTACCGGGATTTACCTCGATTCTCCATTTCCTGAACCAAGCGCCTAGGACGTCGGCTGAGGTCTGGAGGGTACGGGCGATAGCGTTTGTACAGCGGCCAGTATAATAAATGGCCGTGTCATCCGCGAACAGAGCTAACTGAGCTTTTTTGCTCTTGGGAATATCGCTAGTGAACAGCGTGAAGACGAGAGGGGATAAGACGGAACCCTGAGGGACACCGGCCCTAATAGGATGAGGGGAAGAAAATGAGGTCCCTATGCGATAGCGGAAGGTGCGGTTCGACAAAAAGTCCCGTAAGATGAGCACGAGACGGTCCGGCACTCCTAGTGAGTACAGCTTGTATAATAAGCCGTTGTGCCAGACTTTGTCGAAAGTCACAAAAAAAATTATAAATCAAACCTCTTATACTTTTGCTCGTAACGAAACCATAGCGCGATCTATTTCGACGCCAACGCCATCTAGGGAGGTAGTCGGTACTAATTTTCGAAACAATATTAATTTAATAGGCGATCGCGCTAGGGTTTCGCTACTCGCTTGGACAAAATCCATTGGTCAAAAACGTGCAACAAAATTTAGAAGCGACATTGCACGCTTGAAAATCGACAAAGACGCTGTTCCAATTTCTTTACAATCATCGTCAATACCACTCAACAGAAATAAAACTATAGTGGCAAAAAGAAAACATTTTCCACTGATTTCGGCTTTGGCGATGACAATTCATAAATCCCAAGGAGGTACGTTTGATGCTATCGTTTATGAATACAATCGTTCTCATTCAAGAGGATTGGTGTACGTTGCGCTATCAAGAGTAACTAGTATAGAAGGTTTATTCTTAGTCACTGAAGACGACACAAGGGCGAGCTGGAAATTTCATCATGGCAGAGTAGGAAACGCACAGGTGGAAGATTCTAACGCAACAAAAAATCAAAAGAGATCAACAACTCATCGAGAAGATTTATCAATTGAATTGAAACGTTTACGTGAAAATCCTTTGCAAACCATCACCATAACACTTGTAGATTTTATTTCTAAGAATAATAGATTGTCTATTTTTTCATTCAATTGTCAGAGTTTACGTGCGCATGTAGATGATCTAGCAATTGACGCTCTTGTTAAAAATATGAATGTGTTAATTTTATCAGAAACTCATATGGGTAACAATGAAATAATTGACATTCCGAATTTCAACTTTGTTGCGAGTTTCAGAAGAAATAATCGTCCCGCGGGAGGAGTAGCTATTTATCAAAATATGAACACAGTTCATTATTGCACAAATTATATGGATGTGCATGTGAAATACAACAGCATGTTTAATGCCACTGTTTCTGATATCGGTGATATTTGTATAAGTCGTTGCCACTCTGGTGATAATCAGTTCATAATTATGGTTGCCGTTTACATCTCTCCAGATAAGTCATTGCGTGCTATACGAGACTTCTTGTATGAAAATTTATTCATTTATTCTCATGATGCATCTGCATTGCTTAAAAAAAAATTGGAAAAAGCTTTGATGAATTGCCAATGATTTTGAGTGGAGATTTCAACATAAACTTCGCAGACGATAAAAATCAACTATGTATTAATTGAATTTTTAAATAATGAATTTGGTTTAACTATGTCGAATGATCGCAATCTTAGCACAACGAAATACAAAACTACTATTGATGCGGTCTTTATTAGACATTTAAATAGGTTCGAATCAAAACTGTTCGTTTCTTACTTCAGCTACCATAAACAGTATCAGTATCAGTTTTAGAGATTGGCGATGATAGTTCTGGTAATGATGATGGTGAAAAAGTCGTTGAAATTATGGATGAAAGTTGATTTTTTTTTCATCAAAGTCATACGTGTGGGGTATCTATGGATAGGTCTTTAAAAATAATATTGAGGTTTCTAATGTCATTTTTTTCTAAACTGAATAGTTTGCGCGAGAGACACTTCCAAAGTGGTAAAATGTCCCCCCCCCCCCCCCCTGTAACTTCTAACATAAGAGAATGATAAAACTAAAAAAAATATATGATGTACATTACCATGTAAACTTCCACCGATAATTGGTTTGAACGAGAACTAGTGAGTAGTTTTTTTTAACACGTCATAAACTGTAACAAGATTTCTTAACCTACAAATAGTATGTACTTCCGTACATACTATTTGTAGGTTAAGAAATCTAAGAAAAAGAAGGCTAAAAAACCCTCGGTGCGCGAGTCCGACTCGCACTTGGCCGGTTTTTTAATTTATTCATTTACTAGCTTTCGCCCGCGGCTTCGCTCGCGTTAAATTCGGTATAACACACCAAGCAGACCTGCAGTTTTGCTCTTGCGCCTGATGGATTTGTAATAGCAACGCTAAGTTTTCCCTTTTCTTCCCTCGTTCTCTCTCATATCTCACTTTTTTTTAAAAATTAGCCTATGTCCGTCTCCTGGTTCCCAACTATCTCTGTATCAAAATTCATCAAAATCGGTTTAGCCATTAAAGCGTGAAGAGGTAACAAACAAACAAACAAACTCACTTTCGCTTTTATAATATTAGTAAGGAAGTAAGGATTGCTTACAGCTCAGGAACAAGAAAAAGTACCTGAAAACGTTTCATCCACATCTGCATCACAGGCTCAAGTAATTATGAATGTAGATATACAAATGGATCAACATGGAATACGAGAAAACCATCCTTCAACGGCTTCAACATCTTCTGTACAATCCAATGTTATAAGTGTTGATCTTATCCCAGTAACTAGACCTCGCCTACATCATACTAGCATAGGTAAGATTTTGCATAATACTTAAAGTTGTTGTATTACATTTTCACAGGCAGCACCAAGAATTTGGGTAGCAGTTTTCGATTATTTTATCAGTAACTCTTCATCAGCGTTATGTTAGTCTTTGGTTAGTGCTTTGCACAGTAGTTCTAGATTTAACCATTACAAACAAACAAATTCTCTTTATAATATTATGATATCTCTCTCATCTCAGCCTCAACAGCAATTGAATTGTTAGATAACTTATAGTACTTGAGGCTGACAGGTACGAGGATTGTAAAGCTCAGCTATCAACATAATACAACAATAATGCTTAAGTTGATTCTGAAGGTTTTTTTTAAAATTTGAAGTGATTCTATCCAGTTGTGTTTGCTCCAACCTGAAACATAATTTTACTTTGCTACCATTTTATTTTATGTGGGTATAGATAGTGTTTTTTTGTTTAAATATCATTCTTACTTCTTACTAATATTATAAACATGAAAGTTTGTATGTATGAATGTTTGTTACTTTTTCATGCAAAAACTACTGAATTAATTTTGATAAAAGTTAACAGTAATATAGCTTATACATCAGAATAACGTATTGGCAATATAACATCATGTTATGACCGTCAGGAGCGGAGCAGTAACCTAAGACCTATCATGACGCGTTTGAAACCGCGGGGTACAGCTAGTATTTTAGTACTTCTAGATCCTATTCCCGACAAAGACAAATCCAAAAACACAAAATTATAATAATCGGTCCAGCCGTTCTCGAGTTATAAATAGTGTAACTAATGCAGCTTTCACATATATAGATTAAATTATCATACACATATGTATATAAACTGACGCCTTCTCATGGGAGTAGGCAGAAACTACTAAACGCCACCTGCTACAAACATATTTCTTTGAGTTTACATTAATACATCGAATGATATATTTATTTGCAAGAATATAGGTAGTTTACAAGTTCTTATGATCTATATTCGGCATTTCAGCCGTATAAATATTTAGTTTTTACATTTTAGTTACAGCATACAGTTAATATTAGTTTTTAATAATAATTACATCATTTAGATCTAAATAACACAATTCAGACAATAAAATAATTATTAAACACATTGAGAATAAATTTCATGTCAACAAAAAAATAATAAAAATGTTTCAATATTAAAGTTAAAGTCTTTAAATGAATGTCATAATAATTATAATAAAGGTTTTACATATTATATTCAAAATATTCAGTAATGGAATAAAAACATCTTCCACACAACCAGTCAGCTAGCTTTATATTAAATTCCAAATCTGTAGCACTTCTAAATTTTTCATCTAGGTGGTTATATATTTTCACAGCTATGGTATAGAATTTCTTGTCACAAACTTTTAGTCTATTATGCGGGACTATTAGTGGTTTTTGTACTATTTTCCCTTTTTCCTTGGTCTTTTCATCTTTTTCAAAAAGCGAGTAATTATTTCTTACAAATTTGCAGATTTCAAATATTTACAGAGATGGGAGGGTCAATAGCTTTTGTTTAATAAATACAGGTTTACAAGAGTCTGTCCACTTGAGTTTGAAAATTGACCTTACACACTTCTTTTGGGCTACGCATGCCCTCTGGGCATCTGTTGAATTCCCCCATATAATTATTCCATATCTTAAAACAGAACAAACATGACTATGGTACACCAACAAGGCTGTTCGAATATCTGTTAAAGTTTTCATCATCATCTATACATCTGTTATGTTTGTATATTTATAATTATATTAAACATTTTATTATTGTAATTTCAGAGTTTACCAGACTGCCTGGAACTTCAAAATGCAAGAAACATTGCAAAAATCCAAAACAAATTCAGTCTTACAACATGAGAATGACCCCCAAAAGGATCACAAAGACAAAAGCTTTCTAGAGCTAGAAACTTAAAAGATGAGAATGCAAAAACTTTTTTTCTTATGCAAGTCAAGCAAGCTGGGAAACGTCATGAGAGAGGAAGAAGATTTACCACAGAGGAGAAAGTATTGGCTCTGTCTTTATATAAGCCGTCACCTAAAGCCTACAGGATTATGCGCAAGTTTTGCATTTTACCCAGCAGACGAACTTTGCAGAATGTATTATATAAAGTGAAACTGGGTCCTGGTTACAATCAAAGGATTTTTAATCACCTGAAAGAGATTGTCGAAAAAATGCCCCAGATACAGAGATACTGTTCGTTGGTGTTTGATGAAATGGCCATTGCCCCATCATGTTCCTACAACAAAACCTGAGATACTATTGAAGGCTTTGTAGATGATGGTGACCAAAAAGAAGACAAGTTTTGTGACCATGTGTTAGTATTTATGATAAGAGGTATTGTCAAGACATATAAGCAACCTGTCTATTACACCTATTCTGCTGCTACAACTAAGACATTATCCTTAAAAAAACAAATCATAGATGTCATCACAAGACTACAAGAAGCTGGTCTTAAAGTTGTAGCCACTATTTGTGACCAAGGTACAACCAACGTTGCTGCAATTAATAGTTTAATTATAGACACTAAATCCTCATATTTAAGAAAAGATGTAGAATATAAAGAAGGCTTCTTCGAAGTTAATGAAGAAAAAATTTATTTCCTACATGATCCTCCACATCTCTTGAAGAGCATTAGGAATAATTTGCTTTGCAAAAATTTAAATTATGTTATGGACGGCAAAGCACAAACCACAAAATGGAGCCATATCCAAAAATTATTTGAGAAGCCACCTAACTACAAAGGGTCTAAAATACTGCAAAAATTAACATCCCAGCATGTTATGCCCAACCACATACCGAAAATGAGGGTTAAGCACTGTGCACAAGTGTTCAGCCATTCTGTTGGAACTGCGTTGGGACATATGACTGGTCCTTACCATTGTTTTGAAAGTAAATTTTGTGAATTACTTATTAGACACCTTTTTAGAGATAATTTATTATAAAAATAGATGCCTATCCATTTTCTTTTAATACAGGGTTGAAAGTTTCAATGGGTCATAAGAAAACTACTTTAAATCGTTACGATAAATGATTTTACTTATGGGGAAAATTTCTTTATTTTTAAAAGGAAACAAATTGGCATTCTATGATTTTTTTGAATTTCGCTTGCTACACTCAGGAATCGAAGAGGCTTAAATCCGAAAAAGTAACACTGTATTTTTACCCCGTCAGACGTTTGGGTCATTCAGAAGGACCAAATCTCTCTAACAAACGGACGTAGTTATGCAGAAACGTTCCAACCCACAAGTCACCCGAAAACGAAATAATGTGATCAAACTACCTTTTATGACACTTAGCGTCAAAATAGCAAAAAGGTTTCAAGTTTTAAGTCTTATATCAGAAAATATTTTTTTCACTTACGTTCCAACCCACAACCTTTATCAAATAATAACTTGTGTAAATTAACTAGAACGTGCTATGAGGATAGGAACATTTAATATTTTACGAAACAGTATAATTATTTTGTTAAAACACCACAACAGTCTTGTAGCGTTTTAGAAAAACCATGTTAAACTATTTTATTTTATAACAATTAATGTTCCATTTATATTTGGAACGTTTTTGCAAAATTACAATAGCGAGGTATAAACGATCCAAAATTTGTGGTACGTTATGTTTCAGACCTAAATAACATAATTTGAAAACCTAATAGGTTTCATGAATTTTGTACTATTATATACCTAAATAAAAAATCTGTTTCGAAAAAAAAATGTTTCAGCATTAAAGGGTTCATTTTTAACACACTTTAATTGCTTCATCCCAGACCACTAAAAATAAATATTTATCACACGTAAAGAAAGAGTTAATTTTCATAGACAAAAGAAAAGAATATTAATGATATTAATCCGAAGTTATGCACAACCGGGAACGCTTCTTTCAATAACTTTTTACTGGTGCAAGCGAGACGGAGTATTTTCTTTTTGACAATATTGAATCTTGAGTTCGCAACGGTCATTATTGAAACAAACGTCGTGGAAGAGGTAGTTTCTGGCGTCTTTTGTTTGTAATTACCCTTATTTACGTTTATAACAGTGAACCGTGGTGAATTTGTAGTGTACTGTGTGTGTCAATATAATTAGAGTAAACAATGGAAGCTATTATAGATGTAAGTATTAAATGATTGTATAATATTTTGTAATAAGTACTAAGTACACACATCAAAAGTATCTAGGGATCAACATATATTTTTGCAATAACTTTTCTCCTGATTGATATTAATTAAAATTTTCTTTAAGGATTCATCAAATAAAGTGTTTTCGTTTGTCACAGTAACGATAAACCAAGTCACCTTTGCATTAATAAAGAAATTTGCCATTTTCCTAATAAAGGGATTTTTGACATTTGAACCACTAACATTAAAGTTCGAAAAAAAGACTGAAATAACAGTTTTCTTTAAAATTTTATTGGGTAACTTAAACAATTAATAATCCGTGTTTCTACCGCGAACACTAACAACACAAGAACATCGGTTTGGCATACTCAAAATGAGTTCATCCAAATCACGCTGTGGAATGGCCGCCCATGTTCGTTGCAACAACAAAAAAAGGTCTTCTTGCGACTGGATACCCTCCATATTCGGCAGAGCTCTTCTCTGTAGCATATCCCATGCATGCTCAATCGGGTTCAAGTCTGGCGACTGAGCAGGCCAGGGCAGGACATTGATGTTAGCTGCGGCGAGAGTCTGTCTTACAACTCTTGCGGTGTGCGGTCGTGCATTATCATGCATTAACTGAAATAAGGGACCGATTTGCACTTGTAGAGGAACGATGACGTCTGATACAATCGTCTCAGCATAAATTTGAGCGTTGAGGTTGCCTCTGATCCAAATCAACTCAGTTCTTCCGCCGATCCAAATACCCGCCCATACCATGATGGTCCCACCACTATAAGGATGGACTTCCTGGCAGGATTTTAATCGCTGTTGGCGTCCAGGGGTTCTCCAGTGTCGTATACGTCTTGTATCCGGTCTCATACCAAAACGAGACTCATCAGAAAAGCACACGAAACGCCATTGTTCTTCTGCCCAATTTCTGTGTTCAAGAGCCCATTGATATCGAATCCTACGATTGTGCATTGCTATAGGTGGTACCCGTAGCGGTCTTCGGGAATGAAGGTTCACTTCATGCATACAGTTTCTGACTGTTTGGTCGCTAATTAAGTTCCCTGAAGAGTGATGAAGCCTCACGGCTAACATCATGGCGGTTATTGTTGGAGCTCTTCGAGTTAAGATTTGAATGTATCGGTCTTGTCTCCGTGTGGTGCAGCGATACCGTCCTCCATGGCGCTCAGCCACGGTACCAGTGCTTCGGTAACGTGTCCAAAGTCGACTGATAACACTCTGACTTGTATTCAGAGCTAAAGCTACAGTACGTTGCCGGGAACCAGCTTCTATCATTCCCACGGCTCTGAGCATTTCTTCCCTGCTTAAATGACGTCGCCGCTCCATAATAACGTTGGTTTTAATCAGTAGTAGGGAAACAGTAGCACTAATAATGTCTTCAATGCGTTGTATGTTTTTATAGGGAAAATATTGACAGCTTATTTTCATCTTTTACTCGAATTTGATTGAGAGTTCCTGATTCAAATTATGAAATGCACCAAAAAGGATCCATATAAATTTATAAAATCATAAATTTATTACAAAGCCACATCTCAATCTCAAGAAATCCGCATAAAAATGCTTGATCCCTAGACACTTTTGATGTGTGTATTTATATTTATGTAGTTAGTCATTAGTTTTATCGAAAGTCGATTTTAACTAATTTTGGTTATTTATTTTTACAGATTTCATCATTAGAACAGTTATTAGCTAAAAAACGAAAATTAATGGAACTCAAAAACAAAGTTATCTCTCAAGGACAGATCAAAGGTCAAGTCGGAGTTACAGACTCCAGAGGTATGTTGGAATTTAGTAAAGGCACATAATATTTGGTATGAATTTGACGACGTATTAATTTTATTGTATCGCCATTTCTCAGGGCCATTCTTACGTGTCTTACACATCCAAGCGGTCGACGAGTCAACATAATAAGCCCCGCAGAGGGAGTTAACGTGTTTCGAGTCGAAGATCGGTTTCGGTTGCATGTTGCAATGTGAATCGTATCTTCTGCATGTATTGTGTACTTATGTATATTCTTGTTGGTGCTTTGCTATGATATACGAACATGATTATTGTTCTTGGTGGGGCTATCGAAAATATTATTATTTGCATTGGATATACGACTTATGCTTACTAAATAAATTTACTATTTAATGAAAAATATGTATATTATGGATGGGATGGGATTGGATATGATGAGATATTTGTCAGTTTGCATATATTGTTTTTTTTTCAGCTGACTCTAATCCAGTTACGCCATATTCAAACACGCAGCCTTCAATTTCTCCTCCACCATATTCGCCACTTACTCCACTAAATTTTATGAATAAAACAAGTACGGATAATAATTTACAAGGTTAGATGGTTCTTTTAACATTATAACCCCAAAAGTACACGTCACCTGATGCAGATTATATTATTAAAACCATTAAATATATTTGCTACACTTTACCGAGGTAACACCGCCGGTCGCAGTTAGTAATTGAATAAATTGTACCAATAGATTACTTACTTGAATATGTACATTGTTTTAGATACTTGTGACCCTGTTATTATACTACAAGAAATACAGGATGAAGTTTCGCCATTTTCATCACCTCTTCGACCAATGTCACCAGAAACGCAACAACTATTTAATATATTAGCTGAGTATCAACCAATTAACAACATTAACGAAAATAATGATATTTCAAAACATATAAATGCACCTGACTATTGTGATAGTGATGACAGTGTTAGAGATCCGGACTATGTCACACATAGCAAAGTAATACATATAGATGAGTCGACAACCTCTTGTTCATCTTTTAGTGATAGTGTAGATCAAGAGGTGAGTAAAAATAAGAAATTTCCATCAAAAGAACCTTACAATGAGGAATCAACAGAAGTTATTCCACCTATAAGCGACGAAGATTTACGATCTAATTTGGGAACTGGTAGACCGAAACGGGCCGTAAGAGAATTAATCCTCAACTTAGATCTGAGAGAAAACATAATAAATACAATAATTTAGAATACACAACCACTAAAAATAAATTAGTGAAACCAAAAACCTTTATTGAATATAATTGTAAATGTTTAAAAAATTGTGCTAGCTTGATACCAACAGAGAAAAGAAAGGAAGAGTTCGAAAAATTTGTGCGTCTAGGGTCCTACAATGCACAATGTTTATACTTAGGGTCATGTATTAAAGAAGAAAATAAAAAACGGAGTTACACTATGATTAATGTACCTGAGGCAAAAAAAAGCCTAATAATGGTATAAAGTCTATTAATGGTATAAAGGTATGTCGTGATATGTTTTTAAATTCTTTTCAAATTACTACTCAAAAAGTTACTATTGCACTAAACCCATAATGGATGGTAGAGGAGTTAGCACTGGTGGCAAGAATAAATTATCAGATGAAATGTATAATTTCATAGTCGAAACTATTTCAAAACTACCAAAGTATGAGTAGTAGTACGCACTACAGAAGAGAAAAGAACAATGACACGTTATATTTACAACCGGGGATGACATTAACCAAAATTTACGATATATATCAGCAGGAGTACACAAATAAAACGCTTCTTTCGAATCAGTAAAAAAGATTTTTTACACTAAGTTTAACCTTAAGTGTTAAACATTAAAGAAATACACCTGCAATAAATGCGATATGTTAGCTGAAAAAATTCAAAATGCGAGAACCCTCGAGGAAAAGGAACAAGCTAGAACAGAAAAGACTCGACATTTAGAAAAGGCTGAAAATTTGAGGAAGCAGATGAACTCCGATTTTGAAGACGCTCGAAACAAGTCTACTATTGAATGCATAACATTCGATTTAGAAAAAACTTTACCATTACCACGAATACCTACAAATGTTGCGTTTTATAAAAGGCAATTGTGGCTTTACAACAGTGGCATCCATAGTGCTTCAGATGACATTGGTCATTGTTACATATGGGTTGAAGGGGAAGCAGGAAGAGGTGCACAAGAGGTGTGGGATCGTGCCTTATTAAATATATTCAAACTAAATTAAGGCCCGCTGTTGAACACCTTATTCTTTGGAGCGATTGTTGTGGAGGGCAGAACCGCAACATAAAAATAGTTCTCATGTTGAAAGCACTTCTAAACTCACATGACACTTTAAAAGTCATTACAATGCGATTTCTTGAGTCTGGCCATACCTTTCTGCCTAATGACACAGACTTTTCTAAAATTGAAACTGCTCTCAAACAATATCAACGTATTTATACAGCCGAAGAATATAATGTCCATAATTAAAACGTATAAAAAAAGAAAACCTCTAGAAGTATTTAAAATGAATAAGACTGATTTTTATGGTACAGAAAAATTGGAAAAAAATTCACAGACAAAACCAAAGTCAATTGGTTAAATAAAAAAGAAATAAGACTTGAAAAAGAGAAAGTGTTTTCAGTTTTTATGAAATCATCATTAGAGGAAGATTACAAGGAATTAACAATTGAAAAAAAAGTAAGAGGGGAAACACGAAATATTAACATGCCCGATTTCTGTTTGTTATGGCCGGATGGTAAAGCCATTGCTCCAGCCAAATTAGCAGATTTACAATCCATGTTTCAGTACATCCCAGAGGATTGTCATAAATTTTATAAAAACCTAAAGAGTACGGAGGGAATCATAGATGATGTCGATGGTTTTGGTGGGGAACCAGATTTCGAAATGCAAAAGGATGATGAGTATGATGTATGAAGATTTTATCATCATCATCAGCCTATAGCAGTCCACTGCTGGACGTAGGTCTCCCCAAAAGCACAAGATTTTATACTGTTTTTTAATTTGTGACCTAGAAATAAAAAAAAATATAAGCAATTATTATTCTTTTATTTTGTGTTTAACATATTTATTAAATAAGCAAACTTAGATGTAAAATAATGATGTATTTAGATCATAAATTATTAAGGTACAGATGGATAAAAAGTACCTGGAACGTTTGTGCAAAATTAATTTGAAGCTATGTTCATGTAAATATTAATTATGTTAAAATGTTCCAATTCCAATAAAAAATTTTTTGACGTGATAACGTCTTTAAAATCGTTTTAGTCGGGTGACATGTTCAGAAACTTGTGTCACACCAAAACCTCACAAGCGACATTTCATAAAGATGGTAGCGCCATCTGTTACTTGGCTCGAAAAAAAAACTTTAAATTAGTACTTAATTTCATTTTAGATGTCACTACTGGTGATAACTTATATCACCAATAAGACGTTATCACGTAAACATCTCGATCGTAAACCTACTTTACAAACAACCAATTTTTTTTCGTATTGTAAAGTGAATAGCCTAAAATTAAACATTTGATTATCTAAACACAATATAATCCAACAATAATACCTTTAGTATTGACCTTTACTAGTTAGAATAAAAAAGAATACCATTGAAACGCGTAAATGCTTTTATCTCAAATTCAATTTACTGTGGAATGAAACATTTTTGCATAACTACGTCTTTAACATGGTTAAGTAAATTTAAAGCAAAACAATACTATATATCTGAAGAATATTATTCCAATTAAACGACGATTAAATTCGCCCTTTGATATCAAAAGTTAAAAACTTGATGGTTTTCCTCTAATTTAATTTACCTACTATGTTTGAAAGATTTGATCCCTATGAATGACCCTATCAATAGATGTCATAAAAGTGCAGGATGTTGTTTTTTTCCATTTTTAGCCAGTTCGATTCTAGGGTGAGATATATTTCTAAAATCTTTGAATGCAGTTTTATTTATTTAAAATATAAAGAAATGTTTGTTTTAAGGTAAAATTAGTCTTAACGATTTAAAATATTTTCTTCCAGGACCGTTTAAAACTTTCAACCCGGAATAGTCTGTTAGCTTTTGTGAACAACAAACCATAACTACAAATGGAATGTTTCTTAATTTTCAGAAATGGGAGCAATGCCAGAAGAATGCACTCAAACTGCAGATATACTATTATTCTTCGACAAATTATTTGATAGTATGAATTGTGGGAGTTTCGAATTTGTACCAGGAAAACCATTTAGAACCGCTGTTAAAGATAATTCGGCTCATCATGAGCTCTGGAATGTCGGTTTGCCTGTCTTAAAATCAATGAAATTTGATACTCCAAGATATGTGCCATCATTGATGGGTTGGGTAAAAACCATAGAAAATATTAGGAAATTGGTCAAATTCCTTCATGAAAAAGGTATGAAAGCCTTATTGTTGCGTAGATTATATCAAGATGCCCTCGAAAATTTCTTTGGAGCCATAAGAGCCCATGGGTATGCAAATATCATGCCAAATTGCGCGTCCTTTGAAGCCTCGTATAAAACATTATTATTAAATAATTTAACATCAAAACACTCTGTAGGTGCAAATTGCGAGGCTGACAATGACTTTTGTTTAGATTCTTTAAAATATGTTTTACTTGACGAGGACGTGCAAATTAGCAACGAGGGCATCAATGTTGTGGATTATGAGCATATGTACATAGAGCACGTAGACACAACGTCAGTGATCAATAAAAAAGATAAAGGAAATATAGAAAAATGCGCAGCAATAGGCTATTGCAGTGGGTGGTTAGCACGCCAAGCGAAAAGCAAAGTTTACAAAAAATTTCAAACATGCCTCAAATCCATGGAAACTGATTATACAGAAAATTTCCATGGATTTATAAAAATAAAAGAATATGATAGCAAAAGATGGCTGTGCTATCCTACAAGGTGTTTGTTTGACTTTTTTGCACAAGTGGAAAACATAACTTTTAGCATTTTAAAAGCATCACCTTTAAAAATTAATATAGCTGAATATATAAAATTGGTAGTAACAATTAATATTGATGTTAATTTTGTGACGTGCGAGACGCACAAAGGTCGTTTAATCGAATATTTGATTAATAAAAGCATTTCTTTCTGTATAAATATTTGGTGCAAAGAAGTCAGCCATCTCCTCACTGGCAAGGCTTTAGAGTATGATAAGGATGACGAATTTAAAAAAAAGCCCATGATCACTATAAAAACAATAGAGGTCGGAAACGACTACGGCAAACTGGCATTGCAGCTAGTGTTTAGTTTGTATAAGCTGTGTAAAGTTTTGTTTTACCCAATAAATGGGTCATTCTTCAGGACACGTTTTTTAAGCGGCATCACGTTAAAAGAATAGAAATCGAAAAGTCAGCAAGCCACTTTTTTTTTCGGGCAAAACATAAATCCTCTCTTATTTGGGTTATTAATTATTATTCAATTATCTATATACTTAATATCATAAAAAATAATAACACCCCCATTCTTTGATTTTCATGGAGTGTCCCAAACCCCGATCTAGTCACTTAGTAAATTATATATTGTAAACTAAACGGTACATGCTTACCAAAAAAAAAACATTAGGTCCTAAGAAGTTGACAATGCTATGAAAAATTATATTATAGTTCTAAAAGAATACAATTATCTAAAAAAAATAAAAATGTAAGTGTCCCGGGGTAGTTACTGATTTGCGTGGATCATTTGTAAATTCACTTGCACATCCCTAAATTCGCGGCCCGATGTTGCGTCATCCTAATTCACGTTACAACTAGTCGCGCTCCGACGGCCGGGCAGAGTGCTTGTGTGACGACGCGTCGAGTTTTCGAAAAATTAAGGTAAGAACCTCGTTTCGTGGGTATGGTTTCTCAAAACTTTGATTTGCGTGGTACAATTTTCTCCGGTATCTGTGAATTTGTTTTTTTAATAAAATACTGTAGCGAATAATTTTAAGGTAACGCAACTTATATTCAAATCACAGAATATTTGCTTTAAAGGTTTTTATATATTTTTAGAATAAAGGATTTATTTTGATTTCCGTGGTCGTGATTTGCGTGGTTTACGTGATAGTTTTGACCCACGCAAATCAATTACTGGCCATGTAAATGAAATAACTTTTATGGGGTCCCTAGACGATCAAAATCGCTTGACAAGCACGTTAAATTAACGTGCTTGTCAAGCAATTTTGACCGTCTAGAACGAAGCTTGATGTGCTTGACAAGCAAACTCGATGCTTGATGAAGCTTGATGAAAAATTATATTTTTGCAATGCTTGTCAAGCATGCTTGATCGTTTAGAACATGCTTGTCAAGCAACACATTCAGTGTACTACGGAACGTTATGGAGAGACCACGCGACACGAACAGCGCCGGCGCCAGCGGTGATGATGGCGGCAGCGGCGCAATTAGTGATCGTGATTTTACTTTGTTGTTGATATCATTATACAAAGATGCGACGATATTGTGGGACATTAAGGCTCGGGACTATAAAGACAAAAATAAAAAGAATATGGCTCTCATGAATATGGTGGATATTTTAAAAAGATATAAGAGTAATTTCAGCATTGAGGAATTGAAGAAAAAAATTAATTTGTTACGAACAAATTTTAATCGAGAACATACAAAATATAAAAATTCTATTAAGTCTGGAATGGGAGCAAGTGAAGTTTATAGCCCAAAATTGTTTTATTACAACGACTTAATGTTCATAGCAGACGGAACGGAAATCTCGCCAACAATCAGTTCGGAAGGATCACAAGTAAGTTCCCCTTCTTATCATGTTACACTATTATGTACTACGCAGTATTCAAGCATCTATTTTTCCATGGAACTGCTCCTGTTGTATTAAAATATTCGCAAAACTCATCTCGGACTGCTTTGGCTTCAATAGTAGGATTTCCCCTTAACCTTGGTGTAGGGATCAACTCTTGTGATTCTGTTCTCCACGAGCCTGGCCTAATTTCTCCTGTATTAATATTTTCAAAATCAACGTCATTATTTCGAATGTATTTTTCTGACTTTGACAGATAATTATGCAAGTGACAACATGCTAAAACTATTTTACTGACTTTTTGTGGATCTAAATTAACAGATCGCTTAAATAACTTAAAACGTGATGATAAAATCCCGAAGGCATTCTCCACAACGTTGCGGGCACGTGATAATCGATAGTTAAAAATTCTGCGTTCATTGTTTAAAACAGTTTTATTGTAGGGCTTCATGAAATTGGGAGTTAATTGAAATGCTTCATCGCCTATTAAAACGTATGGCTTTTTTTTATTTGTTGATGGTAACTCTGACTGTTCAGGTAGATTCAAACAATTGTCACTGCTGATGAATTTTGACCAAAATTCTGTATTTTTTAAAACACCTCCGTCAGATATTCTGCCATTTGCTCCAACATCCACCATTATAAACTCGTATTTAGCATTTACAATAGCCATTAAAACAATACTATGTGTTTGTTTATAATTAAAATAGTATGATCCGGAGTTATAAGGTTTCTGTATTCGAACATGTTTTCCATCCACAGCCCCGATCACATTAGGGAAATTCCATCGAGTTTCAAATTCCTTTGCAATCTTTTTCCATCCTTCTGAAGATCTGGGTACCTTTAAATAAAAAATATGTTTCAGAAAATGCCACCACCAACCACATCAAGGAAGAAAAAAAAAGAAGATAGTTGTGAAACATCAGAATTATTTTCTGCTGCTACTTCCTATTTCAAGAATCGTACTGAAGATGACGCTGATGTCATCGCAAAAGGTTGGGCTGTCAAGATTAGAAGATTAGCTGCAGATCAACGCCGATATGCTGAGAAGATAATTAACGATGTTTTATTTGAAGGAGAAATGGGCACATTAACTAGACATGGTGTTACTTTTTTACAAAATCCTTTGCCTAGTCCACTTTCATCTCAATCGCCAATGTTCAGATATAACTCACCTAGTTCCAACCATTCTTATATTTCCGAGGAATCTCCCGCTCCCATTCAATCACCTCTGCCATATCAATCACCATCTCATCAATCTCACAATATTCAGCAATCTCCCGCTCCCATTCAATCACCTCTGCCATATCAATCACCATCTCATCAATCTCACAATATTCAGCAATCTCCCGCTCCCATTCAATCACCTCTGCCATATCAATCACCATCTCATCAATCTCACAATATTCAGCAATCTCCCGCTCTCATTCAATCACCTCTGCCCTATCAGTCGCCCTCTACTCAGTCCTACAATGTCCAACAATCTTCCGCTTCCAATAAAATTCAATTCCTTTCTAATCAGTCCAATATATTGGAGGAATACAACAACGAAGATACAACAGCAGCCGAATTTCTTAGAACATATTCATCTTTTTAATAAAATTCCTTAATACTTTTGTTAATTAAGATAACTACCTAAATAAAGTGTTAATTTCTTCTTACCGCAATGTTTTCTTTTAATTTCTCTATGATAGCCTCGCAAGTTTCCATTATTATACCTTCTAATGTGTAAGGAGCAATAGCACAAGTAAATTTTAAATCTTCCAAATCCATGCCAGTAGCCAAGAATCTTAAAGTCACAGATAATCGCTGACTAGCTGGAATCGCCTGTCGCATGTTAGAGTCCTGTTTTTCAATGTTTGGCCTAACCATTTCCAATAATGTCTCAAATGCTTCATTATCCATCCTCAAAAAATTTTTGAAATCATTGGGCTCCGTCACTTGTAGAATCTTTTGCAAATGCTCATGGGTAAATCTATCTCTTAACAAATACCACTGCTTAGACCATCGTCTTGTTCGTTTCTTTTTTGTTTTCTTCAACAAAGCAATTGTGAGAGCAAGAAAAGCCATATCTGCATCTAGAGACATTCTACTACTTTGCAAATGTTTCTGTTTTAGTTCAACACTGGGTCACTCTATCCGACAAAATGATGCGAATGCTTGACAAGAATGTTTTTTGATGTCGTGACCTCGTCAAGCATGCTTGTCAAGCACGTAAATGCTTGTCAAGCAATTTTGATCGTCTAGGGACCCCATTAGTTTTATAATAGTACTAGCTTTCGCCCGCGGCTTCGCTCGCGTTAAATTCGGTATAACACAGTACCTGCAGTTTTTGCTCTTGCGCCTGATTGATTTGTAATAGCAACGCTAAGTTTTCCCTTTTCTTCCCTCGTTCTCCCTCATATTCCATTTTTTTTTAACAAAAATTAGCCTATGTCCGTCTCCTGGTTCCCAACTATCTCTGTACCAAAATTCATCAAAATCGGTTTAGCCATTAAAGCGTGAAGAGGTAACAAACAAACAAACAAACAAATAAACAAACAAACAAACTCACTTTCGCTTTTATAATATTATAGTAAGGATTGTATCATAATATTTTTTACGTTATTACGTTACTTAAATGTAAAATCGTTTAAATCAAACTTAAAATGACACAGTTGATGGGTTTCTGATTTTATAAGTATTTAATATTAATAAAAATAGTGTCAAGTTAGCTAAAATTGTAATGACTATTTTTAGACCAAAATGCCATTAACAAGAGAGGAAAAAATAGAAAGAAAGAAGTTGTCTGAAAGAAGAAGAAGAGAGAGGCTTAAAAATAATGAAGAGTTCAAGGCAAAGAACCGGGCGAGATATTATAAAAGGAAAGCTGAAGGAAAAATACTTAGTATTCATGACTTGAACCGCCGCGAACAAAAAGCTAGACGGGAGAAAAGCCGAATAAGTTCTCGAAAGTATAACTTGAAGAAAAAAAATCAAGCTAAACGTTGTCTTCATGAAAATCTTATACAAGTACCGAAAATTCAAAACAAAGAAAACCGTGATCCATTGGAAGAAACTTCAACTCCATTGCTTCTATCGCGTGCTGATTCACCAGCATCATCAGCTTCTGATAGCAGCATTCATTTATCCGTATCAGGTAAAAACTTGTAATTCTTTTACTTTTATATCTACTGATTTCTCAATTTATTTCGTTTTCTATTGTATTGCGCAGCCCAATTTTAACTAGTATTCTTAATTACGACCTGATTTGTTGTGCATAGTATATGGTACAGGGTTTTGTGTTTACAGGTGATGCCACGGAACAACGACCACTGTCAAGGAATTCGTACTCAAGCGAACCTCCAAGTCCAAGCAGTTCATCATTTTCGATCAGGCGATCGGCAAGACTTAATCCCGCGGGAGTACAACCAACAACAGTGAGTGATACCCAACCACAGAATCAAACCCAAAATATAACAGAGACCCCAAAAAGAACAACATCAACTGGTTGTGTTTTACGTCGTTTTAAGTACAAAGTAAACAAAGAGTTCCAACTATTGCATAAAAGAATAATAGAATTAAAAGCGATTAATGCAAAGTATAAAAAACAAATAGATAGAATGAAAAAGAAAACATTTGAACCTCAACCCAGCACAAGCAAGACTGACAATAGAACAGAGATTATTAGACAAAATATTAAAGAAAAAATTAGAAAAGACATAGAGGAAAGTGTAAAGCTATTCTATGAAGACGATGAAAACAGCCAGTTATGTCCAGGAAAAAAAGATTGTATCACCCGAAATAAAACGAAAAAGCAAAAACGGCTATTGATGGACTCTTTGCTTAATTTGCACAAGAAGTACCTTGCCTTGCATCCTCGTTTCACGATTAGCTACTCAGCTTTTTGCAAGCTCAGGCCTTTTTGGGTTATTATCCCAAATGTGAATGCAAGAGAAACTTGTCTCTGTAAGACTCACGAGAACATGGATTTGGTGTTTGCAACTCTGAAGAGAAACATGATAATTGAGCAGAAATCACTACAAGAGGTTTTAAAATACACTCACCGGCACGGAAACTTGGCCACCAATAACTTGCCGATAATTTCTATTTAAACATTTAATTTTTACTATATTATGGGTTTATGCACTAAATTAGGGTATTTTTATGGTTTTGTGACTCAGTTATTGACAAATTGATGCACCAACAGTAATCTTTTAAAAAATAAGCAATTTCACAAAAATATTGGTTTTAACACTGTCAATTTAAAAAGACCACAAAATGAAAAATAACCAAAAAGTCTTAGTTGTGTTTGCATTTTAATATCGGGTGTTTCCTCCCCTAGTCCTGATAACAGCTTGCATTCGTTCTGGCATACTTTGGATGATGTTTCTAATCTCAACTTGTGGTATGCTTTCCCAAGCGGTCAGTGCTGCATTTCGAAGCTGGTTCAGAGTTTCAGGCGGGTTGGAGGAGGACTTTATTTTTCTTTTAAGCATGTCCCAGATATGCTCTATTGGATTTAAGTCTGGACTACGAGCTGGCCACTGCAATTTTTGAATACCAACCTCCTGTAAGGTATTCCTCCACGCAATGTGCAACGTGTGGGCGCGCGTTATCGTGCATTAGGAGGAATTCGTCGAACCCAATAAACCCTGAATATGGTAACACGTGTTCCTGAAGAATCTCCTCGATGTATTGTGTTGCTGTTAATCGGTTATCGACGATAACTAACTCTGCACGTGCATCGGAACTTATTCCTCCCCAACCCATTATAGAGCCTCCATGAAAACTAACAGTTTGTGTGGTGGTAATGGGTAAAAACCGCCATCCTCTTCTTCTCCACACTCGCTCCCGACCATCTGGAGCTCGTAAAGCGATTCGTCACTCATCTGTGAACAGTACTCGAGCCCACTGCTCATGGGTCCAGTTAACGTGTTCTCGTGCGAATCGAAATCGAGCTACTCGGTGACTTCTGAGAAGTTCTGGGCTGCGTGCTGGTCTACGAGCTTTTAAATTCACTTCCTCCATTCGTCTTCTCACTGTACGTTCACTAACATTGACACCTCTTGTGAATTGGAGTCGCTGGCGTATCTCAACAGCGGTGAGGTAGCGGTTTCTCAAAATTTTCAGGACAATAAAGCAGTCATCCCGGGCTGATGTGCATCTGACGCCTCCGCTGCTTGGTCTGCGGAAGTAGCGGCCTGTCTCCTGGAATCGTTTCAGCGCATACTGCATCGATGAACGTGGTACATTCAGAATAACAGCAACTTCTCCCCGTGTCAGCCCTTGTTCGATTAATGCTACAGCTTGTGCAACCTGTGATGGTGTTAATGGCATTTTTATTGGAATTAAATCACCTTTAGTTATTGAAGTAACAGTACGATATCACAATAATTGAATAACTTAACAATAAACTTTCACAAAACACAAATTTAAAACAACAACTTAGTCGCTCAGATGACGGGGTTCAACTAAAACTTAAAAATAACGTCATATTGCACTCAAACATGATAAATTACCCTCTTGAACTAAGGGTAAACATTTTTTAGACCAACCTTCATAACAAATAATCATAGGAAACACTTAAAGCTCTTGTTATCGCGAAATACGCGCTTGGCCAAGATTCCGTGCCGGTGAGTGTACATATGCTGTGATAGTTCCGCCAATCAGTGTTTGAAAAGGATGTGCGAGAAATGTAAAGATAAACATTTACTTTACAATGAGTTCGATGATTCTCAGGAAACCCATTATTGGAAATGGAATTCAGAAAAAAAGAATTATACCAAAGAAGGTATAATCAAAACATCCCGTACAGTTGCAAAGCAAAAAATAAGCGCTTCTCCAAAAGCATTAATAAAAGAATTTGAGAAGCAACTGATACCCTACATGAAACACGTTTCTAATATAATATCACAGCACAGATATATTAAACAAATAAAATCCAATCTGAAAGAAGACGAATGCATAATTCATTGCGATTTTAGCGAGAATTACAACGCAAAATATTCCAGAGAAATCCAAGCCCTTCACATTGGAGGTAGTCGAAGTCAGCTGACTCTGCACACTGTAGTTTTATACTACAAAAAAGATGGCAAGATGATAACGACACCTTTTTGTACAGTAAGCGAATCACTGCGACATGATGCACTTGCAATATGGGAGCACCTTCTACCTATCCTAAAATTCTTAGAAGATGAAGCGCCACAGGTTGACGCTCTCTACTTTGTTTCCGATTCTCCTTCTGCACAATACAGAAATCGCAAAATGTTCTTCATCATGTCCATTTTAAATTGGCATTATCCATCGCTACGTACTGTGGAGTGGAATTACTCAGAAAGCGGTCACGGAAAGGGAGCTCCCGATGGTGTAGGTGGAGTACTGAAAAGGACAGCGGATCAGTTAGTTGCTCGTGGTGTTGATATAACAGATATGGACTCACTTCTACAACACCTAAAGAAAAATGTTCCAGGTGTTTACATAGAAACTGTTTCAGAAGCAGGCATGTTTGAGAAAGAATTACTGATACCTTTAGATCTCAAAGAGTTTCCTGGAACGATGAGCGTTCATCAAGTCCTTTGGAATGCTGATACTGGCCGGACATTGACAATGAGAGAACTCAGCTGCGGAGGATGTTTTCACTCAACGATCCAGTGTCCACGTGGTTTGCATAAGGGTTTTTATGATGTCGGTTTGAGAAATAAAGAAGGAATAGACAAGTCAGCATTAATTGAGAAACGTCCACAGAAAATGACGCTTAAAAGCGATTGTGTACAAGTAGCAAAGAATAAACCAGTGATACTATCAAACATCTTATTGAAACCAAGTCCAAGTGGGTTTATTCCGGAAATAAGAGTTGAAACGAAAGCGGCTAAAAATAATTATGATGTGAGACGATCAACGGCTGATATTGAACTCTCAGAAAATGACAGCTTTTGGGTTCCAGGCCTGGCCAAAGAATATGATGAAGAACTGATGACCCCAAAAACTACTAGAGATTTGATCTCCTGTCTTAACAATGTAGCCGCCGAATCCTCGGACAGTTCCGATTATTCAATTTTTTAAGATTTTTTATTAATAAGTAAATGATTGTGATAATTAAAAGCACTGATTATGTTCCTAACAAATGACTGATTTTATAATCAAAGATTATTTTTTATTAGACTTAAGAGAAACTTTTTAAACAAGTGTTACATGTTTTTAATGTTTTTAACAAAGAATTAATAATGTTGACTGATTCTACTATAAATAAAAGCTTTAAAAAGACGATTTCTGTGTTAGTTACTTACCTATTCTTTTACCTGATAACTTAATAACTTATTTGAGAAAGTTAAATTAAAAAATAATCATTTTCGTGGGGTGTTTTGTGATTTGCGTGGCGTCCAATATTTTAATTTCGATTATCTCTGAAAGTATATCGCTCTTTGAGGTGCCTCTTCTATAAAAAATATTACTTTTACATATATTGTAAGAAACAGATGTCGATTTAAAAAAAAAATTAAATTTAAAAATTGCCACGCAAATCACCAAAGAATGCCTTGCTCGAAGAAGCACCCAAATATGAACATTAAAGATTTATACTTGTTTTATTATCCTGAAAACAACAAGATTAGTGTACTAACCAATTAGCTTTGTATTGTACCAAGTAGAATAATGTAGATTGGTTGAAAATTCTGCTGTAATTATAATCAACCTAAAACATTCAAATCTAGATTCTAGAATCTAGTTTGAATAAAAATTTTGGGTTGATTTTACTACAACAGAATTTTCAACCAATCTACATTATTTTACTTGGTACAATACAGCTATAGATACATTTAGGTACCTACCTACCTACCCACGTTCACAGAAGGATAGTGTATGCCAGCAGGTCAAGCTACCCGAAACTGTCAATTTTTCGCAATGAACCTTGAACCTAATACTTTAGAAATAAAGTCGAAAATCTATCAAAGAAATCTGACAGATTGTAGTAGCTTGATGTGCAGGCGTCTGTACATTCAAACATGCTGAAATGTTCATGGTAGGTCCTATCGAAATAATGCGTATATTTTATAAAACAAGTTATGATACGTAGACATACAGAATTAGGGATGATTAATATGAATTTCACAGCATTATAAAGCATTTAGTTTTTAAAATATACATTTTTGTTTTGGGGTATATCATATTTCTCCCATACAAAATAATTATGTCCTCGAAGACTTGTGCGTTACAAAATATGTAGCACGCAAAAATTTAGAATATTTGCGTGCTACATATTTTATTAATTCAAGCTAAAAATGAACTTTAGTATTATTAAGACTATCTAGATCTTGTATTATTTCTTTAAAATAATAAAGAAATATTTAATTAATTTAATATCAAATCTGCGTCCACGATTTTTGTCATTTTTGTTATTGTATTTTGTAACACCAATATTCGGTAGTTTTTAAAATGTAGAATTGGCAACACTGCGTTTTTCGTTAGCAGCCAATCACGTAGCGCTAACTAGTGACAGTCGGCCATTTTGCAACGTGCATTTTTCTGAGTAGAGTGTGCCTAAGCCAGTGGTGAATTTTTTCAACAATAAATAAAATAAACAAATAAATATCTTGGGACAACTCACACACGGCTATCTGATCCCAAGCTAAGCAGAGCTTGTGTTATGGTAACCAGACAACTGATATACATACTTATATAATTTATATATAATAATAATACATTCCTTTTGTTCGCTGGTCTGTTTATCACCTGGTAAGTTGTTTATTTACTATTAGACCATTTAAATATTGTATTTATTCTCGCCCAAATCAAATGTTAACAATTTTAGCTAAGGAGGTTTATTGATTTTTAATTCGTTTGAGGTTATATTCAACACGTGTTTTATATTCCTTTTCGTTACAATTTGTTAAAATTTTTTGTTACGTAACAAAAATGAGTTAACAAAAAGGAAGTAAGGGTGATTTTATATTGCTGAAAAATAAGAAGCAAGTGTATTTCGATACAAAAAAAATCTAGCAATACTTTCACATTACCTACTTGGAATACTAGTAGATGATAAGAAATTATCAATTATTAATAATGTTATTTTTATAGGTAGACATTTCGTGTTTACCCAATTTGTTTCAACCAGCCATCACCGCTGTGTTTTGAGCTCATGGCAAAGAGTTAATGAATACGATAATAAAATGTCATCAAATTAATAATGTCTCGCAAAATGTTCTTAACATAAAATATGTGGAGATATTGCTATATTTTTTCTATAGTTCGTTTTTAGTTCCAGATAGTAATCTAATATTTCGTGTGTTTTTGTGTTTGCCCTTTATTATCGAGTTTAACATTACACCTGTCAAATTACAGTCTGGGTCAGTCTGTAACGAACTATACAGTTTAATTGGACAGTTTAACTATACAGTTTACTGTTAATCCAATTAAGCTGAATATGCTTGTGCTGGAGTGGGTTGATGTTTATTAAAATAGTGTATCGGTTAGAGTTCGAAGTCACAACCAAGATTTTTTATAAAATAAAAATTGTTCTAGAAAAAATGCCCATGACACCTGCAGAACGACAACGCAATTACCGAGAATGACTGAAACAAAAAGATCCCGAAAAATATGAAGAAATTCGTAAAAGAAACTTGGAAAGAGTAAAGACCAGGTATGTTAAAATATCTGAACTACCAGAAAGTCAATAAAATAAAAGAAGAAGAGACTGGAGAAGGCTAAAAAATAATCAGAAAAAGAATCTCAAAGAACATGAAAAGATTACATCAAGAAAACGTTACCTAAAAAACTACTACAAATTGAAAGAAACCATTAAAAAACAGAACAAGAAACTAGAAATCTAAAAAATGCTGTTTGAATGTTAAAAAGCGGAAGAGGCAACAACTGAAAACGAGACTATCACTGAACTTACACCGAATTCTAAAGCTAATTCATTCTTAAAAGAATTGACTAGCGTTTCTACACAGGATAAAGAAAAAATTAAAAGAGTTTTACTTCAAAATAATATTCTAACTGAATCTTTGGCAAAACAGTACGCAGATTCGAAAAGTAATACCGAAAGAAACTTAATAAAAAGACTTTGTAGTTCAGAGTTAGCTCACCGTTATAAAGTGCGTACACGATTAGGGCGCAGTACGGGATTAATAGGCAGAATCAGGTTCTCTAACAAACATAACGTGAGTAAGCGTAGTAGAACAGCAAATAAAATTCGAAAATTCTTTATTCAAGATGATGTAAGCCTTCCAAGCGCTGGAAAAAAAGAAACTAAGACCTTCAAAAAACAGAAGAAGCAGAAACGTTACCTTCTCGATACTATGAAAAACTTGCACAAAAAATTTCAACGCGATACTGGTTCTACCATAAGCTATACTACTTTTATTCAATACAAGCCCTTTTATGTTGTAAAACCCCGACTGGCAGACAGAGACACTTGTGTATGTAAAGTGCATGCCAACATGAAATTAAATAAAATTATAGCACTAAAAAAAATTAATGTTCTGAATTCAAAATGCAAACTAAATGATTTAGTACTAGCTACTGTGTGTGACGAAGGATCTAAAGAATGTATGTACTCGGAATGCGAAATATGCAATGGAACACCGATAGACTACAATTTTACGGAAACAAACCAAGAAGCAATTATTGTGTCTTGGATTGAGTGGTCATCCACAAATGTCGAATATAAGAAAAAAGATGAGATAAAGATATCGAAAAGAATTTTGCCAGTACTTAAATCAGATAAGCTGGAGAATGTTATATCATTAACTGAAGCACAGTTGAAAAAGTTCAAAGAACATCTTTTTAATATAAGTCATCAGTACAAATCCTATAAAAACGTTAAAGACAACCTTGCGGACGATGAATTAGTGATTCTTTGCGATTTTTCCGAAAGCTAGGCAAGCTGTTCATTTCGGCGCTTCGCAATACCAGATCTCTTTGCACACTAGTGTTGTGTTTAAGAAAAATGAAAGACCCAAAAGCTATTGCACTCTATCCGATTCCACAAACCATTCTCTGGAAGGTATTTGGGCGCATTTAAAACCGGTTTTGATTGACTTGAAACAAATGTACTCACAGGTTGAAATTTTGCATGTTTATTCAGATGGTCCGACAGTGCAATACAAACAAAAGAAAAACTTTTATTTATTTAAAAGATATATCGACGAGTTGTGGTTCAAAAAGGGAACCTGGAGCTTTTCAGAATCATATCATGGTAAGGGGCCTGCTGATGGTGTTGGTGCAAATATTAAACGACTCTTGGACGAGAAAGTATCACATGGAAAGGATGGCCAAAGTGCTTTGGGTGCACTTAAATCTTTTGGAAGGTGAAACCAAAGTTAAACTTTTTTGCATCGACGATGACGATATTCATGAAATTGAATCCAACAATGAGAATGAATTAAAATCCCTGTCGGCTGTACCTAACACCCGACACAACGACTACTCATTTGACATATTTTATAGAAAGGAGATGTTCGATTTTGGGCTAGGAATATGTACACTGCATAGATAAAAAGGAAAAAAATAATAGATTCTCATAAAAATACAATTAAATTGGTTAGAATAAAAGTACAGGTGTAAATAATTAATTATTTGAAAACTTTTTTAGTGAGATAACCCATTCTTTATGGTAGCCATGACAGTGGTTTTGACGTTTGATTGACGACTTTGACAGTTCTAAGTTTCGTTTACGTTTAACTTTGAATCATCGTGTTCGTGAGTGTTGAGTTAGTTGTGTTTCGGAGTTTTTAACGATTGTTTTTGTTTTGAAAGAAAGAAAGAAAGAAAACAAGTTTATTTGGTACAAGCCATTAATGCACACAGTAATAAAAATAATAAAACTTAAATTCTAAACACAAATAAAAATAATGTATATTATTGTGTGTCTCACGGCTGCGCCAAATAGGCCCAGTTCAGCAAACTGCCGAGCAGCTAGTGCCCGACGCTGGTTTTCAACTGGACCTGATATGGTGATGTGACGGACGACGAGTTTTGCGACCCAGTTTACTATTACGGACCTTGATTGATTGCTTCTCTGTTGACCCCGGCTTTTTATATGGTTTCTGATTCGCCAGTGATTGGGATCCCGTCGTATGTAGTTTTTTTTTCTACAATAACAAGTTCAGTTTCAGGTATGTATCCTTTTTTAGGGTTCCGTAGTCAACTAGGAACCCTTATAGTTTCGCCATGTCTGTCTGTCCGTCCGTCCGTCCGTCCGTCCTCGCTTAATCTCTGTGAACTTTAGCACTAGAAAGCTGAAATTTGGTACCAATATGTATATCAATCACGCCGACAAAGTGGTAAAATAAAAATTGGAAAAAAATGTTTTATTAGGGTAGCCACCCTATATGTAAAGTGGGAAGTGATTTTTTTTTTAATTTCAACCCTAACGTGTGATATATTGTTGGAAAGGTATTTAAAAATGAATAGGGGTTTACTAAAATCATTTTTTGATAATGTCTATAATTTCGGAAATAATCGCTCCAAAAGTAAAAAACAATGTGTCCCCCCCCCTCTAACTTTTGAACCGTAAGTTTAGAAAATATGAAAAAAATCTGAAAAGTAGAACTTTATAAGGACTTTCTAGGAAAATCATTTTAAACTTGATTGACACAACAGTTTTTGTACAAAAAAGACAAAAAGTTGTACAAAATAATTTCCTCCTCCACCTTTAAACTCATAAGTGGGAACACTTATTGTGACGGACGGGAAACTACGGAACCCTACACTGAGCGTGGCCCGACACGCTCTTGGCCGGTTTTTCTTTGTTCAAATGTTATTTCTTTGCGATGTTTTCTTACCTAGTTCATTATTGTAACATTTTATCTCAAATTGTTCCAGTTTATTGACAATGGCGTGCATAAGGTGCACCACAGTAATAAATGAGAATGAACAATATTATGTTGCTGATGACATGGGTTCCGAAATCATTTCAGTCATCGAGCGGTCTCTTGGTCATCAAGTAAAAACATTTTATTTATTTCTATAGTGTAATGTGAGATCTTATACCTTATAAACAATGTATAACCTTTAATTCCTGTTTTAGGTTGATGAAAATGGAGTAATATGCTCACAATGCTTTGACATTCTAATACAAGAAATGTCATCTGGTAGTACTCCAGCCGATGAAGATTGTGAACTACGGCATAGCCATGACAGCAATGTTTGTGTCAGGTGCAGGACATCTTTGTTTAGAAGACGTTCTCACTCTATTCCTGAAGGTGCTGAAAGGCAATATATTGCTGAAACAATTGCTCCGAGAGAGGTAAGCACCAACTTGGCTTCTTTTATATTCATAAAAGGCTGGTATTAATAAAATGCAAATATTTTTTGCATTGTATGATGAAAATGTACAGTAGAGTTATCCAAATAGCTTCCTTTAATATTAGATTCATTATTATTATACATCACATTTTATTGTTTTAGATACCCGAGGGTGGTTTATTATGTTTTGCTTGTTGGGTACATACTCGGAGTACAATTCAACAACAAGGAATCATATCATTTGCTGTTGATACTAATGTCTGTGTATGGTGCCAACGATCTCTTAGTCTAACACGCTGTCACTCCATACCTGAAGGACCTGAACGGACCACAATAGCAGCCACAATTTATCCAAGAGAGGTATTAACAATTTACATACTTATCTACATTTAGAATGAAATAATTGTCTGAAAAGCCAATACATAAAGTCTTCTGTTGTTTTTATTCAGATTCCTCCAGGAGGGCGGGTTTGCTATGCTTGTTGGGTAGCAGCACGTAGAAATGTGGCGCGTGCTACAAGGATTGAGGATAACCAACATACTCCAGGCCCGTCTAACCTTCATCAAAACTCTGTGTGTGCATGGTGTAGAATTTCGCTACACCGAAGGCAAACACACGTGGCTAGTGGTACTGTGAGAGATGTGGTTGCAGCAAGAATTTATCCTATGGAGGTTTTTATTTATCAAACCATACACATACATAATGTATGTGGTAGATTCTAACCAGTAAATATTAATTAATTGTAAATCTAACAGCTAAGCTCACCTATCCAGTTACTATTTCACATATTGAACTAAACCTAACTCTTTAAATAGTTTTGTCTTGTATTATTCTAGATACCAGAACATGCACTTCTATGTCCAAACTGCTGGACACGTGCACAGGAAAATATAGAAGTGGAGCAGGAAGTTGTGCAACCATTTGACATCCAGCCATCAAGTGGAACCATAACACTTGATGAATTTACACACACTACACAGACAAGTGCTCACTGTTTTGTGCCGGCGTGTAATAATGCAGAAAGAAACAGAGTGCCAGAATATTTGAAAAAATTTTTACTAAAATCTCAAAAAATATTTGTAACAGAAAATGCAAGAGTATGTAATGAACATAAATCATTATACAACTGGGAGTTTCTGGATATGCATCATTTCTCAAATACTTTCACCAAAAATGAGATAGAATCAATGCTGAGGCTGAGTGTCCAGGATGATGAAATAAATCAATTAGAATTTGAAAATATAAATACTATTAATGAGGATCTTTTTAAGTTCTGGACGGGAGTGACAAAAGAGAATTTTATGAATATTTTAAATATAGTAAGCCCAGCAATGACTTGCCAAAACCAAAAAACCGCTTTGGGAATCTATTTGGTGAAAGCTCGCACAGGAGACTCCCATGAAAGGATTGCCTCTCTGTTTCATCTTAGCAAGTCCTCAATAACACGATTGCTGCAAGTAGCAAGAGAGGCATTATTAAGCCTATTTGTGCCTCTCCACCTAGGAATCAATCGAACAAGAAATGATTTAATTAATAGGAATTTATTAATACCTGAGGGCTTGTTCGGAAACAGAGAGGCAAGGGTACCAATTGTTATATGTGATGGTACCTATATATATCTCCAAAAATCATCCAACTACATGTTTCAAAAAAAAACTTATAGCTTGCACAAATATAGAAACTTAGTTAAACCTTTTCTCATTGTGGCTACTGATGGTTACATTTTTGATATTTTGGGACCCTATCCAGCAACCAAATCAGATTCTGACATCATCAAAGCCTTGTTCCAAAATGAAAACGAGGTCCATAGGGCTTTTTTTCAGCCCAATGACATTTTCATTTTGGATCGAGGCTTTCGTGATTCCATTCCAATGCTGGAAGGGTTGGGCTTCAAAGTGTTCAAACCGGAGTCCTTAGAACAGGGAGAGACTCAATTGTTAACCATCAATGCCAATAAAACAAGGTGTGTGACATTATGTAGATGGGTGGTAGAGGTAGTCAATGGTCGATTTAAAAGAGACTTCAAGCTCCTGAGACAGGAATATTTTAATTTGGCTGCCACCCATCTGATGGATGATGTTCGTATTTGTGCAGCTATAATCAATGCTTTCCATCCAGTGATTGAAAATAGACCAGATGCTAATGCTATACTTACTCGAGCAATACAGAGAATAAATATGCCCAACCGGTTAGCAGAGCTCATAACTGCTAACCGGATCAACCGTTACAGAGCCCAATTCACAAGAATTGATGGTCAACTTCCAGAATTAAGTATTTTTCCTGAAATGACCATGTCTGACTTAATACTTTTTGGGCTGGGTACCTACCAAATAAAACAAGCTAGAAGCTATTTCGGGGAACATGTTAGGCAGCATGGATCATTTCAGGTAGAAGTGTCAGACCAACTGGAAGTAGTAGCAGAAGCAACCCCATCCCAACTTGATCCTCTTTTAATTAGGGGCCGTATAAAGTCTCGACATAGCTCAGGACGAACTTATTATACTTATATATTGCTGGGAAGGGAAGGATCAAGTTGGGATGATAAAATAATAAGTTATTATTGTAGCTGTATTGCAGGAAAACGGACAGTGGGTTGCTGTGCTCATATTATGACCATGGTGTGGTATTTGGGTTGGGCTCGGTACCAAGAGGGCATAGAAGCACCGGCATAATTTCTGGATGGAATATTAATTAGGGATGACATTGAGGAAAATGATTAAAATCATAAGAGTCAACAAGTTGTTTTATTTATATGTATACTTCTCATGACCAACTTCCCGCCATCTTAATGTTTCTAATAATATTAAAATAATTATCAAAGTCCAGAGTATAATGTTAGGCAATACACTATGAAGCAGCCAAGACAATTTGATAAACAAAATAGCGGCCAAACCATGTAGGTAACTAATCTAGCTGCAATAATAGGTATTACAAGACATGCAGACGCAAACTAGTGGTGTGTTCGAAATTCGTGTTTTGTTTTTTCTCGCAGTTATAAGGTGACACACAACACATCAGTCAAATGTAATTGTCAAAATGTCATTTCGCTTATTGCTGACCACCATATTTATTAGTACTTGTGTTGCTCTCCTTGACCGAGTTAAATTGGATTTACATAAAAAGGAAGCCAAAATATAGGAAATTAACACAAAAAAACGTTAACTAAACTATATAGGGATATTTACATTAGGTGTACATAGAGCTGGCCCAAGCTCCATACATTCCTGGAACATCTCCTTTAAGTTGTTTCTGCAACAGTTCAATGATGAGAGGGTTTTGTGATTGTTTTTCCAAAAGCATTGTCTGATAAAACAAAAAACACCGAAAAAACGATTGAGACTTATTTCTTCGTATGATTCAGATACAGATAATTTTATTTTGCGGAGACGGGCCATTACACGCTCGAAATCCATTTCTTCTGAAACAGATGAAGATAGTTCTGTTTTACAAAGACAGGTCACCCACTCGAAGTCCAAAACTGTAGATGTCATTTCAGCTACCGTAGAGCCCAGCTCCGGTTTAACTCCAACTAAACAAACAAATCCAATAATGTTTCAAGGTCAAAACTCAGTTACAGTTTTATCAGATATTAAAGTGAATTACTCACGCGATGACTTAAGAAATATTATGAGAGGCTCTTCTCGCTATAATAAGTCGTCCATGAAAATACCAAAAGATTTTCCGGAGGTATGTTATAAGACTGTAGAGCACAAAGAACCGCATCCTTCTAACCTAAAACCCCAAAGAGTTAGTTTTTTTGATATAAGTAGCGACAGCGAAAATTGATCTCACAACAATAAAATTGCTCGTTGCAAGTTGTTGATGACTGTATTTTGGATTAGTAAGTATATATGATTATTGATATGTTAATACCGGCCGCTGCCGCGGCACCGCTCGCTCGGCTCGTGCGTAGGAGGTCACAGTTTTAACCTAACCTAACCTAGTGTTAGTTAATAGTGCTTTTGACTGATGCTTTATTGCAGTTAAAACTACTTTTGACGAAGAGCGTCAGTCAATAGTACTTTTAACCGCAAATTTGCAGTCAAAAGTACTAAAAACCAATAATTTTTAGTCAAAACCAGTTTTGACCAACCTGTTCAGTCAAAAGTGCTTTTGAGTGATTTTGCTAGACAATAGTACTTTTGACTAGTTAAGAGTTTTGACTGCATCATATATACTACTCTGTCAAGAAAGTACCGGGAAAAGATCAATAATACGCAAAATGTCTGTTATTCATCCAAATTTATTTTATCACCTTCAAAGCATGCTCTTTTAGAAACGATACACTTGCGCCAACGAATAATCCATTCATCAAAACATTTTTTAAACGCTGCTTCCGGAATTGAGTTCAGTTCTCGCCGCGAATTCTCCTTTATGTCTTCTATCGATTGTTGGGTCCGAACTGACTCGTTCTAGCATGTCCCCAGCGACTTTCATGCGATTGAGTTTTTGGAGAAAATTCAGATCTTTTGGGACTAGCCGAGCAGCAACATGTTTCATACCCAAATGATTAGTTACAATGGTACGGATCGACTCGTGAGATACAGAAAGTTCGGCGGCTATCTCTCTTAGACATGAATGGGGACATCATGACATGAAGTTGAATGGGGATTTTCAGTCACTATTTTCTTCACTTTTGCGATGTTAACTTCAGTTGCAGACGTTGACGGCCTACCAGAGCGAGGCAAATCTTCCATCACATCTCGACCGCTTTTGAACGCTTTGAACCACTCATAAGCACGAGTTTTTGATAAAGTCGATTCACCGTAAGCCTTTTGTAACATTTTCAGTGACTCCGAACACGAAATTCCATTGGCGATGCAAAATTTAAGGCAAACTCTTTGTTCGATATTTTTGTCCATTATGAAATTCGCAATACACACTTATATGATATTACTAAAACCAGCACTGTATTTAATATAAATAACAGATGCAACTCAAACTCCGCGCCAAAATGGAAAACAGTTGTGCCAATCTAACAACTACAAAAAAACAAAAATTTTAATTTGGAACCATAAACAAATCATCCATTCCCGATACTTTTTTGACTGAATGTACATATTTGCGCTTTGTTTGTAGGGAATGCAGCGCCACTGGATCCATGTCGTTTTTAGAAACCTCCATGTCAATTAGCTTGGATTTAATCGAATCGGTGGTAATCTTTAACCCCGAATGCTCAATGGTCATAATCATGGATGAAAATTTGTCTGGCAATCCTGCTAGTAATAACGAGCCGACCTATTCTTCGGTAATAGTAAATCCTGTGCCTCTCAATCTCTGCGCTGTTTTCGTTTGGCACTAACAGTTTTCCTCACGTCATCCTCTAATATTCTACCACGTTTTTTTTTTGTATTATTGTTGATGTTTCTAATCCAACCATAGTATTATCAATTATCATTGTATTTCTGTGTGTGAAACTATTAGAAAATTATGCACAACTTTCAATAAACCTATATGATAAGATTTATTTAAATAAAAACTCAATAATATTACAGATAACTGCGCTAGTATTGCTTCAGAACATAATTATTGTCGACTAAGGAAGAAAGAAAAGAAAAGTCAATTTTTATAATATTTTGGGGATTAAGAAGACTACGTTTTTAAGGCAGAAAATGTTTTATTTTTTATTTTACAGCTATCGGAAACTCGTTGAGGCAACCAACGAATTGTTAATTAGTTACGGTTAGTCAGTGTTTCTTGATCCTAATATTTTTATTTTATCTTACAAATGAACGTCAGCAGCAGGTATCATGCCATCACTCTTAGTGAACAAATTAAAAAGCAAGACAGAAAATGAAGTATATGCAATCTGCATTTTTGAAATCACAACAGAAAAATAAAACCTTTGCATCTAGATTAGCTAATGCTGAAAAAATTACTACAGACGTTATAAAAAAAAACCACAAGCAAAATACTACTCCGCACCATGAGTTGTGGAAAAATGCTATCATGGTTTTAAACGGTAAAAAAATTAAAGATAAAAATAATAAAACCTGTTTTGTTGAAACAAAAGCGATACCTTCAATATGGGTATTGCTCTCCCAAACATATTCATTTGATGCTATGCTAACACGAAACTTCAATCCGGATCTTCTTGAAAATTTCTTTAGAAATATCAGAAGATATGGGGCGAGAAATACGGCACCAGACAGTTGCATTCCAAGGTGCCAATAAATCACTTTTGATAAGAAATTATAACTCTTCTTGTCACTTAAGTTTCAAAAATACATATTCAAACATTGAAATATGTGATTGCTATGGTTTATGCATTTCAAAAATAATTTCCTTGGTGTATTTTTATTTTTCGAGATTACTTATGTTTTCAACTTATATTTCAACTAGCTTTTGCCCGCGGCTTCGCTCGCGTTAAATTCGGGGTAACACAAATCAATAAGGCGCAAGGGGAACCCCTTGCGCCTTATTGATTTGTAATAGCAACGCTAAGTTTTCCCTTTTCTTCTCTCTTTCTCCCTCACATCCCACTTTTTTTTTTAAATAGCCTATGTCCGTCTCCTGGTTCCCAATTATCTCTGTACCAAAATTCATCAAAATTGGTTTAGCCATTAAAGCGTGAAGAGGTAACAAACAAACAAACAAACTCACTTTCGCTTTTATAATATTAGTAAGGATAACAGAATATGCAATAATTGGATCTATTTATCTAGCTTTAAACTCATATTCATAGAAGTATACAATGAATTTAAATAACTGAATTTTAAAGTTCATACCAAAAAATCTCAGTTTAATCACACTCAGCGCCGAGTATGAGGATACTCGAGTGTGACGTCAGAGCGAGTCAGGGGCGCATTACCTATCCACCATTTTGTAATTATGTACCTATCGCGTCCTTCGTCTCGAGTGTCATTCCAAATTGGTTTGCGCATGGGATTGACTGAGCGAACTCCATACTCGAAAAGTTTTCAAGCATTTGTTATTATTATCGTGTTTTGTTTTGTTAGTTTGATACTGTTTTGTTTTATTTTTGTTATCATTGTTTACTAAGAGTGAAGAAGTGAGAATGGATCCACCAACAACTCCAAAAAGGCGACGACAGAGAATCGTTAAACCTCAAGCAGATTGGTTAAATTATTTTTAATGTATGTAATTTACATATGAAATAATAGACTAAGTTAAGTAATTGAGTTGATAAAGGTCGAGGAACGATTTTTTCAAGGTCAAAGTTATTGCTAGACCTTTATGAACTTGGAGGATTGTATTGATGCTTTGGATGATTATAACTCTATAACTACATACATTCTTTTATTATCACGGATGAACTGAAGTAATTGCGGGAGGATGTTTATAAGCAGACGACACGGTCCACCCTCTTGTTCGTTTTTTGCCGCTACCATTGTCACTTATGTCACTCACAACACGATTATTCCCGACACACAATTCTCACTGTAACTACTGTCCCGCTCGCGAAATTTTTTCCGTACTTTTTCGGTTTTGCACAATTGAACCTGTCCCTCGCGACAGTAATTGAAACCCATTGTAACATCAAGAAAAAATATAATATGTCTTCTTTTTTAATAGTTAATATGTAACGTTGTACCTTGCTAGCTTTAAGAATAGGTTAGAAATTATAAAACTACAAATAATTACATTGTTTTATCTAAAACTATTACCTTTAAAAAACACTTTAATTAAACTAAAGGAAACACAACGTACTACTTACCAATTTAAACTACAATATAAAGTATAATTAATTTTCAATAAAGCATACTACGGAACCCAATATTAATTGTTTACTAAAGGGTCCTCGTATCTATTGCACCTACGCATCTCTAAACGAGTTAAAAATTGGTTCGTTGTGTCGCGCGTGATCGTTCGGTTCACCTCGAGTGCATTCGTAAAATTCAACGGTCAGTCGATTTAAAGGCATCAAACGTGACGGCTGTGTCACTCGGTCTCCCGATCTACTTGAAATCGTAATAACGTACTTGCCTATTTAATACTTATTTGTTGGTTCTAAAAACAAATCATAATCGGAAATCCCGCTGGGGTAAGTTTCCATGCATTGCTTAAGTGTTTTCATTGTAAGGTGTTTTTTCTTTGTAAATTTCTATCTAAAAGCAGCTGTGTTTAATTTTCTTTGTCTGCTGGGATACTGTGACCTTTGGACCCGGCTACGTGGTCCGAGCTCTGCTAACGCTTGCTTATTGTCTGCGCTTCCAGGATTTATGTTCCACCTTAGACCCTCGCTTCGCAACCTTCTACCTGGCGGCGAGTGGAAGATCAGACCGGATCCTGGTCTGGGACTACCTAGGTCCTGCTGAAGACCTAGAACTGCAACCTGGGAAGGAGCTGGGCCGCCCGCAGAGCTACACTACGGTTCAGGCGAGTGTTCCCAGCGTACTTACCACCTCAAAACCTGGACGTGATTAGGGCAACAGAAGTTGGCTGAAATAAAGTACCTTTTCTACATATTGTGTACTTTATTTGGACCCCCTACCTACCTACCTGCCGACTAGCCTGACTACCCAGGTAAACAACTGCCGCAAATAATTGTAAAGTACAATGCAAAATCCATTTAATGCCACTCGATTTAAAAAAAATAAACATTCATTTGTTTGATGTGATTATTATGCACGTGCTTACCTCCCCCCTCCCCTTTAGGAGGAGGCCTTTGCTCAGCAATGGACGTGTTTCGGCTGATGATGTGATGTGTTTACCTCGGCGGCGAGACTGTCGTCATGTAGTTATGTATTGTATGAACGTTATCATGTTGCTCACAAACTTAAACGGTCTCCCTAAGTGCCGCTAGAGTTCACACTGTATTTTTAAAATCCTTGTTTAACCTCCTCAGAACTGAAGTCCCGTATAGGGGACAATTTTTCGAGTGTCGCCTCCTAGTGGCGAAAGAATTAAATTTTAATATAAACATGACATGAACTTGCAAACAGATGGCGCTTTTACCAGATCCTATATCTAAGCAACTAGCGATCTCGGTGTTTTTGTTATAACGGATTGAATGCGCGCGCGTAATAACAGTCGCTCATTTGGAGAGACAGTGACATAACTGCAAAAAAAATGCGAAACTGACCTAATTACACCAAAATAATCTCCATATCCAGCTACGTTAGAAGTTAAAACGCCACATTTGTTAGTTCAAAAAATGCCCGCTGGAAAGCAAAAAGTCGTTATTGAAATATTAAATATTGGCGCGCGGATACCGGGCGATAACGGCCGAATAGTCAGTTGCGCGGGGCGCCCCGCTAAGTGTGCACGGGTTAGGGAGCTACATCGGCGCTAAGGTAAATATGACAAATTTTGCTATATACTCGGGCTAACACAACTTGTGAATTTATTGATGGCGGTCTTACTGTTAAAGAGTTGCATCGAAATTACGTATCTAGTAGAGGAACAATGCCATCAGCAACGTTTGACATGTATTACCGAATTTTTAACACAGAATTTAATTTGTCATTCTTTGTGCCCAAAAAAGATCAGTGTGATCTATGCGAGTCCTTTAAAAATGCTATTGGAGAAGACCAACTGAAATTAAAAGAATCTCATGAAGAGCATCTAAAGCAAAAAGATTTAAGTAGGAAAGAGAAAGCTAAGGATATCGAGGAATTAAAAAAAGATGCTAAATCTATCGTTGCCATTTACGACTTACAGGCAGTTATGCCTGTACCTACTGGTAAAAGTTCAGCGTTTTTTTATAAATCAAAGCTGAACTGCTTAAATTTTACAGTTAGTTTTTATTTATCTTGAGATTTGTGCGTAGCTAAAATAAAATCTAACATTTCGATTTTTTAACAGGTTAAAATTTTAAAAAATAACATTACAAATTGCTATTTCTGGCACGAGGGTCTTTGCAATAGAGGAGCTATAGAAATTGGTTCTTGTGTATTAACATTTCTGAAAGAGACTGCAGAGTGCAGAGCGTCATCCCAATAGCAATATAATATTTCACAACACAACAACAACTGACAACTGCTGTGGTCAGCAGGAATAAATAGGAACATTTATTACCATTATATTCACAAAAAAAAAAGAATTAAATTAAGATAATATTTCTGTAATTAAGCTATATTTTATTTTTTCAGATTTATACTTGGCATGTATTTGGCAATCACGCATAAGAATTTGATACGTGGCCACACTCAAAATGAGGGCGACAATGCTCATTCGCTCATCGAAAAGTCAATTAAAAGAGCAAAAAAGTCTGGTCCTATCTATATTCCATACCAGTACGTTCAACTTATACGAAACACCAAGAAAACCGGAAATGCTTTTGTAGTTAATGAGCTGAACTATGACGATTTTTATGATTTAAAAAAACTATTTGAAGATATTACCCTAAATGTCAACAAAGATCTGCAAGGTAACCTGATCAAACTATCCTTATCCTTACTAATATTATAAAAGCGAAAGTGAGTTTGTTTGTTTGTTACCTCTTCACGCTTTAATGGCTAAACCGATTTTAATGAATTTTGGTACAGAGATAGCTGGGAACCAGGAGACAGACATAGGCTATTTTTTATAAAAGAGTGGGATATGAGGGAGAAAGAGGGAAGAAACGGGAAAACTTAGCGTTGCTATTACAAATCAATAAGGCGCTACCGAATTTAACGCGAGCGAAGCCGCGGGCAAAAGCTAGTCTGAAATAAAAGCTATACGATTTGTTAAAAATAGTGAGACTTACGATCTAAAATATTCTTACGAGAGTGAATGGGTAACTGTAAAATCTAAAACAACTACTAATACGCGTAAAACTCGATCAGATTTTAATTTAAAATATTACTGAAATACTTTTGAGAGAAGCTTATAATTCAAAACTTACGATTTCTGATCAAAAAAAGCAGGATTTGCGTACTTTGTTACAAAAAAAACATTGTTCCTAGATGCTATTCTGGATTTAACGAAAGCTTGTTTTAAGTAAACTGAGTACCTAGGTAAATTTTTTATTGTTGTCATTAAGTTTTTTTATTTTTATATTTTTTACTAGCTTTCGCCCGCGGCTTCACTCGCGTTAAATTCGGTATAACACACCAAGCAGACCTGCAGTTTTTGCTCTTGCGCCTGATTGATTTGTAATAGCAACGCTAAGTTTTCCCTTTTCATCCCTCGTTCTCCCTCACATCCCAATTTTTTTTAATAAAAATTAGCCTATGTCCGTCTCCTGGTTCCCAACTATCTGTATGTTATGTTTAAATAATATTTTTCATTAAAGCGCTCGAAGGGGGCGTGGCTTGCGGAAACCCGAGTACCCGTTTTCAGGCGTATTTTCAGCTCCCTGTATAATTTTTAATATTGGTCCTACAATTTCGCGAGTTGGGAGTTTCTTTTAGGAAATTTCCTCCTCTTTTTGAATCTTTTTTCAAAATCAAAATACCTATATCAAATAGTTTTCGAGATATACCAAAAAAACTAAACCCCTTTTTTTTTGTTTACTAATTTGTTAATAACTTTTGCAATTTTTTCGAGCGGGTCTTGAATTTTTTCAAAAACTTTCTAGATTCGATCCCGAATCGAATGAGCCCTCAACCATATTTTTCCGAGCCTTTTAAAAAGTTTTGACTAAAAAAGCACTTGTTGACTAGACTATAAGGGGCGTAACTATGTCACCACAGACTGTCATCGTTATTTTATATTTAAATAAAATAAAAAGCGTTAATTGAACGAAATTGGTTTTATTTTATATAAGAAAACAAAGGTCATAATTACTTGAACTTTTTTTTCTTAGGGTTACAACGACGCAACTGTAAGTCTTAAAATGTTTTTTTTTTCATATAATTATGGATTAGTTAATAAAAAAAATAATGCTTCTATTTTCTAGCCCAGGGTTCAAACTACAATAATAAAATATATAAATAGTCTGTAGCTGTAAGAAAAGTAAAGAATCTTCATTAGTGTTACGAAAAAATCTTAAAACTGGCGTAGTGTAAAATTTACAAATTCGCAGTTATTTCACTGTCGCTCCAAATGAGCGAGTTGTAAATATGGCGGCACGAGGTAAGTATTTCTTTGTTTTTAAATAAATTAACGCACTTAGTTTGTAAAATCAGTGTGTATTGTGTTGTTTAGAGTATACGAGATTTAGGAAACACTTTTTGTTTGTGTTTTGTCAAATAATTTGATTGTATTGTTGCCTTACGTATGTTGGTCCCTTATAGGGGACTCTGGGTCGTTGTCCTTATGGTTTTTTTATTATTTGTTGTACTATTCTGGTACATTTTTAATGCAATATTTATTTACAGGATTAGGAGCCGAGGGCATAGCGACAATTCTCGAATTCAATGATAATGATTCCATCATTGATGGCTTTTCTGATGACGATGACGGCTTTTACTTTTATTGGCTTTTACTCATGAACCAACACCGCAAGAAGCTGAAGAAAGTAGTTCCAGTGAATATTCAAGCGACGACGAAGTGCCATTATCCACATTTTCAGCTACAGAGCCTTCTCAAGCTACAAATCGACGAGTATATTGGAAGCACCAGGACAGTTTTGCGCCAGCTTCCTCAGGAATTTTTTGTCAAACTCTAGCCAGCACTCGGGTCAGAGTATTGCGATTACGAATACTTTACTAGATATATTCCTGAAAGAATATACGAAACATTCAGTGTCTCTTCCAATCAAACCTATTTGATACAAACAGGTAAGAACCTAGGCACTACAAAAGACGAAATAAAAATCTTCTTCGGTTTATGTTTAGCGATGAGCTATTTGCGATTGCCAAGAATTAAGATGTACTGGATGGCTAAGACTAGAATCCCAATGATAGCCGACCGAATGACCAGGGATAGTTTTTTCAAAATTCGAACAAACCTGAAACTAGTGAATGATTTGGATGTTAGTTCGAAATCCAAACAAAACAAGTTTTGGAAAGTGCAACCCTTGATTGAAACTAGGGCTTTCATCCCGGGAGTCTCGGTCTCGAAAATTCCGAGAGTCTCGACGATTTTGTCGTATTTTCGAGACTCGTGACCTCAACTCCAGTTTTCGAGACTTTCGAGACTTAAATAATCCTTACTAATATTATAAAAGCGAAAGTGAGTTTGTTTGTTTGTTTGTTACCTCTTCACGCTTTAATGGCTAAACCGATTTTGATGAATTTTGGTTCAGAGATAGTTGGGGACCAGGAGACGGACATAGGCTAACTTTTTTGAAAAAAAAGTGGGATGTGAGGGAGAAAGAGGGAAGAAAAGGGAAAACTTAGCGTTGCTATTACAAATCAATAAGGCGTAAGGAGAACTGTGATACCCCGAATTTAACGCGAGCGAAGCCGCGGGCAAAAGCTAGTCATCTATAAAGTACGAAAAGTAGCAAAGTTATTCAGGAAAATACGTAGAGGAAGACTTAAACTAATAATTGATTGCAAGACGAGATGGTCCAGTTTAGCTGAAATGCTTGAACGTTTTCTTAAATTGAAAATATGCGTTCGAAAGGCTTTGATAGATGTAGGGTCTGGAATTGAGTTCACCGAATCAGAATATAGTACACTCGAGGCAATTTCAGATTCACTAAATATCTTAAACGTCACATTAGAAGCGTTGTGTAGGGGAGATGCAACTCTGTTGACAGCGGATACTGCTTTAAATTTCTGCCCTCAAATTAAATTCACAACAAAATTCTTTAAGCGTAAGCCTCGCCAATTCGCTGTGTATACGTATTAAGGAAACCAGGCTAATTGAGGCGAGTATTTTGCAATACCTACACAATCTTTCCCAGTTTTTCGAAAATAAGCTGGATCAAAGGGCATTGGATACTTTAAATAACGACGACATCACACTATCATTAAAAGAATTATACGAAAGATTGAATAAATCTACAACTGAAAAATCAACGGACAGTTATTCAGCGAATTCTAGTGCCAATGATTTTAATGATATCACGATTACGGAGCTGCTAAAGAACAGCTAGCGTGTGAGCTTATAATCTTGCTAAATCCTCAAAAAATAGAAAAACAAACTAGCATCCATGACTTGCAAACGACTTTGCATGTAGAAAAAGCTCCCTTTGAGAATGGTGGCGACAGAGGTAAGCATTTAAATCAGTGCTATATTATTTGTTATCCATCCCCCAAACTAGCGTCGAAGCAGAGAGAGCTTTTTCTAATGCAGGTTATTTTTGCAACGAGATAACATCCTTTCTATCCAAAAATACTTTGAATGCCCTTTGCATTCTGCGTGCCTTTTATAAAAATGATAATTTTACTTATATTTGATTATATTGTAATAGTTGATTATTAAAGTACTTAATTAAAACACATTGTATTAATTGCCTAATTGTATAAACCTTTAGTATGAAACGTATTGACAGCACGGTTGGCGCAGTGGCTGAGGGATCGATTGCTGCGCTGCGTGTCGCGGGTTCGATTCCCGCACTGAACAAATATTTGTATGACCTGCAGATAGTTGTTTCGGGTCTGGCTGTTTGTGTATGTGAGTTTATATGTTTGTAAACGTACCCACGATACAGGAGAAATTCCTAGTGTAGGGCAACGTTTAAAAAAAAAAACTTATTTTCAAAGTCTCGAAAGTCTCGAAAGTCTCGTTTTTCCCGGGAATCCCGGGACCGGACCGAGTCTCGGTTTTTTTCCCGAGACTCGAAAATGTATCGAGACTAAAAGCCTTAATTGAAACTGTAAGAGCAGCTTGCCTAGAAAACCCCAGACCTCAAGAAGTTAGTGTCGATGAGCAAATGATACCATTTTGGGGTAAAGTATCAATGCGACAATTTATCAGGGGAAAACCTAACCCTTGTGGCATGAAAAACTTCGTGTGTACTGCTCCAGATGGCATACACTTGGATTTTTTTTTTGTACGAAGGCAAAGGCGACACCATACTGCCAAACGATGAAGTTGAATCTCTGGATATTGGAGGAAAAGTTGTTTTGAGATTGGTTCACAACTTACCTGAAGGTACAAAATTATACATTCAGTCAAAAAAGTATCGGGAATGGATGATTTGTTTATGGTTCCAAATAAAAATTTTTGTTTTTTTTGTAGTTGTTAGATTGGCACAACTGTTTTCCATTTTGGCGCGGAGTTTGAGTTGCATCTGTTATTTATATTAAATACAGTGCTGGTTTTAGTAATATCATATATAGTGTGTATTGCGAATTTCATAATGGACAAAAATATCGAACAAAGAGTTTGTCTTAAATTTTGCATCGCCAATGGAATTTCGTGTTCGGAGTCACTGAAAATGTTACAGAAGGCTTACGGTGAATCGACTTTATCAAAAACTCGTGCTTATGAGTGGTTCAAAGCGTTCAAAAGCGGTCGAGATGTGATGGAAGATTTGCCTCGCTCTGGTAGGCCGTCAACGTCTGCAACTGAAGTTAACATCGCAAAAGTGAAGAAAATAGTGACTGAAAATCCCCATTCAACTCTGAGAGAGATAGCCGCCGAACTTTCTGTATCTCACGAGTCGATCCGTACCATTGTAACTAATCATTTGGGTATGAAACATGTTGCTGCTCGGCTAGTCCCAAAAGATCTGAATTTTCTCCAAAAACTCAATCGCATGAAAGTCGCTGAGGACATGCTAGAACGAGTCAGTTCGGACCCAACATTCATGAAACGCATTGTTACTGGTGACGAGACGTGGGTTTACGAGTTTGACATGCAAACTAGTCAACAAGCTTCGGAGTGGCGCCTTCCAACTGAACCGAAACCGAAAAAACCACGCCAAAGTCGATCAAAAGTCAAAGTCATGTTGACTGTTTTCTTTGACTATCGCGGTGTTGTGCACTCTGAATTCTTACCGGAAGGTCTAACGGTAAATAAAGAATATTATTTGAGCGTTATGCGGCGTTTAAGAGAGCAAATTCGACGAAAAAGGCCAGATTTGTGGAAAGAAAATTCTTGGATTTTGCACCACGACAATGCGCCTTCGCACAAGGCTATCATTGTGAACGAATTTTTGACCAAACACTCAACAAATACCATCCAGCAACCACCATATTCACCAGATATGGCTCCTGCTGACTTTTTTCTTTTTCCTAAACTCAAATTACCACTTCGTGGCACCCGTTTTCAATCGATAGAAGACATAAAGGAGAATTCGCGGCGAGAACTGAACTCAATTCCGGAAGCAGCGTTTAAAAAATGTTTTGATGAATGGATTATTCGTTGGCGCAAGTGTATCGTTTCTAAAGGAGCATACTTTGAAGGTTTAAAATAAATTTGGATGAATTACAGACATTTTGTGTATTATTGATCTTTTCCCGGTACTTTCTTGACAGAGTAGTAAATGGATCGTTATTTTACGTCAGTTGATTTACTGGACAAACTACGTACAGAGAAAAAGATGCAGGCAACAGGCACTGTTAGGAAATCTAAAATTCCTAAATCATGCAATGCTTGTGATCAGTTGGTACGCAATGATGGCCAAGTAGCATGTTCGAAATGGTTTGACAACAAACCGGTAGTAATGGCATCGTCTGGGGATTCTAAGCAACCGGAAAATAAGTGCAGGCGTTGGTGTAAGAAGACGAAGCAATATATTGAAATTGATAGGCCGTTTGCTATAAAACAGTACAACGAAAAGATGGGAGGCGTAGATATGCTGGATTCAGTAATAAGTTTTTACAGAAACAGCGCACGAACCAAGAAATGGACTGTTCGTTTAATTTTTCATTTTAGATTTTGCTGCGGCGGCTGGATGGTTAGTCTACAGAAAAGAGGCTCAACTGTTAGAGACCCCTAAAAAAAAAACTCTAGACTACCTAGAATTCAAAGCAGACATAGCAAATTCATTACTTTACTTCACTCCTTCTCGAGAACAAACACCAGAGGCATCTGCCTCTGCAGCAGAAACACCAGAGGCATCTACCAGCCGTAAAAGGAAATATGTGCCTCAGCCTCCTTTGCAGCTAAGGACTGCCATGGCGGGACATTTGCCAATGATAGCCGAGTCTGGGGATCACAATTGCCGCTTGCCAAGTTGCAAAAGCAAGAAAGCAAGGGTATATTGCTCAACTTCCGATATGCATTTGTGATTGGTGGTAGGGCGAAACTGCTACAAGCAGTACCACGAAAATGTTGGCCTTTAAGAGACATAATTATACTAACCATTTTTCTTCTAATTTTTGCTATAGTTATAAACGTTGCAAAGCCAACGAATACTGCCAGAAGATCAAGCACTCTTTATTAAACAGCCTTAAAAATATAAAAACAAACAAAAAAAATCTGATAAAGCACTAGAACTAATGAAAGAACGTAACGAATTACAAAGCAAACTGTAATTAAACAAGGACGACAAAGAAAAATTGAAAATGTTCTACAAATCTACAAACAAAGAAATAAAGAGATGCTACGATTCGTACAGATTAAATACTATAAAGAAACACATTGATAAGTCAAGGTCTGCAAAAAAAGCGTATAAAGAATTAAACAATACAAAGAACTGGATCACAGGTCTCCATTCGAACTCAAAGAAAGCTACTACCCGGATGGACATCATAAAGGTTGCCACAGATTTTTATGCGAACCTCTACAGCCGGTCTAATTATACAATTCACAGGGAAATTACCAACCAAACCAAAAATACATCTTCAACTCCCGAATTTACTGGTTCTGAAATCCTAATTCAAATTACGAAGCTAAAATCAGAAAAAAGTCATGGTCAAGATGGAATCTCAAATGAATATGTTAAAATTGCAAGAACTCTTCTATTGAAGCCTATAACTATATTATTTAATAAAATATTAGATGATGTCATCCATGTACATCAGATGGTTTAAAATGCTTCCATGGGTCTCCTCCTGCCCGTCAACATTAGAATTTAAAGGGATTCCTAGCGAAGTTGAGTTTAATATTTTTGATAATGGGTTAAGAGCAAGGCAGAACCACAACGGACTAAGTGCATCTCCTTGGAAGATACCTCTTTGTATTGTCTTAGTACAGTCGTCCATGTTGTCATAGCAGTCTTAAGGAATGCTATTATTGATGGATGTATTTTGTATATTTCTAATACTTGCATAAGCCATGAGTGAGGGACTGAGTCATAGGCTTTTTTTGTAGTCAATGTACATGGTAAATAAATCGGATTTGGTCTTCTGGACTTTTTTTAAAACAACTGAGTCGATTATTAATTGTTCCTTGCAGCCTTGACTAAACTTTCTACCTCCTTTCTGTTGTTCAGCCAAGATGTTGTTGGTATCAATGTGTTGATATATCAGTTCAGATATGCAGGATGTGATGATCTTAAACAAGGTCTGCAAGTATGTAATAGGTCTGTATTTTGCAGGGTTTGAGAGATCATTGTGATCTTTTGGTATCGTGAAAGTGGTGCCAGACGTTATGAAAGAGGGTATGGATGTAGGGTCTTGGATAAATGTATTAATAAAATTATATAAATAGCAATGAATTGCTGTGAATTTTTTGTACCAGTAACTATGTATATGATCTGATCCAGGCGCTTTCCAGTTATGTAGCTTTGACAAAACCTTATGAAAAATTTCCGGGGATATGTGCTCAAATACCATTGGCTGGATGTTACTATTGTTATTTGATAGTTCTGACTGTATCCAATCAGCTTGAGAGTTGTGGCAAACTGGTTGTTCCCATATGTTTGCCCAGAATTGTTTAACTGTTTCTGGATCAGGTGTGGTATTTTCACTGTCATGTGGGATGTTATGCTGAATATTTGTTGTTGTCTGTCTGATATTGCGATAAAACAATTTTTCGTTGTGGATGAATTGAGTGTTTTGTTGTTTCCTTAGAGCGTATGCTTTATACCTTTCAAGTCGGCCTTTTACGACACAGAGTTTTTGTTTTAGTGTATCTAGTGTGTGTGCTGCTTTTGTGTTAGCTTCTTCGTGTATAGTGTGAGTTTTATTATTATTATTATAGTTATTTATTATTATTATATAAACGTTGAATAGCTTGTATGATTTTTCAGTTTCATTACCAACCTTTTTATTCAAGCAACATTTAAAATAATACCTCAGGACTGAGGAGGTTATAGTCCATCATCGTCGCAACCATCACATTCTCCAATCAAAAAGAGAAAAAGTACAATTATGTCTGTTGGCGAGAAAATCATAGTATTAAATGTATTTAAACACACTAAAAATACATGGCCTGAGAATGAATACAGCTCCAATATGGCTATGGTTAATAAAACTGCAGAAATCACCGGAGTAAGTAAAAGTGCTATTTATGGAATTTTGAAGGAATATAAAGATACCCATGAACTGAAACCCAAAGGAACTACAAAGAACAAATTAGGCATAATCCAAAACCTGGATAGTTTTGACAAAACAACTATAAGGCAAAAAGTGCATAGATTTTTCATGGAAGGTGAGCTGCCTACAATAGATAAAATACATCAAAAAATAAATGAAGATGACACTCTGCCCAACTTTAGTAAAACTTAAGGTAGTTCTTTACATAAGACGTGTTCTTAAACATTTGAAATTTATGTTCCAAAAAAAGAACAGGAAAAGTAATAGAACGTCCAGAATTAATTCTGTGGCGAACAAATATTTAAAAGAAATGGAAGGGTACCGAAATGAAAACCGTAATATCTATTACCTGGATGAAACTTGGGTCAATGCAGGTAAAAATCAATTGTCATACTCATCATTATCTTTCTTCCCATAACCCATTCTATTTTTTTTTGAGGTGGTAAAATCATCCAATGAGTCCTCCCGCCCAGGGTGGGGCAGAAGGGACTGTCAGACTTTTATTGACTAAAATCCACCCGTGTTCCTTCGGATGTCCTTTACGTTCTGGGGCCACGGTATCCTGTTTAGACAGTCCCAGTAGGAGCCCATTCTACTTGGGGTCTGCGCAACACGGTTTTTTTCTTCCATTCTCCCCTGTCAGACGTCACGGCATCATTTACTCCTTTTTCTTTCAAATCATTCCTCACACAATCCATCCATCTTTTCTTTGGTCTTTCTCTTCTTCTACATTCATACCTATCACACTCGTAATCAATTGTCATACTATGAGTCACTAATTTACACAATGTGCACCCTCAATTTATTCACTTGTATTTTGGTGCATTTATTTATCCTTAATTGTTTTAGGTCATACTGTTGCGAAAGCTTGGGCCGATACCACTGTTACGTCATCTCGCCAAGCATTTTTAGAAGGTCTGTCGACAGGCGCTAAAAACCCCACAGGAAAGGGCAGCAGACTCATTGTAGTTCATATTGGCAATGAAAATGGCTTTTTGGACGAATGTCAATGGGTCTTCGTTTGTAAAAAGACTGGTGATTATCACGCTAGCTATGGATGCCGTTTATTTGGAGGAATAGTTCGCAAAAGTTTTTAATAAGCTTCAACCTAATGACATTGTTGTTATGGATAACGCAAGCTATCATTCCAGGTACCTAAAACTTACTTAAAGGGCCAATATTTATTTTTAATATTATAAATTTTATATATTGCCTTTCAGACTATTGGAAAAAATACCCACGGCATCTTGGAGAAAGCAACAGATCATGGACTGGTTGCAAGATAAAGAAATAATTTTCGACCAACAGGACACCAAAGCACATATGATGGTAAAAGTCCAATCTGTATAAAGTTTTTATCAAAAATACGCAGTTGATGAAATGGCGAAAGAGAAGGGCGTAACAGTGTTACGGTTACCGCCTTATCATTGCGAGCTCAACCCTATAAAACTCGTATGGGCGGACACAAAAAGTTACGTTGCTCGACACAATACAACATTTAAATTAACAGACGTTAAAAAAATATTTAATGATGCCTTTAATCAGGTAACACCTGAAAAATGGAAAAATTGTGTCAAGCACGTCAGAAGGAAGAAGTCAAGATGAAGGGACTCGATCATCAGATAGATAGAACAGCCGATCGCTTTATTATACATGTTACAGATACTTCAGAAAGCGAACGTTCCGTGAGTGAAAATACAGACACAGATTACCCTTCTGAATTTTCTACATAAGGAGACCATTCAGGTTTTATATTAAGTTGGGCCCGAAATGGAAAGTGCTAGAGTACATTGCACGATACCTTGGAATCAACTATTACAGCTAAATGGGACTTATATCGTAAACTAACTCTGCAGGCTTTTCTCCACGGCTTAAAAGATCCTTTAGGTGCACGTATCAGATGTATGAGACCAAATACTATTGAGAAGGCTCTAGAGTTTGTGCATGACGAGACTAACACCATTTATTTACAGAGTAGGAACGACACCTTACTGGATAAAAAACCTCTGACGCAGATGCCACTTAATCAACCAAATAATATGGCTGTCCCATTTAGACATGACTTAACTAATACGCCAGACCACAGGGCCCGCAACTTATGTCAAGGCCTTTGCCACCTCATAATCAATTCAGAATGCCTTTTAATCCGTATATCATGCAACCACGTGGTCTTACTCGTACGCAACAGGTATTCGGTGCAACACCGCCTAGTAACACCCAGGGTGGTTCTGGATTCAAAATACCCCCGAGAAACTCCTATCCGCCGAATAACGGTCCAAGACCAATGAACGGCCTAAGCCACTTTGTATCTAGGCCCCTGCCTGCTACCAACAGCTGGAATTGGGCCCAACAAGGCAATCCACCACCTTCCAACTATCTTAAAAGCCGTGACGTTAACGTGAACGAGTGCTTGAATTAGTACTTTATTTTCCCGACCAATACGACTGCTACTACATGGATCCCTATAACTATGGCGACCTTAATATTGACTACATAGAGCACATCGGTTAAACTCTATGAGAGTTAGTGCCTCAACTTCTCGAGCCAATGAAAAAGCTCTCCAGAGAAAGAGATGCGATTAGCAGCTGACAGAGCGACACGGGCATCAAAGCTCTTCTCAACGAGAGCTAAGGCTTACCATAGACCGAGAACAACATGTGTTATCCCGAGAAGCTGAAACTGCTTGACAACGAGAATTGCGGCCCACAGATGCCCGCGAACGGCATACATTATCTCGCGAGTCCGAAACCTTCACTGAGAGGGAATCACGTCTCACAGCTGATCGCGAACGGCATACATTATCTCGCGAGTCCGAAACCTTCACTGAGAGGGAATCACGTCTCACAGCTGATCGCGAACGGCATACATTATCTCGCGAGTCCGAAACCTTCACTGAGAGGGAATCACGTCTCACAGCTGATCGCGAACGGCATACATTATCTCGCGAGTCCGAAACCTTCACTGAGAGGGAATCACGTCTCACAGCTGATCGCGAACGGCATATTTTATCTCAAGAATCTGAAACTTTCAATATGAAGACTGTTTGACAAATGATAGGGTGCACCATAATATTATTCGATCTCTTGAAAATAAACATGAGCATGAACAACGACTAGAGTCGGGACGCGAATATAATAATTCTTTGAGACAAGAACGATTAATAAGTTTGTCTAATGAAAAATTAAAAATATTCCGCCTCTTGAAACGGACTAACAGCGAGAGGCTCGTTTTGCACCAGACAGATTTTGACATAGCCTTAATGACTTAGATGTACACATAAAAGATCAATCTACAAATTCGGTGGCGTGGTCAAACAAATATAAAAGTGGGTTTGCTTATAACCTCACAATTGATTACAGATCATCTTCTGTAATAGGCGATATGAAGGTAGTATGTTCTTTTTGTAATGCTTCAAAGTGGACTAATGAGTCGGCTGGTTTAGAAGACCCACCGGAACCTTTGAAATCACTACTTTTAGGGGAATATATGCAATCTAAACAGTTTTTAGACAATATTCGCATTTATAATAGTGCGTTACAAATGACATCCTTTGGTGCTCAACAAAACTCAGAAGATCTTTTCATGCCTACATTTAAGATACAAGGTCAACCTAAGTTTCTTCAAATATATTTTGTATCCGACTACAACGAACAGTAATTTCTTTCGACTTTGCCAAACTGATGATTTTGCAAAATCTCTTTTGTACGAGGAAGTTCCATCGTATTATACCTACAATAAGCAACGAGGTGTCTTTAATCGTAGATGCCGTGGCAGGCTTATAGATGGCGTGTCAGGTACTTTCAAAGAACATGTTATTGATAAAGTGTATACCGTTCATCCTTAATCATCCTAACAACGCTGAGTATTTCTATTTGCGATTATTATTACATAAAGTGCAAGCACCAACATCATTTATAGATTTGAGAAAAGTAGACGATGTTGTTTATCCAACTTATCATGCAGCTTGCCAAGCGCGTCATTTGCTTGAAAATGATCAGCATTGGGATGACGCTTTAGCAGAATCCTGTGTTAGTGATAATCCACGACGGTCACGCCATTTATTTGTAACATTACTTACATTTTGTAATTTGTCAGATGTACAATTATGGGAAAAATATAAAGAAAAATTTGCAGAAGACTTTCTTCGAAATATATCTCACAATGATGAAGGACCGACTAATGATAACTTCCGTGATCTTGCCATAAATCAGTGCTTATTAGCTCTTTAGGAAGATTTAACAACAGTAGGCGGTAAATCACTCTGTGAATATGGTTTGCCAACACCAACCTCAGTCGGAGATGTTACTAATAGGAAATATTCCGCAGAGATTGGTTACAACTCAATGGAACTGCTAGCAACATTAGAAAACGGTGACCCAATGATGACTGCAGACCAACGTTCAGTCAATGATCGCGTGTGCGAGAATGTTTAGAATAATTTGGGAACAATATGATTTTCGCACCTAAAAGAACTGGGAAAATCTTTTTGACTAAATTAATATTAGCTTATGTTCGAAATCAGCGTAAAATTGCTCTTGCCGTGGTTTCATCATGCAACATTGCTACCAGGCGGAAAGTGCAACCTGTAGTATTTCAAGTAATAGCGACAAAGCTAAGGTATTACGTGAGTGTAATTTAATAATACGGGATGAATTTACGATGGCCTATCAAAAAGGAGTAGAAGCGGTAGACAGAACTCGTAAGGGATATAAGACAAAATGATCGACCAACGGGCGGTATCACGGTTTTACTTTGTGGTGATTTCTGACAAACCTTACCGGTAATACCACGGGGAACCCGAGCTGATGAGGTAAGGGCTTGCCTGAAAAGCTCTTATGATATACAATCGGTGCATTTGACTATAAACATGCGAGTTAGAACTGGAAATAACCCGGATGATCGTCAATTTTCTGATACATTATTAAAGATTGGTGAAGGTACCTCCACAACTACACCAAGGAAACCTTATTCTGACGCCTGAGTTATGTTGTATTGTGCAATCCCAACCACATCTTATATCGTCGGTTTACGGTGACGTAACAAATATATTAAATAGGGACAATTCTTGGCTATGCGAAACATCCATTTTAACTCCTCGCAATGACCAGGCATTTGAGATTAATAACAAAATACTCTCGAAAATACAGGGGGAAAGCAAAGTTATAGTTCAATAAATAGAATGGTCGATGAATAAGAAGCCACTAATTACCCGATAGAATTTTTAAATATGCCTGGACTTCTCATGAAATTTGTTTAAAACTAGCATTTCTATTATTCTGCTCCGAAGTTTAAGACCACCACAACTTTGCAATGGAACTCGCTCGGCTAAAAGTAACCCAGTTGCAACAAAATTTAAAAGAACGCAATTCCCAGTATCGATGTGTTGTACAATGACAATTAATAAGGCTCAAGGGCACACTTTTCGTGTTGCTGGACTAGATCTCGGTGTCAGTTGTTTCTCAAAGAAAAGGAGGACTTATCATCAGCACTGAGACTAAGGATGACCTAGACAAGCTCAAAAAAACAGTCCAAACCACTTCGTCGGGGCTTACCGTCGTCGACCTTCGAAAACGCAAACCTCGCATTATTTTTTTTTTTAAAGAAAAACTTGCCCCACACTAGGAATTTCTCCTTTATCGTGGGTGCGTTTACAAACATTTAAACTCACAGACACAAACAACCAGACCCGGAACAACTATCTGTAGGCCATACAAATATTTGTTCCGTGTGGGAATCGTACCCGCGACACGCAGCGCAGTAGTCGATCGCTCAACCACTGCGCCAACCGTGTCATCAATTATTGTAATAGGAGTTTCCGCATCGATGGCTGATAATGATGTTTATAAATGCATCTATCTACCAAAACCTAACCGAAAAGTGCCAAATATAACCCTAGATTATTTTTTGCACTCACTTAAACTTAGCCACAAATCTGGCAGAAAAGGCGCTGAGAATTGCAATTATATATTAGAAGTTGCAGCGGTCATTCGCAAGGCACTCATCACACAGGACAGATTATTTATAAACGTCCTGCCCGGTACGAGACTTCACCTTACTAACGAGATGTTACAAGTGCCAGCAGTACGGACATCTAAGACATGCAAGATAGCTGTCCCTATTTGTGGACATTGCGTATTTAGGCCATTCTAACCAAGACTGCACTAAGAAAGCCGATGGCCCAAAATGTGCTACATGTTTACGCTTTAAAAAACAAGCTAACCACAAAACAGGAGACGCAATTTGTCCGGCCAAAATAACTGCCGAATACAGGTACATTAACTCTATTGATTATGAAGGCGCCACATATTTGTTTAAATCTTAGATGTTATTCTTTGTTGATATTTTGAAATGTAATGGATATTAGTTTTATTACTGACATAGACAACTCATTCCTAACTGCTTCAAAGTCATGCGACATTTAGGATTGCAAACAATTTCTTTCCCAGCATCAAAAGTACTATACTAACCTATAACATTCGTAGTGTTTATAACAACATAGATACATGTAATAGATTACACAGGATTGAGAACAGGAACTTCCAAAAAAACTACACCCCTTCCGAAGATAAAAGCGTGGTGCCTTTTCGCGGACGAATCATTTTTCGACAATACAATAAACAAATAAAAAGGCATAAATATTTTATAAAGGAGTTTAAGTTACGTACCATTCCCGCATTTACATATAAAATAAATGTATACGCAGGAAAGAATAACGATGAAGTCAATACCACACCGTTGAACGTCGTTATGTCTCTATGCAGCGATCTTCTATACAAAGAAGCTTTTTAAGGAATGCTTGTTAGGTTTGTTTATACCAGTGATATAATTGTTGGTACGGTTAAACGAAATAAATAAATTAAAAACAGGAACATACGCTAGTGATCGACAACTGGTACACCAGTATAGATCTTGCCAAAAAACTTCTGTATAAAGAGTCTTATCTCGCCAAAGAATGTAGTAAATGCTAAACTGAAGCAAGGACAATTCGTGGCGAAGGAAAACGATGAGGGCATAACTGTAATGAAGTGGAAGGATAAAAGAGACGTCCTTTTGCTGTCCACAAAACACTCAGTGCGATTCCAAAATGTCCGAAAACGCAACAAAGTTATTTCTAAACCGAAAATAATCATTGACGGTGCAAAAGGTGCTGTAGATATGTCCGATCATATGGCTGCTTACTCAACTCCACTGAGGAAATCGATAAAATGGTACAAGAAGTATGCAATCAACCATGTCCTGATCACAGCAGTGGTCAATACACTGGTCTTGTATCAACGCGTCAAGAAAATGCAAATGGCAGACTTCCGGCTGGAATTACTGAAGTCATTTGCAGCCAACAAGATGTTCCATTTGCAAGACCTAGAAGAATGATACACAAACTGCAACGAAAAGAAGGGCAAACTAGAACAAGCACGCGAGCATGTGTAAATTGTTACAAAATTAACGCAGTAACTACTTACGGCAGAAAGTTGGTTAAAAACAAGACTGAAAAGGTGAAATGTTTGAGAAAGAAAAGTTAAAAAAAGAAAGAATGTTTTTTCCACAATGCTCTTGTGTTTTCTTTGCATAGCTTCAATGTGCTTTATCATTTTACCCGAATACCATTTTTTTATCCGACTGGCCACGCAAAGAATGGAAATGTGTTTATTTTGTTGTTAAAATTGATTTCATTTATTCGCCAAAAGTTCATGACAAAGTTTAATTTCGTAGTTATTTTAAGTTTTTTTCGAAGTTTGTAAAAAAGTCTTTTTATACAGTGTCGAAACGAGCTAATATGCCTTAACTGTTTTCCAGAGCCGCGGTCGAGCGCGCTCACTATAGTTTTGTACCGGCATTGTGTCCCCCAGTGAGAAAATTGAGTTCAAACACGAGTCCGTCGCGCGGTCGCCGGTGAACCCTACGGCCTGAGTGCCTAGTGTGAGTTTATCAAAATTTTGCGAATGACTTTACTGTCACGTTTAGCGAGTAAACTTCAAACGCACCGAGAACCGTATTCGAGAGAGTGTAAGTTGGCATCTAGCAAACCACTTGAAGCGCGTTTGTTCACCGTGAGTAGCGTTTATTATTTTTCTTAGGTTGGTGTTACGATCGCGTCGTGAGATAAACCTACCAAATGTAGGAGGACATCATTCTAGTATGTAATTGTAATAGGGGCGCCTGTCTATCCAAATTGTCGAGGTTATCTGCCTTGGTTTTTTTTGTGTTTGACACTTTGGTTCGAAAGGATTTGTAGTTGTTTAGTTTTTATTAAGCTAATATTCAATTAAAAGATTTAAAATGAAGATAAGTTCGTCCCAATTTAATATGGTGGTGACATTTATGGAGCAGTAAGTAGAATTTAAATAATTTGGTGCTTAGCGTACTTATGTATGTGAACTTAGTAATCAAGTAGTTAAATGCTTTTTTAGGCATGGAGACATAAGCAAACTATCCTCTCATGCAAGAGGTAAAATCACAACTTTAAAATATTGGGAAGAATTGGTACATTTACTAAACAGTGATGGTAGCGGTAACACTAAAACTACTGAGAAATAGAAGAAGGTTAGAAATGTTTATCTAACTTTTTCACTTAAAACTGACTTGTGGTTAGCGAATTTAATAAATCTCTTGCTTCTTTGCACGATTTAAGGTTTGGAGTGATTACAAAAATAACACAAAAAGAAAGGCAGCTCGCTTGCATAGAGCTGCTAGTGGTACTGGTGGTGGTCCTGCTATGCACATTAAACTAACTGATTTGGAGCTCCGAGTTCTTAATCTGATTGGTGTGCAATTAGCAACGGGCTTAGCGGTGGAAGAGGCTGGGTTACCAAGTCCACAACCAAATGAGTCTGTAGAAGGTAAGTTACTATTTTGGGATATCAACATATTCTTACTAATAAGTTGTAAAAGTGGTCATGTTTTTTCTTATTTAAATCCAGTGCCACAACATGGGAATGAGCCAGCATCAGCAGCTTCACCATTGCCAGCACCAGCAGCCTCACCATTGCCACCACCTCTGACTAGAGCTTTATCTTCCCCGCCTCTTATGTTTGCTGAGGAAGAAGTACAAAGATTTATAATCATTTTTCATAGCAATTGAGTTATTCATAATAATTTAAGTATTCTTAAAAATAAAATAACCCTGTCTTTATGCAAGCAGAATATTCATAACAATCCTTATTATAAACAAATAAATGCAAAAGGCAGTGTCTGTTTTGTTACTTGTACTGAATAGGATTTGATGACACTTGGAGCAGAGTCAGTCAAAAGTATGAGCATGTGATTTATGCAAAAATCCAATTACATTTACTTATTTTATGTTGCACATACTCAATCATGGAACGAGCCCGAGCCATCATCATCTTATTTCGCGCCACGGACACCTCCTTAGGCAAGGCCTACTACAATTCCAACATATTATGTGCAGGCACGATTGGAAGGTAAGATCAAGATTCTTTAATTACTTTGATTTTGTAATTACAGGCCCAATGAAAAGTATATTTAGTATTGTGTCTCGCACATGTGGTGTGGACTAAGTATAGAAAAGGTAATAAATTTCATAAAACATATTTACAGATGATACAGGCATGCTCTCTCCAACAAGACCCTCATCTCAAGTTCATGTAGTTCAGACAGAGCCTTTTCAAGCCGGGCAAACTACACCACTCCAAGCAAGACCAAGAAGACACCGAAGACCACTCAATCGACTCGACCACCATTATTCAAAGGAATTTGCGGAATTAAAAACTTTGACATTCCAAAACTAAGTTATAAATATCATTATAGAAAAGTGGTTTGGGTAACAGACTTAACCAACAACATGGCAGTCAGGCAGATATCAAACTGGACAAAGTGCCCAGTCACTATAGCCAGCGTCGTATCAAATAGATGAATTGGAAGCTACTCAGCCAACACTATAGTTAATATTTTCACTGATGAAAGCAAAGTTGTATTCTTCTTCTTAGCTAAAGAAGAAGAATACAACTTTGCTTTATTGTATAATAGTAATACTTAAATTTAACTGTTTGTAAAGATAATAAAAGAATAACCGATTAATATTATTATGAGCGTTGCAAAGTTAACACAAAAAACTCAAACTAACCTAAAAAAATTCCCTAAAATGGTAAGCGTCAGGACCCCTGGACCAATAAGAGATATTTGGTATTTAGAACCTCGACTAACAAAAAAAACACGTAATTATGCGCGGGAATCACAATATTTACTACAAATAGTAATATGTGAAGTTGTCTCGAGTTGTAGCGTGCAACGATCTAGCCTTCGGCGACTACTGCGTGAGGGGTTTTTACCACCACCTGTTTTAATTAAACAGACGTCAAACGGGTATGTATGTAACAACATGACACCGAAGGTAAATTCTAGAGATGCCACGAATATTCGGCAACTATTCGGCCTATTCGGCCACTTTTTTGCTATCTTCTTGTAAAAAAAAACACGTTATTTTACTCAAAATAATGTATTTATTTCCAAATTAGAACATTTTAGTAGTTAAAATTAATCAGTGGTAAGTTGTGATGGATAAAAACGAGCTTTTCAGCATTTTTCAGCGCGAACGCAACGAGAAAAACAGGTTGTGACTTGTCTTATTCCAGCTAACGCGCCCCCACCAAGCATGTACTTCGCGCCGAATATTCGGCGTTTCGACCAACAGTGTTGCCGAATATTCGGCGTTTCGACCAACAGTGTTGCCGAATATTCGGTATTCGGCCAATTCACTATTCGTGATGTCTAGTAAATTCGCTCCACTATTACTTCAATTGTCTTTGGAACTGCGCGCGTCATCACATTTAAAGCAAGTACCGTATGATAGTTACTGCCCCAGTGTCGAGGGATACTTGTGTAAGCGAACTTGTGGCATCTGTGGTCTTTATTTTACATCATATAAAGTCAATAACCAACACAAACAACTACATAAGAAGCAGCAAGTTTTACCCATTGCAAAGATTCGTCCTCAAAGAGTAGCAGCTAGACGTGCCAGAGAAATTCTTTGTTTGGATGATATAAATGATGATGCAATATGGCTGGATGAAGAAGATGTAGACACAACAAATGTTCCTGACGTTAACAACTCCAATGAGAACTCAGTTCGTTCTCATTGGAGTTGTTAACATCAGGAACATTTAACAGAACTTCTATGCCAATTATAAATAATTTATGGGAGATTTCCAAAAACAAATCGTAAATAATCTCAGGAATGTCAAGTGAGCGATATGAGAGATTTTCAAGTACCTGCAAATCTGAACTAATCTGAAGAATGTCAAGTGTACGCACGCTATCGTCTCGACCAAACTAAGTTACAGCGCGTAGTTCATTGGACAAAATGCAACACTTGTAATTGGTAGATAATAAGTTAAAATAATTATAGCCAATAGGAACCGTTAGTTTTACTTTTGGATTTTTATCTCTGTGTTCTCATTGGTTAAAGTTTCTGATTTGTTGGTTAGTTGTAGCCAATAAGATTCTGTTTTTTTATCCTAAGTTATATAGTTAAGCTTTTGTAAATACCTTCTGATCTGGAGTCTGCCACATAACCCCTACAAATTTAAAGGAATGGAATCAGAGTCCATGGACTGAAGACGACTAGGTTCCTTTCTTTTTCTTTAATTAATAGTTTATTAATTTGTTATTTTTTCAAATATTTGTGGTTGACTTCACAAAAAAAAAAGTAATTTAAATGGAAATAAAATTAATTGTGGAACTGCAGTTTTAATTAACATTTTTTGGATGTAAAATTGCAAATGTGTGACGTCACACTAGGGAGGGGGGGGGGGTCTCACAAATGTGTCAAACCACCACCAGGGGAGGGGTCTAAAAATCATGAAATTTGTGTTACGTACTTTATGGATGGCCCCAAAGAGAAAGGGAGAGATATCACGAAAAGAAAAAAAAGGTAAACTGGCTTCTCAGAAACTAAAATCGCAACACGAGCGTCGCGCTTCGCAAAGAAAAAGCAAAATATATCAACAAGAATATTACGAAAGAAAAAAAGCAGCAAGAACACTCGCAACTGAAGCAGAATCAAATGGGTCACTTGCCGCGAGCAATTCCCAACAAGACATTGTACCTAATTGTACAGTTGTTAATCCGCACGACCCTCTTGCAAGCACCGTGACGAGATATACACGATTTGAGAATGAGAGCACGCATCAAGAAATTTACGTCCTCGAACAAGTCGTGATTGTAGTAGTCCAGATGCTTTTTTTTGCGCGCTGGCAACACTGGTGACAGGTCGCTAAAAACGGCATCGTAGTTTAATTAATTTTAATTATTGCTTAAATGTGTTTTTTTTTTCGTTTTAATTTTACTGTTTATATTAGAATCAATGTGTAAAGTGACTCGCGTAGTGTTTGTGACCTGTTTCTACTGTGATAACTCATATCAATCGATATTTCAACAAGGCATCTCAACCGCATGAAATTGCAGCCACGACATCCGTCCAGCCACGAGCCGCCGACGCAGCATTCAACTGTATCAATTAGTTATTTTTAAGTATATTCTGTGTCATTCCATATTCCCACTTCGTATAGGTTTCACCAAATTAATTGTAATAATTTATTTATAATTAAATTAGTTTTAAAATCACTTTGGTTTTTTTTCGATCCACCGTCTGCAAATTACTTAATTGGCGTAGTAGGTAGGATACTCACAGGCCGGTTCGCGAATCGCGTTAGAGTCATCTCATATCGATTACCATGATCGCAAGTCACCCGGGCGGCTATCAAGTCGCGTCACGAGTATCCAGAATCTACAGTAAAGCTGCGGAGCCGCGTGGAGAATCTAGACATCGATTCAAGAAGTAGAACCAGAGATGAAACATATGTGAGTATATTAGAATCTTTCTCGTATTGCTGCCTCTCTATTCCTAGTTACTTTTATGTCGCAAGATTTTTCATCACGAAAGACCTAATCGTCAGGAACCTGCATCACGACAGGTACGCCGACGTAATAGATATTAGCAGAGATTTAGATAGTGAATTAGATTTTAATTTAAATACTCTATTTGAACCTAAAATGCCTTACGACCCCGATGTAATCCTCAAAGGCCTTACGCCTTGTGCCCGATTTTGACGGAAACCCTAATATACTGACTAGATCTATTAATAACATCTGTGACCGTATTGTATCTCAGTATGCAAGCACTGAACCAGGCACTGAGCTAGGGAACCTAAATCATTACCATAAACATAACTGGGGATCAAACCTTAACTACATGTCCCATTCTAACTAGCCATAATAAAATTAAGAAATATATTAAAATCAGCAAAAGTATAAAGAAGTATTAGAATCTCCTAAAAACTCTGAATGTCTATCAATATAATGTCAACCTAAAGCGAGGTTTAGACTAACAATAAAACTTGCAGAAGTTGACTTGTGCAAGCTGTTACCACTGTGTAAATAGGTGTGGCAAGGTCACTTCTGCAAGTGTTGCAGCTTGCTGATCTTGCTACAAGTTACATGTGTAAACGCCAAAATATGGCCGCGGCAAGCTAATTCTGCAATTTATTTCAGCCTGCATGGCTTGCGAGTTTAGATTAGCAATAAAATTTGCAGAAATCGACTTCCTCACGTAGTACTATTGTGTAAACTATTGCGACAAGTTAACTTCTGCTAGTGTTGCAACTTGCACAGACTTGTCGGAAGTCATACGTGTAAACGCTATTTTGACATTGCCGCGAAAACTTCTGGATTTATTTGTTTGCAAAATAAAGTTTTCTGTGTTGACCAAGATGTCAGTTAAAAAAGTATGGGGGCGAAATGAAATTTTGGCGCTAATAGAAAAGTATGAACAACACAGAGAATTGTGGGATACTAAAAGCAAGGATTATCGCAACAAAATTATGAAAAATGCCACTCTACAAATTCTGGCACAGGAATTCAATACCAGCTATAGTGAAATAAGTAAAAAACTTCAATATAATTTAAAAAACCCAGTTTGGACAAGAACTAAAAAAGGAACAACAGCGTAAAAGCGGACAAGGTTCAAATGAAATATATAAAAGCAAATGGGATTTCTTTGAGATGTTGAAATTTACTACGACCCAACATACACCTGCATTGACCGGGGATTCCATGGTAAGAATAAAACAATAAATATAGTAGGTAGGTACACGTGTTTATTTACTTTCTTATTGTGCAGATATATATAAAATATATACATAGTATTCAAAGGAGACTAGTCAGCGGTGCCCCAGTTCCGGCGTAAATGAACTTATGTCAGAATTTACGTAAAACTTAGAAAAAATTTTTTAGAAAATCCACACGTTCGAAATCAGAGGCCAAGAATTTAAAATTACCCAGTGTTTATTTAAGGCGCAATATATATATATATATATTGCGCAATATATAATATAATATATATATATATATATTTTTTATCATGTTTATAATTTTATGTTTTAAGTCTAAAATAAAGAGAAAATGCTGCTATTATTTACCTATCCGTACCGTTCAAAAATATGCTACACTATTTAAAAAAAACTAAAATCCGATACTATTAAAAAATACATCATTCATTACATCTAAATACGTTATTTAAACAATAAAGCATTCTGCGCGTCGACGTTCTAAGATGCGACGCAATGATTGATAACTCGTATTACCTGGGAGTTGTTTTCTACCTGCTTATTGTCGCGGTCTCCCTTGCACTTATCTGAAACGAGCGAGAAGGCTGTATCCCTCAGCTGGTGGGGGTCGGCGGGGCGAATGCGCGCGCGCAAGGAAAATCAACCACACTTGCTTGCTTTGCTCGTTAAGTGTGACCTGGAGTATTTCTCAAAATACATGTACATCTTTGAAAAAAAAAGTGTGCTTTGAAACAGTTCAAAAGTTTTATATTTATAAATCATCACACAAAAAAAACACACACTCAATTTTGTAGGATGAATATTAATCTTTAAGATAACGAAGAATTATAGCTATAATCATACTTATTATCAAATATTTCGATATTTTAAAAATAGCTTTTTTTACCTTTCATACAAAAACCTGTTTGCCACTCTACCTTTTTCATGTGTTTTTGTTTCATAAAATGCGATACGTAACTAAATTATTGTAAATTTCTTTGTATCATCGTTCTACAGTAATCGCAGTTTCTGTATCAAATTGATTTTCTATGGGGTGTCATAGTGAATTGGCAATTTAAAGCAAAAAAACAAAATGAGTCGCTCTCATTTACTATTTAGTTATTACTCTTTAGTTATGATTTATTTCTACTTTCCCATGATTTCTGAACGATTCCGTAATTTTTTTACACGGACAACACTAGCTTCACTCTGATTGGCTATTGGTTTGACGTCTCCGCCATTACATCTATCGTGAAAATCAGTGAGAACGTGTGTGTTTTGTGGGGTTACTTTTTCGAGACAGGAAGTAAAATCAGCGATTTTTCATAGAACGGTAAGTCTTCATTTACCCATTTTTTGTAATACGTGTTGTACGAATATTTAATAAGCTTTTATATTTGCTGTAACAGCTTTTATCAATAAATATATTTTTTCTGACCTCAATTTGTCTAATATTTCGTAACGTTTTTTACGAATTTCGTTACGTAACGAAAAAGTACAACATAAAGCTGAGTGTATACTGTTATAACCTGACTAAGCATAGTAATATTCACTACTTAATTTATGAAAAAAAAATATATAGAGCGTCAATAACTAAAGGATTGGATATTATCTGCTATATAGAAGTGCCACCAGCAAAAAATAATGAAATAATTTAAATTACGTTTTTATGTGATTTAACAACTTTTTACCCCTGATATTACTTACATGAAGTTCTATTGAGAACTTCCTCCTTTTCGTCGGTTAAAAAACCTCGCGGCTTTGTTTCAATTCGCTTGAGAATAGAATTATACCGATTGTTACAAATACTTAACTCTTGCTAATGACACTTCTGTAGAGATGCCCACTATACTTGTTGGTTTGACTTATCAAATTGGTTATTACTTACAACTGCTTATATACAACTGCATTACTTCTTTTGTTTTTTAAGGAATGCCGCCAAAAACCAATGCCGAAAGGCAAAAAGCTTACAGAGAACGACTCAAAAAGGATAAACCAAATAAATATGAGGAAATCCGTGTCAAACATTTGGAAAAAGTTAAAGAAAATATCAAAAAGAAAAAAGAAATTCTTACAGAAGAAGAAAAACAAGAGCTACGAGCAAAGTGGAGACAAGCCAATGCTATAAGAGCTGAAAGAAAAAAAAAGGCCTACTCTACGACAAAACAAAACAACACATTGGAAGTAAGAAAAAATGCTAAAAATAATACAAATATCCTAAAGGAGAGACTACAAAAGCTTACTGAAGAAAATACTCAATTAAAACGACGAAATAAAAATTTAAGACAGGCCTGCAATCGGATGAAAAAGCGAGTGGAAATTCTGAAAAAACGACTACCCCAACAAATTAGGCCTGATAATGATGCTATTTCCATTGAAACTCGTCAGTGTGATGACACACCGTTAACAAAATCGAATAGTTTTTTAGAAGAAACTTTACCAAATGTGTCCGTGACGGAAAAAGAAAAGGTAAAAAAGAAGTTAATTTTGCTTAACACAATTACAGATTCTTTAAAAACAGAGTTTAATAAAGCAGATACCAAAGAGAAGAAAGTACTAAAAAAAGTTGCTACCAACGATATTGCAAATAAATACAAATTAAAAACAGCTATTTCTAATGTTCTTGGTCTGAAAGGAAGAATAAGAAAGACGAAATCAATAAACGAAATGAAAAAGAAATTCATGAAAGATATACAAGATTTCTTTGAAAGAGAAGATGTAAGTAGACCTAGTGCGGGAAAAAACGAGTGCATAACGAGAAACAAAGAAAAAGTGCAAAAGAGATATTTAATGGAACCAATATACAAGCTCTATAGAAAATACAGGTTAGAGGGTGGTAAAGCGTCTTTGCAAACTTTTTATCGTTTTCGACCGTTCTCCGTTGTGAAAACAAGACTTCAAGATAGGAATACTTGTGCTTGCATAAAGCATAGTAATTTATCTTTCAAGGCAATATCGTTGAAGAAGCTAGGTTTGCTTCAGACATCTGACATTGACGAACTTATGAAAAATGTCACTTGCAGTAAATGTTTTAAATGCATGTACTCTGAGTGTTCTGAATGCAAAAATAAGAAACTAGCTGTTGATTTGACAATAAATGAAGACAGCCCTGTGGAGTGGCTTCAATGGAAAATAGGCACACACACTTATATTAAAATTGACAAAAAGAAATGCGTAGAAAAACAGACGAAAAAGTATTCAAAACAGGTAGTGAAAGGGACAGTGAATGCATTGATAAAAGAATTTCAAAATGATGTTCAAAAATTTAAAACTCACTACTACAATGTTCAACATCAGTACTTGGCGTGGAAAAAGTGTATTGAAAACCTTGATGAAGACGAAGCTGCATTGATTTGCGATTTTTCAGAAAACTTTTCGTGCAAGCAGTCTGAAGAAATTCAGGCGATACACTTCGGAGGGTCTAGAAATCAAGTCACATTGCACACTTGCGTCCTTTACAGAAAAAATGTGAAACCCCAATCGATATGCTCCATATCCCCAAATAATGAACATGGTCCTGGAGCAATCTGGGCCCATTTGGATCCAATAATGAAACTGTGCCAACACTTAACCATTAAAAAGATTCATATATTTTCTGATAGCCCTACAACTCAGTACCGCCAAAAACATAATTTTTTCTTGTTCCAACATAATATAAAAGAATACGGATTTGAATATGCAACTTGGAATTTTTTTGAAGCCTCTCACGGCAAAGGGCCAGCTGACGGGGTTGGTGGGGCATTAAAACGCCAACTTGACAATCATATTTCACATGGCAATGACATAACCAACGCAAAAGAAGCATATGACTATTTAATGGTTAACAGTAAAGTAAAAATGTTTTATGTTAATGAAAACGACATTCAGAAGATGACCAAAAATATCCCTGAAAATATTATTCCCATAAAAGGAACAATGAAGCTGCATCAGATTGTAACGGATGGCAACACGACAATTAAATATAAATTGCTGAGCTGCTTTGATTGCCAGAAAAACATCTGCTGTGATTGCTACTACACTAAAGAACATGAACTTCTATCCAACACCCTATCAGAACCAAAAGCATCATGCAGTAACAAACCGCAAGCCTTGAAAAAACAAAAACCAGCAGCGAAAAGATTCAAAAGAATAAATAGTTCTACTACGACGGAGAGTGATGTCAGTATAAGTTATCATAGTGATTCAGATCTGATAGATGCGGATTTTTGGAGTGAGGACAATGATTTACCCAGGATAGATGACAGAGAGAGTGATCAAGACTTAGAGGTGAATGTCCATTTGAGAGCAAATATAAAAGAGATTTATTTATGATTTTTGACGTATTTTAGGGTCAAACACAAATAAAAAACTAATAAATACCTTTCAAAATCAATCATAAAAAAAAAAAAAATTTAAATACACTTTGATGTCATGTTTTTAATTTTCAGGACACATCAAAGGAGGAAAATGTTAAACGGCAACCCCCAGAACAAGTAACATTGTTATCTTCGTCAAGATTTATGTCTGCAAACCATGCTTTCTATGATACTGAAGTTAAATGCCTCAAGGCAGACGAAACACAACAAGGCAAAGAAAACTTTAAGAATAAAGGAAAAGGAACAGGGAAGAAAACAGCAAAGCAACAAAAAGATATGGAAGAAGACAAATATCCAATTGATATAATGAATGTATTAAAACAAAAAGGTGAAACACACAAACCAAGTAAAGAAATAAAAAGTCATGAGGAAGAAGGATCAACAACTGATATCAATACAAAGCCAATAATTCTCGAGGATTTAATAAGTGACGAAGCTGTAACTACGGATGAAAAATATATGAGTGATGCAATGTCATTTAATGAACCGGAGTTTAATTTCAATGATTTGGACAATGTAGATGTTATAATACAAAATAATAATGCAACAAAAAATAACACTGAATATGAAAATAATGAAAATGTACCAATTGAAGGCACTCACAAAGTCAAAGGCGAAACATGTGGACTGACTATTCTTAACGACGAAATACTGGAAAATATACACACAAAAAAGAAAGTGGTTTATAAAGGACTTAAACCTCTATCGCTTAATAATTATCTTCACGCGCCAAAGCGATGTGAAGTTTTATAATTATTTTTCCTGATTATTCTAACGGCGATTTGGCTTATTCTTACACCGGACTTTGTGCTTGCATTGTGATTGGTATTGTTGACATGGGAGATCGAGACAGTAGCTGTGTTGTGTGTCAGCTTTCACTTCGACGTCGGCGCAGACATGTACTTCATAACCAGTTATTGGAAACCCGGCGAGATTTTGTTGAACATATGCTACGTTCTATAGCACCACGAGAGGTAAGTACGCCTTTATACTGTATTACTGTTCAAATAAAACATAAATCCAGTTGTACCGTAGCATCAAATAACCCTCTTTCACCCCATTGACTTGCCCCACCTAGATTTTTTTACACGTAGGTAATTGTTACATGAAAAAGTAATTAACCGTAGTAGGGACTTATTCAACCTAGGCAGTGGTATAATATGTATTGACATATTTAGTCATAATGTGTGTATATGTGGTAGATATTATAAGAAGCTCGACTTAAGCACGGACACGCCACCTATTATCTACCTATCACTAACTTCGGGCTTGTTATATGACCTACATTACCTGGGTATCCATTTTGAATGTTTCCTGAGCAAGCTATACAATTTACATTTCTTTTACAGGTTGCTTTGGACCAGTCTCCTTTTAGTATATTGCCAACTTAGTTCACCTTCCGGACTAACAAAATAATCTCGAAATTGGTCTCGTACTGATTTTGCATTAACCGGTGGATTATTTTGCTGAGCAGACTCCAAACGTATCAAAGGATGTAAGCTGTTTTTATCTTGATGTAATATATAGTTCGGATTCCTTTCAATGAGAAAATTATGCAAGACACATATAGCGGCAACAACATTTCTAGTTTTAATTGGGTTTAGCATAATTGGTGTTCGAAGAACTCTAAATCGGGAAGCAACATGCCCAAAAACATCTTCAACTGTGTTTCTCGCTCTAGATAAACGATAATTAAAAATTCGATTCGGACCTGGTTGATTTCTAAATCCATACGGTTTCATTAAGTATGGTTTTAGAGCAAAGGGATCGTCAGCTATAATGACATAAGGTGCAATCTTATCACTGCCCGGTAAAGGTCTTTGTGAAGGCAAATTTAAAGTTTTGTTTTCTAGAGCCCTTGATAAGTTGCAATTATTAAAAACACCTCCGTCAGAAATTCTGCCATTTTTTTTTTTTTTTTTTTTTCGGGTGGGAAATCATCCTATGACTTCCCCCGCTCTGGGTGGAGCGGGGGGGCATGTCAGACTTGTACTGATTAAAACCCACCCATGTTCCTTCTATTGCCCTTTACGTTCCGGGGCCGCGGTATCTCTTTCGAACAACCCGCAACCCCGGCAGGCGGAGGCTCTGGCAAGCCCCTCTGCTTTGCTGACTCTCTTTGAGGCGCGCGTGAAACACGAACGCGCCGTCGACACGGCCTGTCGTCAATCGACGGACGGACGGTGAGCTACCCATTGCTCACCGTCCACAGGCCCGCATCTACGGTGGCCGGAAGTCGTCTCGCGGCGCCCGGCGCCTTGGGCGTCTCCCGCGGCGGCTGGGTTGGGCAGATAATCTCTCCCTCAAACGCCCGGCCACCTCCTTTGCTAGCATTACTGCTTCGCAGAAGGTGGTGACCGCTTCCCATTCCCTCTCGCTCCGGACCATGGCCTGAACCAGGGCCGGACGCGAGAGATCTCCGCCGCCGATCGCCTCCACGAGGGCACGGCGGTGCTCCGCCCAAGCTGGGCAGACCGCCACTGTGTGCTCCACCGTGTCCTCCGGGCGATCGTCACAATGGTGACACCCGGGCGCTTCCTCCCGCCCGATGATGTGCAGGAACCTCCCGAAACTTCCGTGTCCGGTGAGGACCTGCGTCAGGCGGTAGGTTAGGACGCCATGACGCCTCTCCAGCCACTCCTTAAAGAGGGGACTTACCGCCGCTATTGTGGCGTGCCCTGCACGGGGTTGCGACAGTCGCTCTCTCCATGCCACCATGAGATCGCACCGGAGGTCTGCCCGCCGAGCGGCAACTTGCCGTGGCAGCGGGTTTTCCCCCCGGTGTAGTGCCTCCGCGCGCCACTCAAACAGGCGCGCGAGGACTATCGCCTCCAGATCCCACGGTGGCAGTCCGGCAAGGAGGCTTGCTGCCTCGCCGGAGATCGTGCGGTAGCCCCGGACAAGCCGTATGGCCACCACCTTTTGGGGCGCGTTCAGGTAGTGGGCGGCGCGCCGCCCTAAAGAACGCGCCCATACCGGGGCCCCGTAAAGGGCCATGGACCGCACGACTCCGGCATAGAGCCTACGGCAGGAGGCGTTTGGCCCCCTCAGATTGGGCAGGAGCCGCTTGAAAGCAGCCCCCGTCCGCTCGAGCTTGGGAGCCAAACGTCGGAAGTGTTCGACGAAGTTCCACCGGCTGTCGAGGACGATTCCCAGGTACTTCATCGTCGACCCAACGCCGATGCGAACCTCTCCTACCGTCAACTGGGATCCCGACGGTGGCGTGTTTCCGCGGCCATGAAAGACCATGGCCTCGGATTTGTGCAAGGCCACCTCGAGACCCAGCAGCCGGATCCTCTCTGCGACTATCGCAACCCCGCGTGTCATGATGTCGGCCGCCGCCTGGTGCGACCCCCCCTGAGCCAGAACGAGCGTGTCGTCAGCGTAGCAAACTACGCTGACGCCGCTGGGGAGGTCGGCGCGCAGCACCCAGTCGTAACCGATGTCCCACAGGAGCGGCCCCAAGACCGATCCCTGTGGGACACCGCACGACATCTCTCGCCGGTTCCACTCTCCAGAGCGACCGGGGTATATGACGGCCCTGTCCGTCAGATATGCCCCGACCACACGACGAAGATAGGTCGGCATCCGGTGGTATTGGAGTGCCTCCCTGATGCAGGCCCAAGGCATGGTGTTAAACGCGTTGGCGATGTCGAGAGACACCGCCACGACAACCCCACCCCTGGACACTGCAGCCCCCGTCGTGAGGGCTCTCACGCGCATGATGGCATCCACCGTAGAGCGCCCCTTGCGGAAACCATACTGGTGTTCCGCAAGATCCGGCCCCGTCCCCACAAGGTGCCCGACGAGGCGGTTTGCAATTACTCTTTCAAAGAGCTTGCCCACCTCGTCGAGCAGCACAATGGGCCGGAATGCGGACGGAGAGTCCGCAGGGCGCCCCGGCTTCTGTATGAGGACCAGTTTCCCCGTCTTCCACCGAAGTGGAAACTGGCCTCTCTCCAAGCACGCGCTTAGGAGCCCTAGTAGTCGGGGCCCGAGAGCCTCCAGGGCCAGGACCCAGGCTTTGCCATGCAAGCCATCGGGTCCCGGGGCGGTGTTTTTGGCTTTCAGCCTGCCCACTGCCGCTCTCAGATCTACCCCAGTCACCTCCGGAACGTCGTCGTCGTCGTTGTCCTCGTGGTCCGCTTGTGGCACCGCAAGCGGCGGAGCCATGGGCGGAGGAGCATGCTCCCCTCGCGAAGGGAACAGAGCGCTCACCACATCCTCAACTAGTTGGGGCCGGAGACTCTGCGTCAGCGGGGGGGCCCTGGTGCGGAGTTTATCCCGCACCATCTTGTATGGGCGCCCCCACGGATCCCCGTCCAGAGACTCCAGCATCTCCTCGCGGGCCAGATCCTTGGCCCGCAAGACACCTTCTAGGAGGGCGGTCTTCGCCGCTCTGTACCCCTCATACAGCTCCGCCTCGATGGCTGCCGCATCCGGTGCTCGAATGCGGAGCCTGCGGTGCCTGGCGTACAGGTGTCGCGCAGCGACGCATGCCTCTCGCAGTGCCGTCAGCTCGCGCGACCACCAGTACACCTGACGCCGGGCGCTTCCAGACCGGACTCGGGGCATTGCCACGTCACAGATCTCAGACATGGCCTCCTGGAACCAGTCCGCCTCGTGGTTGGTGTCGGCAGGCCTGTCCGGTGATGACACCCAGGCCTGCAAATTCTGCCATTACAACCAATATTTACATAAATAAATCTGTAAAATCTACTAAGGCTAACAAAGCAATACTATGAGTGCCTATATAATTATAATAAAAGCTGCCACTATTTGAATGTGTTTTCCATCCAATGCACCTATACAGTGTGGAAAGTTCCATTTATTTTCAAAGCCTTTAGCGATTTCTAACCATTCAGCTTCCGAACTCGGCATCTGAAACATATTTATAAATACTTTATAATTTGAATTTCAGGATAGTGCTTCCGAAATAGGAGAAACCTATGCAATTGTGGAAAATGAATCTTCTTCTGAAAGATCAAAACGTTCAAAAAAATCCTCATCACAAAACGATCAATTAGCAAGAGCTGCTGCAATATTAAATAAGCCTGATGATGAGTTCCAAATCTTCGGTGACTATGTAGCGAGTGAAATAAGGAATATGCGTTTTGGCGTACGATACTTATTAGAGAGCTTACCTTTAAGTAATGTGAATGAAGGCGATCGTAAAGGGCACGCCACAATAGTGGCGGTAAGTCCCCTCTTTGAGGAGTGGCTGGAGAGGCGTCATGGCGTCCTCACCTACCGCCTGACGCAGGTCCTCACCGGACACGGAAGTTTCGGGAGGTTCCTGCACATCATCGGGCGGGAGGAAGCGCCCGGGTGTCACCATTGTGACGATCGCCCGGAAGACACGGTGGAGCACACAGTGGCGGTCTGCCCAGCTTGGGCGGAGCACCGCCGTGCCCTCGTGGAGGCGATCGGCGGCGGTGATCTCTCGCGGCCGGCCCTGGTTCAGGCCATGGTCCGGAGCGAGAGGGAATGGGAAGCGGTCACCACCTTCTGCGAAGCAGTAATGCTAGCAAAGGAGGTGGCCGGGCGTTTGAGGGAGAGAACATCTGCCCAACCCAGCCGCCGCACGGTGGGCTGAAAATCGGCTTTCATAGACTTAGGGATTTCAATTTGCAAGTGCTTGTTTTTATGCCGGATATCGCTTCTATTAGTCATTATTATGTACAAAAATGACACCCGAGTTAATTCTGCTCAAAACCGAAGGAAATATAATTTTTTTACGAAAAATTTGTATGAAGCTAGTATGAAAAATCGAATTATCTCCTAAACGGCATGTTTAACCGTAATATCCTTAGAGATGGTCATAGTGCTAATTATTTATGATTTTTTGGTTGACGATTGGACAAAAATTTTAATGCCGTTTTTTTTTTAAAAATCGTCAAAATATTTTTATTTGTTTTTACGTATGAAACGATTCCTTTTGGTGTTTATGTTGAAGAACACGGACTTTTAACTACACATAACATAAAATAGCATCACTCCTATATTTCCGAAGGAGTTGGCAGAGGTTTATAGTACACCCACACGTAGCCAACTATGTTTGAGCTAGATATTTATCAACACAAAATGAGTTTTAAAACTTTTCATACAACCAAATTACCAATTGTCTTCTAATGAGTCCAAAAAGAAGTGATTAAGTAACTACACTGATTAGGTCTTCTAATGAGTCTTAATAGGTGATTTAATGATTTTCAATATCTCACGACAATGGATTATATTTAACATTTCCTGATAAGTAAGCTAATTTGTTAATTAGCAGTGCTATGAGTTCTAAGAATAGTTAGTGACAATTATAGATTTTCATTAGCTAATGAGGAGATAACTAATGAGGGTAGTTACCTAATTTTTGTCGTTTTGCAATAAAAGGGCTAAAGTTTTGTTTTATAATTTAATTTGTTCACAACTGTGTAACTGCTAACACTAAATCTGCGACTATAAAATCTTAAAATGGAAAGTTTAATGACCAATTTAGACTTGTTTGTTCTTCTACGAAGTGAGAGTACTTCATTTGATCATGAAGTATTGTTTAGTGCAGTTGTATCCCGCATAGGCGATTGCCTGTCTGACGAAGATTATGTTGTTCTCAAAGAATTTTGTCGGAGATTTACGCGAGCCACTTTACAAAGGTGGGAGAAATCCAACCGATTCCTTGATAATTTCAGGAGAAAGTACGAGAATTGGTTGGGAGCAAATATTGATTGGCCGAGTTTTGTGCAAACTTTAGTTAATCAAGAACCAAGTGTTGATGAGATACCAAGAGCGCCCTCAGTCTCTCCAGAACCGTCGACATCAACGTCCATTGGAACAATGACGAAAAGATCCCGTAAACCATTCGAAGACCTGGGAAGTAAACAAAAAAAGAGAAGATCTGATGAACACACAGGCGAAGGTTCCAGTGAATTGGCATATGCAGCTGCAGCACGTTTAAAAGAAGAAGGGCATGGAGATATCGCCTCTGTCATCGAATACATGATGAAAAATCCTGAAGCAGCCGCTAAATTAAATGAAACGCTTAAGAAACCAGCGAAAACAATCATATTTACGCCAGAAAAGGCGCTTGGATTGCTTCTTTCGCTAAAACTCTCAAAGTGGCAATATATTACGTTGCGTGAGGCTGCCATTCGAGAAGGTGCTAAAGATATTTATCCATCTTACTATAAAGTGCAACAAACTAAGCTTGATTGCTACCCTCCGAAGCAATCAGTGACAGTTACTGATTCATCGGCTAGGATTACACTTCAAGCTTTACTTGATATCACGGTTACAAGAATCCTTCAAAGCCTTTCTAACGAAGAGCATAACAAGCAGTTGAAGCTGATATCCAAGTGGGGATTTGACGGTGCTTCTAACCAAAGCCGATACAAGCAGAAAATTGAGGGTGAGGAAGATGATTCAAGCATTTTCATGACCTCCTTGGTGCCACTAAAACTGACAGATGGAGACAACATTTTATGGACGAACCCAAAACCATGCTCAGTTTTGTATTGTCGTCCAGTTCAGTTTACTTTTGTAAAGGAGAGTGAAGCAGTTGTCCTTGGGCTGAAAAAACAAATGGATGAAGAAATTGAGGCCCTTATCCCCACAGAGTGCAATAATAATAATAGGGTGACTCATCAACTAATGATGACGATGATCGACGCTAAAGTCTGTACTTACCTTTCTGAAGCTAGATCAAATGCATCGTGCTACCTGTGCTTAGCAAAGCCTACAGAAATGAACCGCTTAGATGCTGTAACATCAAAAATTGTGTGTTCGGACCTGTATGAGTTTGGCTTGTCATCCCTACACGCCCGTATAAATTGTATGGAATGTCTGTTACACATTGCATACAGACTGGACTTCAAACGGTGGGCAGCGAGAAGTGATGAGCACAAAGAAATGCTACAGACAAGAAAGAAAATAATTCAAAATAAATTCAAAGATGAGCTCAATCTGTTGATTGATATAGTAAAACAAGGCTCGGGAACCACCAATGACGGGAATACTGCAAGAAAATTCTTTGAGTTTCCTAATAAAACCGCAGCTATAACCGGTTTGGATGAAGACCTCATCAAAAGATTTGCTGTAATTTTACAAGCAATTACATCTGGAGAGCAGATGGATATAATAAAATTTAGAGATTATGCTCGCAAAACAGCAGAAAAGTACGTATTACTATACGACTGGTACTACATGTCGTCAACCGTTCATAAGTTACTAATCCATGGGGCTGACATAATCGAGAAAAATAATATTGTGCCGATTGGGACTCTCTCGGAAGAAGCCTCAGAGTCTCGAAACAAAGATTTTAGGAGGTTTCGAGAACATCATTCGCGGAAAAGAAGCAGGCAGGATTCCAATCAAGACATTTTAAATATGCTTGTTGTTTCTTCGGACCCTTTGCTAAGTGCACAAAGGCCTAAGTTAGATGCCAAGAAAAAGCAGAGCTTTTTTGCTGAAACTCTCGACTTAATTCAATTTCAGGAAACTGAGTTCGAATTTTTGGATATATCCAATCTGGATGCTGACGCAGAATTGGAGTCTGACAACGAGAGTGATAAGGAAAATTTGTAAAAAAGATATATATGTACATATTTGTAAATTTGTATTTGAGTGTGTTTGGGTTTTTTTGTAATATTTAATGATATTATGTTTTATTTTTTTTATTTATTTTACTTTATTTTACGAATGCTTAGTATTAATTCCTTAAATTAACTTATTTTGTATAAAATATAACTTCATATGTTACTTCAATATAAATCTTTTTTTATTTAAATTAATATAAATGTGTCAAAAACAGCAATTTTTTTATTTTATTTTTCTTGTTTCGTGTGTTCTTAATATTTGGGTTAATAACATATCGAACTTTTTAACTTAGACACTAAAAGGGATCGTTTTACATGTAAAAATAAATAAAAATATTTTGACGATTTTTAAAAAAAAAACGGCATTAAATTTTTCGTCCAATCGCCAACCAAAAAATCATAAATAATTAGCACTATGACCATCTCCAAGGATATTACGGTTAAACATGCCGTTTAGGAGATAATTCGAGTTTTCATACTAGCTTCATACAAATTTTTCGTAAAAAAATTATATTTCCTTCGTTTTTGGGTAGAATTAACTCGGGTGTCATTTTTGTACATAGTAATGACTAATAGAAGCGATATCCGGCATAAAAACAAGCACTTACAAATTGAAATCCCTAAGTCTATGAAAGCCGATTTTCAGCCCACCGTGCGCCGCGGGAGACGCCCAGGGCGCCGGGCGCCGCGAGACGACTTCCGGCCACCGTAGATGCGGGCCTGTGGACGGTGAGCAATGGGTAGCTCACCGTCCGTCCGTCGATTGACGACAGGCCGTGTCGACGGCGCGTTCGTGTTTTACGCGCGCCTCAAAGAGAGTCAGCAAAGCAGAGAGGCTTGCCAGAGCCTCCGCCTGCCGGGGTTGCGGGTTGTTCGAAAGAGATACCGCGGCCCCGGAACGTAAAGGGCAATAGAAGGAACATGGGTGGGTTTTAGATAATTATAAGTATTTTTTTTCTAGTTTTTGATTATTTTGATTAAGTAAATGATTTCCATAAGTACCTACTTTGTTTTATTTTCTTACCTGTTGCTAGATATCGAAGAGTAACATACAGGCGGACCCTAGCGGGAATAGCAGCACGCATTTTAGTATCTTGTTTTTCAATAATGGGACGAATTTCTGTTAACAACATATTGAAGTTCTCTTCTGTCATTCTCAAGAATTTTTTAAATTGTAGAGGTTTTTCAGTTCTCAGCTCAATTAATAAATTCATTTGTATACCAACAATATCTCTTCTTTTTATCCAGTCTTTTACCCATTTTCGATCTTTGCGTTGTTTTAGGCTCCCTACTATCATAACAGCAGAAGCAGCACGTATTTTACTACAGCTAGGCATTTTGATGTTTCGATAAATGCACGGATACTTCAAAATAATAAAGTGACACTCAGTTGGCAATAATAATAATTATCGTAGAAATAAATATTGCACGTAATCTAAACAGACCAGCAATAACTCGCTCAAGAAATTGCAGGAAGAACTTGCTAATCTAAACCTCGCTTTAGAAAAGATTCCAGACACTTAAAAAAACAATTAATTTGTGTTAAATCAGTTAGAAACAAGTAAACTTATGTATGATGTTGATATACAGAACCTTCAAAGGGAATTACTGAATAGGGAAAATACACTTTAGGAAATTTTTTGTAAGTATGAATGTAGTCAACAAATGTTGAGTGAGCGTATGCAAGAGGCCTGTGAGTTGGTGGACTTGGTGAAGTACAGCGCAGAGAGGTATGAGTCACTGACAAACAACCTCACCTGTAGTGTTTTGCCGCTCCTCCAGGTCTCATGTCACAGGATGTTGTTCCTGCTGTCCTACCCATTTCTAACCATACCTTAGAAACCTTGAAACCCAAAGTAATGTCTTAGTTTTGGATCATTATTAAATAACCCTTCCCAACAACCCGTAGTGAACTATTGTCACCACAACCTGCACTTCATAAAATTAAATCAGCTTATTCATAAAATTAAACATACACATTTGAATGAGCAGACCACTGTAGTAATTCTAATTGGTAATGGTCTTAGTATATCTAAAAGGGATTTAGTTAATGGTGTTGACACCTTACTTAAGTTAAGATTAGGCAAATTAATATTATGTGCATTGCCATATTCTAACAATCTACTTCAGCAAGAAAATAATTATATTTCTAATTTAAATAACCTGATTCCTATTTTAACGAGGTATTCCATGGAGCGCACCCAAACGAAGCGCACCCAGACGAAGCACACCTAAAGTATTCCACTTAGCACACCCGTAGGTGGGCTTCAAATAAAAATTTAAAATAATTAATTTCCTATTCCACGAAGCACACCTAAGAATATCACTCGCATAGTGTGGGGACTAAGAAATAAAAATGTCGATAGAAGAAAATATTTATTATTTAAAAGACTAACTTAAATGTTTAACATCTTTCGGTTTCATTATAACAATGTTATACAATACTTGTAATTTTCATAATGTTCATATATAAATCCCATAGATAAGACGTATACATGATGCGCTAATAGTCAACACGTGCGCCCGCCACTGAGCCAATCCGAATTTAGCCGAGCGTTTCCGGAACTTGTTTACATGCTTAAGGCTAGTTCGCATTAGGCTAGTATTTTAGTTTAGTAGCGAGTAATTTAGTAGCTAAACGTGTCTGAACACCTAAAATTTAGTCGAGTAGTTTAGTAAGGAATTAAGTCAAGTCGATCCATTTTATTCTATTTTTATCGGGCGAGTAGCACCTCCCACCACGCGTCCGTGTCACTGGCGCACCGGTTAAACGAGTCCGAACCTGTCGAATTAGTCGAGTTCATTAATTGCCGCCATACTCTGTGGTTGCCGCAAAAATGTCGTTTCGCTGGAGTGAAGAAACAACTTTAAAATTTGTTTCCAAATATATAGAACATGAATGCTTATGGAATATTAAGTCCCTGCATTATAAAAAAAAACAAATGAAACAATCCGCATACTTGGATTTAGAAAATACAATGAATATACCCGGATTTGGTGAAAAGGAAATTAAATTGAAAATTAAAAACATCAGGTTAGTGTATAATGTTATTATTTTATTTCAAAAGCATATTTATTACTATGATGCAATAAGCTCTTAATTATTATTAATATTATTGTTTTTAGAATTAGTTTTACTTAACGAAATCTATTCCTTTTTAGATCAACCTACTCGCAAGAGTTAAAAAAAATAAAGGACTCCAAAAATTCCGGCGCTGGGACTGACACGGTTTATATTCCTTCAGTAAAATGGTTCAGTTTATTGGATGCATCCTTACGAAACTTAACCTCAATACTGACACAAAGTGAAAATAATGTGGTAAGTACCTACCTCATATTTATTATTATAGGTAATACAATCCTTACTTCCTTACTAATATTATAAAAGCGAAAGTGAGTTTGTTTGTTTGTTTGTTATCTCTTCACGCTTTAATGGCTAAACCGATTTGGATGAATTTTGGTACAGAGATAGTTGGGAACCAGGAGACGGACATAGGCTAATTTTTATTTAAAAAAAGTGGGATATGAGGGAGAACGAGGGAAGAAAAGGGAAAACTTAGCGTTGCTATTACAAATCCATCAGGCGCAAGAGCAAAAACTGCAGGTCTGCTTGGTGTGTTATACCGAATTTAACGCGAGCGAAGCCGCGGGCGAAAGCTAGTATATTATATTTAGGTAATTTCATTCACGAAGACACGAGTCAACGTCTTGAAATACTTGCGTTAAATTCGTGCGTCTTTTTACATAATTGAAACTAGCTTTTTCCCGCGACATCGTCCGCGTTCGCTCCCGTTTTCGCAACATTTTTCGTCACTGCTCCGCTCCCATTTGTTCATGGCGTGATGTTATATAGCATATAACTTTCCTCGATAAATGAGCTATCTAACATTGAAAGAATTTTTCAAATCGGACCAGTAGATCCTGAGATCAGCGCGTTCAAACAAACAAACAAAAAAACAAACAAACTCTTCAGCTTTATAATATTAGTATAGATAACCTGTACAATAATTTAAAAACATGCATCTGTATACATATATTAGTGTTGGTGGGCCAGTAGTTTTCAATGTATCATTCTTGTCTGCCAAGGTACAGATCCGCTTCCGACAAAATAGTTTGCATATCTATCCCGACGATCTATAGATCTTTGGGATGAACGGTTACTTAAAGAAATTGGTAGCGGTTGCATTCCGAGAGGCTCTGGCTCATTTCTCCAATTACCAAGAACGACAGTTCCTGCTGCATAATTTTCTGTGTCTACTGTGTATTCATACTGTTTGTTCTGTAATTTTGTTTGTCGGAGCCAATTATGTAAAGCACAACAGGTCTTTACTATCTTTACAACTTTCTCAGGACTATAGGGAATCGGTTTCTCAAACAATCTGAATCTAGCAGCTAGTATACCGAAAGCATTTTCTACTATTCTTCTAGCCCGAGACAAACGATAATTAAAATTTTTTTGCTGTAGTGTTAATCGATTTCCTGGAAAAGGCTTTAATAAATATTCTTTCAAGGGAAATGCATTGTCGCCAACTAGGACATGATCCTCTGGTAGAACACCATTTTCTAATTCTTGGTACAAACTGCAGTTACGAAATACGCCTCCATCAGAAACTCTTCCATTACATCCAATGTCTATATAACTAAAGCAATATTTATGATCTACAACAGCCATTAAGACAATGCTGTTGGTCTCTTTGTAATTATAGTATAAGCTTCCTGATTCAGGGGGTGCCTTAATGACGACATGTTTGCCGTCAATTGCACCACAGCACCCAGGAAAGTTCCACTGTTCTCGAAAACCATTTTCAATTATTTTCCACTCAGTAGTAGTAGGAATCTGAAAAAAAAAAGATCAGAAATACTTTGATACTAATAACATTTTGTTTGTTTCAGGCTTCCAATAATTCACACACTGATGATACAGATACTGAGCAAAATAGTACTGTTGTGGATACTTTTCGTGAACCTACACCCCCTCCTCCACATCCAGCAAAAAAGAAAAAAATCGCCCAGCTCTCCAGCATGGTTACTCAATTAAAAGAGATAGCTAATACTACTAACTCAACAGTAGAAGAAAATGAGTTTGAGGTCTTCGGTAAACACGTCGGTCTTCAACTAAAATCTTTGCCTTTACTATTGGCATTAGAAGCACAAGAGCACATTCAACTTTACTTAAATAGAATTCGACGTCAACACCTTGCATCTGAACAAAACAGAATCATCAGGACGCCACAGTCCCCGTATGCCGCAGAATCATCATTTAGCGATTCTCCAATATATTATAATGACACCAGTAACTATAATTTGGAAGAGCAAACAGCTGACTGCATTTCCTCGCCCAATTCTCAACATGTTGCGGATTATCAGTTTTCCTCAGATATGTTTCCATCTGGTCATATAAATAATAATAAAACGGAGAGTAACGTTACAATTATATCAAATGACTTAATTTTAACAGCAATGCAAAACGCTAATGTTGATAATCAAGAGCGATGCGAGCAAACAAAACATTTATAAGTAAAAAAAGTAATACCAAACAATGTTGAAAATGATTCTCTTAATAAATATTTCATAATAAATCTGTTATAGTTCTTTAAACTTACCTTGATAAATTCCATTAATGATTCATAGATTGCTTCACAAACTTCAATGATGAATTCGGAAATAGTTGATTTTCCGAGTCTAAATATATGTGTGAGTGTCCTTAAACTACATCCAGTAGCAAGAAAGTATAGAACTGCTTGTAGTTTTGTAATTGCAGGAATCGCACTTCTTAAAAGGGTATCTTTACGCTGAATTTGAGATTGTATTTTCATTAAAAGAAAATTTACACAACTTTCAGACATTCTCAAACTATTGAAGTATTCTTTAGGATCTTCCAATGCTAATTCCTTCAGAAGACAATTAGTAGCTCCTAGTATATCCCTTCTATCGATCCATTTTCGTATCCATAGCTTCTTTTTATTAATCACACATATTTCCTCATCTACCTCTTCTAAAATAGCCGTTACAATTAGCTTAATCAGTTTATTTATTTTATTGCGTTGTAGGCTGTTCATCTTGCTAAACACCACTCACTTATAAACTGTACTCGAACAAAGTGCGAACGATTTTTGGGCAGAAGCGAGTATTTTAGCTACTAAATTACTCGCTACTAAACTAAAATACTAGCCTAATGCGAACTAGCCATTAGTTCTCATTACACTATCGCGACGTCACGGGCTGAGTGTATGCAATTGTGCGCCGGTCTTGTTATTGTTTTTTTTTCTGTTTTTCGAGCAATTTATTCAAACAAAATAATGGAGCCGATGGCAGGTCCAAGTAGTAGAAATTTTAACCCATCTATTCATTACGTACTTGGCCGGAAGGGGACACAAGTGTTAGTGTATAATAACAAACAATATAGAAAACAAAAGATTTATAAAAAACGGTAATGCCTTATGGCGGTGTATTAAAAATGGTGTAATGGCTTACTCACATTAAGTAGCATGGAAGAAGTTGTTAAAATAAAGGAACATAAATGTGCCCCAAACGTTTTGGAGACCCAAATTAAGGAAGCAATGCATGAACTCGAGCAGCAAGTAGTTTCCACCATGGAGCTCATTCCGACAATCTACAAGCAAAAACTTAATGATACATTGGACCGAGGATTGAATTTAGTCAGTGATATGCCACATTTTAAAAATGTTAAGTCCGGCCTCTACAATAAGAGAAACAAATCTCTCGGTGTAAATAGATTGTTTGCGAAGTCACCTATAGATGTACAAGTAAGTAGAGTTAATATTTCCTTAGAATATTATGAAAATATTGAGACATGGAATTTATATTTTAATTTAAATAAAATAATAAATATATTTTTTTTAATTTGAACGTTGTTGTAATAAAATAAAACTCATGTAAGAGTTTGCTAATATCTTAGCAAAGAAATTCGTGGATGCCATTTTCTATTCTATTTTAATGGGATAAGGTTGATAATAATATTTGATTTCACTTTGAAAAGACTTTTGTTTTGTTAATGTCGTAACCAGTTTCTCAGTCGCAGATATTGAACGATTTATGGAGTAACTATTTAACGTGGCTGCTTTTATTTTGTGAAAGAGACAAACAAAGTCACGGGTGTTTCAAAGTCATTTGTTTTAGCTTACTTTCTTCAATATGTGCACATCCTATGTATTCATATGTAAATATTTGTGACAATAAAAACATATTATTATTGTTTATTTTAGTACAAATGATTTGAGAGAAGTATTTATTTGATATCCAGGTACCTCAACCGTTTCAAGATTCTGTACTTGCTGACTATAACGACGGAAAAACGAGAATACTTTTATTTGCTACACAGAAGAGTAGACAGGAACTTGAAAGCTGCGGTCATATATACTGCGACGGAACTTTTAAATGTGCGCCTAAACCATTTCTTCAAATTTACAGCATCCACGGTGAGGTTGAAAATATCGTTAAACCTTTAGCCTATGCTTTATTACATAACAAAAAAAAATCAACCTATAAAATATTATTTCAATTATGTATTAAAAACAACAATACCTACCTAAAATGCAAGTCAATGTGACGGGCCTGTTGGTCTAGTGGTTAGTGGCCCTGACTGCTGAGCCGGAGATCGTGGGTTCGATTCCCACCCAGGACAAACTTTGTGTGATGAGCATGATTGTTTGTTCTGTGTCTGGGTGTGATTTATCTATAATATGTATGTATTTATAAATTATATAAGTATGTATATCAGTTGTCTGGTTACCATAACACAAGCTCTGCTTAGCTTGGGATCAGATAGCCGTGTGTGAGTTGTAGAGATGCCACGAATATTCGGCAACTATTCGGTATTCGGCCTATTCGGCCACTTTTTTGCTATTCGGTATTCGGCCGAATAGAACGTACTATTCGGCCGAATACCGAATAGCAAATCTTGTATTAAAGACACGTTATTTTACTCAAAAAAATTGGTTGTTTGTAAAGTAGGTTTACGATCGAGATGTTTACGTGATAACGTCTTATTGGTGATATAAGTTTTTGGGAAGTAAGGAATTAATGAAGATAACAATTTTTAAGTGAAATAAACTAATGTAAAATTGTTTTGAAAAATTATACAATTTCAGCCAGAAGCCAAAGTAGTGACATCTAAAATGAAATTAAGTACTAATTTAAAGTTTTTCGAGCCAAGTAACAGATGGCGCTACCATCTTTATATCTCGTGAGGTTTTGGTGTGATACAAGTTTCTGAACATGTCACCCGACTAAAACGATTTTAAAGACGTTATCACGTCAATAATGTATTTATTTCCAAATTACAACATTTTAGTAGTTAAAATTAATCAGTGGTAAGTTGTGATGGATAAAAACGAGCTTTTCAGCATTTTTCAGCGCGAACGCAACGAGAAAAACAGGTTGTGATTTGTCTTATTCCAGCTAACGCGCCCCCACCAAGCATGTACTTCGCGCCGAATATTCGGCGGCCGAATATTCGGCGTTTCGGCCAACAGTGTTGCCGAATATTCGGTATTCGGCCAATTCACTATTCGTGGCATCTCTAGTGAGTTGTCCCAAGGTAATTTTTTATTTATTTATGTTTTCACAAGCGATTTTGAGAAAACATAAATAAGAAGCTGCCGTCAGGAGTTTTACAGCAGTATTTCCTAACGCACAAATAATGGGATGCTATTTTCATTTTAAAGAAGCAATAAAAAAAATGTAGGGACTTAGGTTTAGATAAGAATAGCATACATAGAAAACATGTTGCCTTTTTTTTTTCGGGTGGGAAATCATCCAATGACTTCCCCCGCTCTGGGCGGAGCGGGGGGGCATGTCAGACTTGTACTGACTAAAACCCACCCATGTTCCTTCTATTGCCCTTTACGTTCCGAGGCCGCGGTATCTCTTTCGAACAACCCGCAACCCCGGCAAGCGGAGGCTCTGGCAAGCCCCTCTGCTTTGCTGACTCTCTTTGAGGCGCGCGTGAAACACGAACGCGCCGTCGACACGGCCTGTCGTCAATCGACGGACGGACGGTGAACTACCCATTGCTCACCGTCCACAGGCCCACATCTACGGTGGCCGGAAGTCGTCTCGCGGCGCCCGGCGCCCTGGGCGTCTCCCGCGGCGGCTGGGTTGGGCAGATGTTCTCTCCCTCAAACGCCCGGCCACCTCCTTTGCTAGCATTACTGCTTCGCAGAAGGTGGTGACCGCTTCCCATTCCCTCTCGCTCCGGACCATGGCCTGAACCAGGGCCGGACGCGAGAGATCGCCGCCGCCGATCGCCTCTACGAGGGCACGGCGGTGCTCCGCCCACGCTTGTACAGATCGCCACTGTGTGCTCCACCGTGTCCTCAGGGCGATCGTCACAATGGTGACACCCGGGCGCTTCCTCCCGCCCGATGATTTGCAGGAACCTCCCGAAACTAAACATGTTGCCTTATGTACGGTTTTGCCACATTTACCGCTGGAAGACTTGGATGAGGCCTGGCTCTACATCATGAGCGAATGTCCTCAAGGAGACAGTATTTCTAGATTTAACGATTACATTGTAACTCAGTGGCTCGAACATAAGTTATGGCACGACAAATAGTCGTGTTATAACGTAAAAAATAAAACTAATAATTATACAGTCTCATTACTCTGAAATAAATAAAATTTTCAATAAAAACAGAGCCATAAATCTGGCAAAACTTTTAGGTTGCTTCCAAAAAAATTGCAATAATTATGCCGAAATTAGAGTAAAAATGGGTTATTCAAATCATCAAAAATATGCTGAAATAAAAAACAATATAATCGAAAACACAATAAAAGATTATAAAAATGGTTTTATTTTAGTTGGACATTGTCTAGAGAAATTAAGATTCTGATAATAATAATTTATTTAATTGATAAGTTTAGATACTAAATTGCCCATTTTTTAAGATTATTTAAGAATCTTAAAAATTGTGATTTGTGATTTTAAACAGTCTGTGATTTATATAAAAGTAGAGTATTTTTATTATTAGTTAAAAGGTAGCTATAACAAAACATCAACATAGATCTCTATAGAAAACTATATTTACAATGTTTTTGATATTTGTCGCGCGGCGGTGCGCGGCGGCCTGGCCGGCGGCGGCTTGCCCGGCGGCCCTGCCGCCGGTACTGTGTGTAGGAGCCTTTACGATTCCGATGCGAGTTTTGAAGGTGAATCGTTTAAAAACATTTTTATTGCAAAAGATGGAACGCGGTGGCAGTCTGATCCACTTCCCAGAACACAAACTAGTAGTCGAAACATTATTCGTCAACGGGGCGGGGCTGCATCTTTCAGTAAACTTTACAATCAAATGGAAATATTCAAAAATATATTGTCCAATAAGATGTGTGACATAATCTTGAGGGAAACTAATCGGAAAGGGACTAAGATTACTGAAGCATACAATAATAATTTGATAGAAAATTACCCTGATATTAGCAAGCGACCGAAACAAAAAATATTCAAACCATTCACAGAACAAGAATTGGATGCATTTTTTGTAAAATCACAATGAGAATCCTGATGACAGCGATTTATCTAGTTTTGATACAATTACTTTCAATTCAGCAGAGCTGCTGAAATTTAGTGATCCAGATAATGTTTCTGAGCTTGCTATAACTGCTACTAACAACGTTGTATCTATTTCTCCTGAGATGAATGCCTGTATTGACGCACTATATGGATCTTCAATCCTTGATTTTCATCAGATGACTCTGATCCAAATTATGCTCCATTGTGTGAAATAACAAATGTTGCACCGATAGATTCATCATCGACGGACAGTAATAATGATCTGATTCCTGAAAGTCACTTAGAACGTGAAGTTGCAGCTAAGTCTAGGATAAGGAAACGAAAAGCAGATAAAATGTCTTCAAAAAGGTTTAGGAATAAGAGGTTAAGAATGTTAGGTCGGGAATACATAGGTTTCAGGAAGACGGATCATGAGAAATTCATACAAGACTCTATTAAACCGGCGCGAAAACTTGGTGAGGCTTGTAAGTCAAGCAATTGTATTAGGAGCAAGGTGATTAACTGTGAAAAGTTTACTGAAACTGTACGATTAAATATTTCTAAAGAATTTTGGGAGATGAGCTGGATTGAGAAAAAAAATTGTTTCATCCTTAGTAGATAAAAAACCGACTAATAGAAAAACCACTGGAAGGGCTGATTCAAGACGAAGTAGTACAAAAGAGTATTATTTGAAATTAAATGACCAAAAATATAGAGTATGTTTAAAGACATTCTTAGGGACATTAGGCATTAAGGAGTGGACTGTAAGGTACTGGTTAGGAGAGACACCGAGTAACGAAACAAGAATGAACAGAAGGGAGGATAATGCGTTGCCTACAAAGATCGAGCGAAAAATGGAACACTTCATCTTATGCCTGCTGACTTACAAGCTGTGAAATTGTGTCCATTTTTGAAAGCTAGTGCACTGTATTTTAAAACAAAGCTTATGGTTTATGTCACAATTTACCGACTCTTCAAAAATTCCTCCGTCGCTGTTTCGGCCGTATCCACCAACATCAATGCTAACAAACTCATATTTGGGGCCAACGACAGCTAACAAGACAATGCTATGTTTTTTTTAAATAACAAAAATACTGGGATCCGCCATTATCAGGACACTTTATTGAGACGTGTTTGCCATCTATGGCCCCAATACAATTTGGGAATCCCCATTTTTCTTGAAAATGAAAAGCTATGGTTTCCCAATGACTTTTTGTTACATCTGGCATGTATGTAGGCTTTAAATTTATCCAAATTGCATCGCAAACTTGGGAAACAATTTGCGATGCAGTGGACACTCCAACTCTATAACTATGCGCTATAGTGGTTAAACTGTCTCCTATCGCTAGATATCTGCGGAAAAGAGAGAAAGTATTTTTTTATGTCAGTGAGTTATTTGCGAAGACATGACTTAATGTTACTTGAAAAAAAAACTTTAACTAAAACTACGGTATAAACTATTTTTGGTCACTATTTTTATCTTAATTATGTTTTTGGTTATGTTGTGCATTTCTATCTAGAATTTATTTTGTTTGACTAGAAACCAAACATGCTAACTAAATCGTCTATAAATCGCCATGTTTAATTTAATCGTCTGTCACATTTTAGGCTTGACATCTGGACTGTCATGACACTTTTAAAGATATCCCGTTTAAACCATAACCCTCTGTTAGTTAAATATCCTATGCACTAGTGCAAAAAAGCAAAGATGCCGTGTGTTCAATATACTGCATTTTTAAACTAAATGGTCCCCATTTTCGAGAAAATATGTTGAAAGTAAGACTATTAAGATTTATTTGAAATTATTTTTTAGCCGAAACTGTCAAAACGAAATGGAAAAATTTAAAGGACGGATTTTCCAGACACATTAAGACGCAAAAAACTTATACCGGCCAAGGGGCCAGAACATATAAAGGCTGGCAGTGGGCGGAGCAAATGGAGTTCCTGAGGAGCCATTTAGCTTTCGCCCCGACTCGGATCAATCTGTCAAGAGACAGTTTCTCCGACACGGAAGATCTGTCGGTACAATCCACTCCAAAACGTCGACAACTCCGTACGCCCACCAGTACGCTGGAGGAAGACAATCCTAATTCTAACACAAGTCGAGTTTTGGACTATCTGAATAAAAAAAATTAAGCAAGTTGGAGTGGCTCCAGATATGATGGAAACCACGTTTTTAGGTTATGCCAGTTCGGTTAAGCTTCTGTCCCCAATGCGTCAATATGATATCAAATTCGAAATAGCGGAGCTGATAAGGGAACAAGAAGTAGCTCAATACCAAGAAAGTTTACATTTAAATCAACCCTACTCACCTGTGCAGAGAAACATACCACACACTAACACCAATGCTCTCTCACCTCCTTCACAATCAATCAACCCACAACCCTCACATTCTACATTTAGTAAAAACAATGTCAAGCATTCCCGACACTCGAACATATATTATTCACAGAGACACACACCATACGGTATCACCACACATGAACAGGCCAAACTCTAACACCAACAACACATAAGAATCAGAAATGAACAAGTTACTCTATAATTCCAACCCCACACAAACACCGCACATTAACACGCCATACTATAATAACGTCAACTAGGAGTGGGCGTTAATTCAACGAACGGCTTTTTAAACTGTTAATCTAATGTTAGCGAATTAACTGCTTTTTGTATACCGCAAAACCCGTTAAATCTATCAACTGTTTCATTCAACGATTTTGGCAAAACGCATATTATTAACATAACGAATACCTTATCTGAAGCTGCTAACGCAAAACCAGCTAAAGTTATCTGTTTCTTCTGCGTTGAAATAACGACTAGAAACGGAATATGCCGAGAGCCGAGTGGACGCGAGGGCGCCTATGCGAGCGAGCGAGACGCCGCTAGCTTTAAATTGTACGAGCGAGAGTTAGAGAGATCTATGTTTCTAAGTTCGCTTGCTCCATGGCTCGCACCGCTGTCTTGCCGTAACGAACAGGTTTTTGCTTGTAAACATTACAATCAAATTAGTTTGTTTGAGTGAATTTATTAAGTGAAAGTTTAAGTTGTAGATTTAGTTTCGTAATTAATTAATGGTTTCTAGTTTGACGTTGTTAGGTATATAGTTTTAGTATTGTTAAGTGTACAGTGTACCTAAATAAATTAATAAATAATTGTTTTAAGTAGGTAAAATAGATACCTACTTACCTAATTCATTTGCAAAATGTCAGCACGTAAAAAATCAAATATTTTGTGGCGTCATTATGAAAAGGACATTATTGACGGATTTTTTTCTTTCAGTAGTGTCACAAAACCTGAATGGCAGCCAATTATGCTAGGAGCGCCGTCTGTACAAACTCCGATAAGATTTTCCCATACAATACTATGAGTATCGAAAAAATCAGTAAATGCCGCCATAACATCAGAAGCTCTTGATGTTGTTTTTAATTCTTTCACAAATAGTAGCTCCTCTTTTATGTTGCCTTCATTTATGTAACTCGCAAATACTATAAGTTGGCAACAATTTGCCACATCAGTGCTTTCGTCACACTGGACTGCAAACCAGGGAGAAGACTTGATCCCCTCCACAACCTGGATTTGTAAATCTACACCCATATCGTCAATACGCCTTTTCACTGTGTTGTCTGAGAGTGAAATATTTGACAACTTCTTCTTCTCCTGTGGTCCGAGTACTATTTCTGCTGCTTTTAATAAACAGGGATTTACGAGGGACTCGCCAACAGTATGGGGTTTTAGCTATGAGCAGGGAAAGTTCATATGATGCTTCAACAATTTTACCTGTTGATGGGACGAACGACGCCGCTGTATTGGTCTGAATTCGTTTTAATTCTTGGCTTTTCATTACGAAATAAACTTCTGGTTTGTTTTTTAATGCGGCGTGTTTTGTTTCAAGATGTCGCATAAGCCGTGAAGGTCGCAACGCATCATTACTTAAAACCTCGTAACAAATAACACATTGTGGTTGCTCAGAACCAGATTTAGTCGTCACAGTAAAACCAAACTTGATGTAATCTTTTTTTTTCTAGAAGTACTCATGTTTTCGCTATTTTTAAAAGTATCGTGCGGAACGGTCAGCGAAACACACTTCACTTGCAGCATGCATCGAGTCAGGGCGCGTACACATAGAACATCCGTTTTACAGGTCCGTTTAAACGTATATGTTATTAGCGTATGTAGTTGTATGAGCGAGTTCATACAGAATACAGTATTCCGGATCCAGTAAAAAATACTGATCCGACAAATTAAGCAGCAATCCGTTTTACAGGTCCGTTTAAACGTATATGTTATTTGCGTATGTAGTTGTATGAGCCAGTTCACACAGTATTCCGGATCCAGTAATACTATACTAATCCGTTTTATCGGATTGAAACCGCACGAGGCTTTGCACGGGGGTGCGCGGGGTGCGATGTGCTACACACAGCCGCCATTTGCCGGTTTCATTCCTAGAGTAGTGCACGTGTCCAGTGCTATCATAATCATGGCAAGCAAGGCGTTTGAAAAATATGTTGAGCAAGAAGATTTGATAAATTGTGTTGAAAGTAGACCAGTTCTTTGGGACAAAACACTGGAGATTTATAAAGATAAAATTGCAAAAACCGCAGCTTGGCGCGAAATATGCGGTATTCTAAAGGAGGATTTTGAAGCTATGGAACAAAAAGAAAGACAAGAATTTGGTAAGTATTTATTTTATATTGTAATGGAGACATTGTTTTTTATTTTAAATAGCTTCATTCTGCCAAGAAACTGACCCAGATTCGGACACGAAATAGTTTTCGAATTCCGTTCGAACTGAATTTGCAGTTCGACCACCTCGTAGCGTTTCATCATCAGGTAGGCTATTGAAATGAAATGCTTCAGATTCGGATGTGTTGCCATCCTTTAAGCCCTCTTTTTCCCTTACAAAGTTGTGTAGAACGGTACATGCCTTAACTATCCATATAGCTGTTGTTTTGTTGACGTCTAGAGGCCGGTGGAATACTCTCCACTTATTAGCAAGAATACCAAATGCACATTCAACGTATCGTCTAGCTCTGGTCAAACGATAGTTATATTAGGTCCTTACATATGAAATTGGCGTTTTTCGTACTGGCCACTTTAATCACGAATTTCTCCTCTTTGGTAAGGAATTCCAAATTCAAATTTGTACAGCTATTTACTCATGTATTTGTGCTTCGATGACCGTCATTCATTTGTTTTTTTTCTTCTGTTTTTTCTGTTTGCGTCACTCATTTTACAAAATGGAAAATTTAAAATATCGCATTATTTACGAGTACGAGTTCCGCCGTGGCACTAGTGCTGCGGAAACGACTCGAAGGGTGAATGATGTGTATGGCGGTCATGTTGCAAAAGAAAACACAGTTCGTTTTTGGTTCCAACGTTTTCGTTCTGGAAATTTCGACCTGCAGAACAAGCCCCGTGGACGGCCTGAGACCCAAGTTGATAATGGAGAATTGAAGGCTATTGTGGAAGCGGACCCATCGCAAACCACGTCCGAGTTAGCTGCAGGCTTCGATGTTAGTGATAAAACTGTTTTAATTCACTTGAAGCAAATTGGGAAGATTAAAAAGCTTGAAAGGTGGGTACCTCACGAATTGACTGAAGCAAACCGGCAAACGCGCGTCGACTGCTGCGTTACATTACTGAACCGGCACAACAATGAAGGTATTTTAAACCGAATCATTACCTGTGATGAAAAATGGATTCTTTACGATAATCGGAAGCGCTCAGCGCAATGGTTGGATCCTGGCCAGCCAGCCAAATCCTGCCCCAAGCGAAAATTAACCCCAAAAAAGTTACTTGTAAGCGTTTGGTGGACTAGTATTGTTCATTACAGTTTTCTCAAATCTGGCCAGACTATTACAGCTGATGTCTATTGTCAGCAATTACAAACCATGATGGAAAAGCTAGCGGCTAAACAACCAAGGCTGGTCAATCGCTTCACGCCACTGCTGCTTCACGACAACGCCAGACCACACACTGCGCAACAGACGGCTACCAAATTAGAAGAGCTTGAATTGGAATGTCTTAGACATCCTCCGTACTCCCCGGACCTTGCTCCAACAGATTACCATTTTTTTCGCAATTTGGATAACTTTTTGCAAGGGAAAAAATTCAACTCCGATGGGGCAGTCCAAATCGCCTTCAAAGATTTTATTGATTCCCGTCCGACTGGTTTTTTTAGTAAAGGGATCAATGAACTACCTATAAGATGGCAAAAGTGCATTGAAAACAATGGTTCATACTTTGATTAATTAAATATATTATATTAAAAAATATTCGACATTTTGTTCCTTCCATACAAAACGCCAATTTCATATGTAAGGACCTAATATATATAGTACTTTTAGGAACCAGGAGTGATAAACAAATAAAAAAAAACAATTCAAACTAACCTAAAACTAATTTACTTGAAAATTAACTTTATTTGAACAACAAAACAAGGTATTCTTAGATTAAACCGAATTCACGCTAAAACTTAGCTTACTTAAACAATCATTCACAAAACAACACAACTTTGATGAAAATTGACCGTTAAAACAATTCAACAATAATGTAAAACAACCGTTAACTTTCAAATCAAAATATCAAAACAAAATAATAACCACAGAGTAAAAATAAATGGAACGGACTCACAGTACGTGGTATCGACACCAACCACCTTTCTCTCCGATGTCTAAGCAGCAAATGGGCCTGAGACCTTTTTTTTTTTTTTTTTATGAATGGCATCTCGCAGTTCAACCAAGGAGGATGTCGTCTGCTTAACCGGGCGAATCCTGTGGGTGCCTTAAAAATTAAGACCTCCAGCCAGGGTATAAACTTATAAACTAAGCGACTACACGCTAAGGGCACCCCCTGTGGGGTACGAGCCTCGGCTTAGGGCGTCGCTGAGGGACAGCAAGGGACAGGCTGGATCTGAGTGATATTATTTATGGACTATTTTAACTTACTGGCTCAGCAGCGCGGGCTGGCTCTTGCAAGGGACGGGTGGGGCAGTTACCGGGACGTCGCGACGGGCCTCGTCGGCGAGGACGGAATGACGGCGCTTTGCGTCTGAATTTGCGGAGAGTGCTAGTCTCCCTGCTGCTCTCCTGGAGCAGGGTTATAGCATCGTCAGGAGTGACGAGGGTATGACGGGGACGACGAATTAAACTTATTCGCGAGGGATCGTATCGAGCGGCCAATGCGATAAGGGGGTTGCGATGTTTTAACGCGGAGTCAAAGAAGCGCTTGGTAAGGCGCTTCATGAATTGAACGACGGTGGGGATTCTTAAGTCTAAGTGAAGACTATCGTTACGGACGTAAAAGGGGGCTCCCGTGATTTTACGAAGGAATCGGTTTTGCAAGATCTGCATCTTATGAAGGAAACGCGGGTTGGCGTGGGCGAACACGACACATGCGTATGTCATGATGGGACGGATGACCGCGGTGTATAAACGCAATTTGCACTTGAGTGACAATTTGCTTTTTGCCTGAATTAAAAAGTGAAGCCTACCCATAGCAAAGGCAGCGCGCGAACGAGCCGCTTTGATATGTGCCGCGAAGGACAAGTGACTGTCTAGAATGACACCTAAGTATTTGGCTTGCTTCTCCCAGGGGATAGGCTTGCCGTACATAGAGATCGGACTGGGGATCGGAGGATTAAAGCGCGGTTTGGAGTAAATAACCGCCTGACTTTTACCGGGATTCACCTCGATTCTCCATTTCCTGAACCAAGCGCCTAGGACGTCGGCTGAGGTCTGGAGGGTACGGGCGATAGCGTTTGTACAGCGGCCAGTATAATAAATGGCCGTGTCATCCGCGAACAGAGCTAACTGAGCTTTTTTGCTCTTGGGAATATCGCTAGTGAACAGCGTGAAGACGAGGGGGGATAAGACGGAACCCTGAGGGACACCGGCCCTAATAGGATGAGGGGAAGAAAATGAGGCCCCTATGCGATAGCGGAAGGTGCGGTTCGACAAAAAGTCCCGTAAGATGAGCACGAGACGGTCCGGCACTCCTAGTGAGTACAGCTTGTATAATAAGCCGTTGTGCCAGACTTTGTCGAAAGCTTTCGCTATGTCGAAGAATAGTACGCCCGTCATCGCCCCGCGCTGGAAGCCAGCGCTCATGTGTTCGACGATGCGGTGGACCTGTTGGATACACGAATGTTCGGTCCTGAAGCCGAATTGCTCGTTGGGAATGAGACTCTTGGTCTCGGCGAAGTCTCTGAGTCGCTTATAAATAAGTCTCTCATAGATTTTGCCGAGTGCGTTCAGGAGACTGATGGGTCGGTAACTCGTGGGCTCAGACTTGGGCTTGCCTGGCTTGGGGATACTGATGACAGTGGCCTCTTTCCATATCTGGGGGAAGAAGTTGTTGCTCAAGGCGCCATTGAAGATGGCCGCTAAAAGGATGATGAGCTGAGCGGGGAGGAGTTTGATTACCCTATTGGTGATACCGTCGGAGCCGGGAGCTTTCCGTGGTTGAAGACTTTTGATGATGTCTTGCACCTCGTCGGGCGTGACGAGGGGCAGAGGATCATTGGGGTCTTCTACGGGAGGTAGGGCAGCTCTACGTTCTACTTCTGCGTTCACCTTGTCGAGGTGACGCTTGATGACCGGTTGTGAGCTAGGGGAGCACTGGGACTCTAAACTGTCTGCTAGGCATTCTGCCTTTTCAGAGTCATCGAATGCGACGCTTTTGTCCGGACGAATGAGCGGGGGCATCGAAGCCTCCTCGGTAGCGCGCATTCTTCTCTGTAGTTGCCAAAAGGCTTGATGGGTGGGTTCCAGTTCGCTGAGCTCATTGTCCCAACGATTCGAACGATGCTCACTAGTGCGTTTCCTTACAGCACGCTATAATGAGCGCATGTGAGCCTTGTTCGCGTCGCAGGGAAAATGGCTGTAGGCACGAATGGCCGCGTTCTTCTCGGTTATCAGATCACGTACGTCAGCGGGTAGACGCCAGCGATGATCACTCATTGCTGGGACTTCCCGTGAACAATCCTTTAGTATGGATTGAACGTGCTCTGTAAACGAGTCGATAGCGGCCGTCGTGTCTGCGACCGAAACTATGTGGTCGGGGATGGCGTCCAGGTGAGGTGACGTGGCGGAGTTCAGCTTTTCACTGACTTTCCTCCAGTCAGTTATCACTTGGAGTTGGGCAGGTTTGGGCTGGCTGGGGTCAGAAGGGCCCGAGCGAGGAACTAAGTGAAGAAAAACTGGGCGGTGATCGGAGTCTAGCTCGTGAATCGTCTCAATAGTATGCAACCTAAGGTTGATATTTTTGAGAAGCGCTAAGTCGAGTACGTCGGCGCGGTGCGCGGGGTCGTGGGGAAAGTGAGTGGGTTCCATAGGCGCGATGGGGTCAAAGTCAAGTCTGTCACCTAAGTTGAAGAGGGCTCTTCCTCTGGGATTGGTCGTCGAACTATTCCAGGCGGGGTGCTTGGCGTTGAGATCACCCGCTATGATAACGGAGTCACTCAAGCCGAATAGGGAAGTCAGGTCGTCCATGAGAGGTGTATGATCCTCTGATGAACTAGCGGGAGGAATGTACGCGGAAACGATGGTGATAGGCTGGTGACCGGTCATACCAAGCCGACAAATGGATACCTCGAGGAGAGACTTTAAGGGAGGAGGATCTAGAGGGATGCAGTGCAATTCCTTCTTGTAATAAATTAACGTACCGCCTTTGTGACAGCGCAACCGATCGTTGCGAACTACGCGATAGTTGGCAATTTTCGGGTCGCGATGATAAGGCTTGAGGAAGGTTTCCTGGATGAGGAGAATATCTAATTGATGGTCGCGCAAAAACGAGGCGATCTCATCACGTTGGTCTCTAATGCCGTTGGCGTTAAAATAACCTAACTTGAGGGAACGGGGTTTGAAGCAACTTAAATTTTTGTTAGCCATTGGAAGGTTTATTTAAAAGTAAGTTCTCGGAGGTTCGTGAGGATCGTGGGATATGACTCCCAGATGCGTAACATTGTTTCGGCATCACCATTGGCAGCTTCGATTTCGTCTGCCATACGGTCGGCTTCTGCGGTGACAAAAGCACCAAAGGCCTTGGTGATGATCTCGTAATTCCTTCTACCGCGTCCGGCCGCGGCGCCGGAGGCCACGGGACGAGGGGGCGCGGGTTGAGAAGGCGCGAGTTGAGAGAGCGCGGGTTGAGAAGGCGCGAGTTGAGAGAGCGCGGGTTGAGAGGGCGCGGGAACGATTTCGCGAGTAATGGGCATCTAAGAGCCCGGGAATGGTATTGGGCTTAGCCTGAGCGAGAGCTGGGAACGCTCGCTGGTGGCTCTGCTGAGTCCATGGGATGGGCCTCTGTGGACTGAGGCGCTCTGGCATCTGCGAGGAGGGAAACCTCACAGAGGGGCTTTCACGTTGCTGGCGGGCGTGGGCACGCTTCGCCAACTTCGAGGAGGATGGTTTGGGTGCTTTGGGGCAGCCTCGGTAGTTAGCCGGATGCCCGGACTGGCCGCATAGCACACAGCTGGGTGGCTCTGTGCAGAGAGCGATGTCCTTCGGTCGTGGGCAGTCAGCAGTGCCGTGGTCGCCCAGGCACTTGACGCACCTGTGAGGCGCGTAGCAGTTCCTCTGACTGTGCCCGTAGAGTTGGCATCGGTGGCATTGACCGATGACGTGGGACCTGTACGGTTTCTCGACTGCTATGCCTGTAAGCGAGCAGACGGAACGGATTTTAAAAATGGGATGATGACCCTCCACTGGTTCGCAGACGACCAGTACCATATCGTACTGTTCGCCTCCTCTCGCTTTGTGAAGGCGGTGGACGGCCAAGACTGGGATGTCCTGGGCCTTGAGGTCTTCTAGGATGTCGGTTGACGGGATCTCCTTCGGGACGCGCCTGATCACCACACGGGTGGGCGCTTCCTCTGGGAGGGTGTAGGTGTGGAAGGCGATGTTCCTTCCACGCAGTTGACGGATCAGCTCCCTGTAATCAGAAGCGGACGGGACTGTTATTTTAATACCCTGCTGGGTGTTGGTGGCCTTTGTGTACTGGATCTTGTGAGCCAGACACAACTTGGACACGTCGGTCCATTTGGCTTTCTCTTGAAGAAAGACCGGAGGAGGAGGTTTCAGCTTTTTAGCTGAAGTCGCAGCGGGGGCAACGCTAGGGCTAGCTGGCCGGCTGGTATGAGCAGCGGCGGCGGAGGTCGAGGGGAGGGGAGAGGGAGGGCAGGTGGGCGCTTCGGCAGCTTTTTTGGCCTTGGTGGCCTGTGAGCTTTTGCCCTTCTTCCTCTTTCCCTTTCCGACGAGTTGGTATTCGTCTTCAGATGTCGACGTGATATCCGAGAATTCGGCATTCTCGGAATCGGATACCGGGCATGACGTGTCCATAATTTCAGGTGCGGACGACACCTGTGTCGGCGCCATTGTTCCACGAACAATGGAATTATCGGGGTCCGATTTCACGGAACCCTTTGTCGGTACCATTGTACTGCGAACAATGGATTTCACGGGGTCCGGTTTCTCAGAACCCTTTGTCGGCCCGGACAAAGGGCGAGTCACCGGCGGCGGGATTAGCTCGCTAAGTGGCCTGCCTTTGTCGGCAGGCGGCGGCGAGAGCGGGCTGTCGAGACAGTCACTGAACTGCGCAATGGAATTGCGCTCCAGTGCTGCGAGTTCGGCGCCATATTTCGCCTCTAAATGAGGCAAATCCTTGAAGAGACGTTGAAGAAACGCCAATATGGCGTTCTCCGACGCCATAATGGAAAAATAGCCCTAAGGCGGTTAGAAGTTAACCGGCATGAGTGAAGCTCACCTAAGGCCCTAAAAATCCTAACTCCCCGGGTGGGTGGGCCCGGGGGTGTGTAGCCCCCCTGTCGGGATTGTGTATGACAGGGAGGTGAGTACTGTAATGAATAAAGGATTTAAAGGGTTTTCTAATTAATTAAAGCACTTAGAATAGTTTAAAGAATATATTTTAAATCATTTTCTTTTACATGTCTTCTAGCAAAGCTGTCAACCTATTCTCTTTTCTAAAACAACCTGAGTATTTGAACAAGTCTTTTAACAGCCAGTATTGTTTTAGTTATAAAACCTCTTACATGAGCTACGCCCACCCTTATGAATAAAAGGATCAACGTATATCTTAAGTGAAACTTAACTTTTATTCATTAAGTTCGAATACTCAAGGACCTACCTAACCTATACTAGAATTCCTACCTATGGGGCAATATAAAATAGGCACGCCTCTGGAGAGGTAATTTCAATACGATGACCGGTATAATATAGTTTGTCACTCCATTTAGAGTTATAATAGTTATACATTAACTTGTGCTAACGTGCACTTAACAAATCTTAAATCAAAGTATTGAAATTTTGTCGCAGCAAAACCCCGAAAAGCAACGATACGTACCCCTGAACAAATATATGAAAAGCTCATATATACCCAGATGGGGTTGAAAAATAAAATAAAACTGTACATCATAATCTTTAACTCCATCGGACGCGATTGAGTCTCAAGGAAGAAAATCTAGTGCTTGCTTGTTTACTGGTATTATATGCATAACATACTAAAGGTAAATAACTACACCAATTACGCTGGTACACTACTTCCGGGGTTTGGAGGTGTCAAGGAAGTAGTGTCAGATAGAGGATCAGTTTTCACATCTCGTTTAGTCAAAGAAACTGTTTGTTATTTTGGGGCTAAATCTCGTTTCACCACAGCATTTCATCCGGCGACGAATGGTTTAGTTGAAAGATTTAATAGAACGTTGACCCAGATGCTATCTATGTATGTTTCAAATGACCAGCGTAATTGGTGTAGTTATTTACCTTTAGTATGTTATGCATATAATACTAGTAAACAAGCAAGCACTAGATTTTCTTCTCTGGTAGATACTCGCTTGCTCTTTACGAGGGGTACAATTTATTCCTCTATTTGGGGCTAAAAGAAAAAATCTTCACACAATATTTGACGCTTTGTGCACGCGTAAAATATTTTATTTGTATTTGTGTTTTTGCGCCTCCACCAAATGTAATGAATAAAGGATTTAAAGGGTTTTCTAATTAATTAAAGCACTTAGAATAGTTTAAAGAATATATTTTAAATCATTTTCTTTTACATGTCTTCTAGCAAAGCTGTCAACCTATTCTCTTTTCTAAAACAACCTGAGTATTTGAACAAGTCTTTTAACAGCCAGTATTGTTTTAGTTATAAAACCTCTTACAGTACCTAAGGTGTGCCCTAAGCTTGTAAACCCGCTGCTAGTCTTATTGAGCAGCGGGGCCCTAGGGTCGTAAGACCGGTCCGGGGCGCTGGGGTTGACACACCCAGACGACCCGGGTGAATGCTGAAAGAGAACGGGGTTAAGCAACTGGGCGCGACTAGGAGATCCCCCAAGGCCGTGTGTTCAGTGCCCTTCCAATTTTGGTCACCCCTGAAGGGGGTAAACTCGGTGTATCGGGTCAACACCTCTTGGCTTCGTTGGCACCGTAAGGTTTCCACCAAGAACCACGAAACAGTGGATTTTCCCAGAGGGGGCAAGTATAACGTTTGACACAATCTCCAAAAGAGAAGTACTGTAACAAGAGCTGTCTTGAAAAAGACAGCAATTGTTGCGGGCGTAGTCCGAGACTACGGATGACGTCACGCGAGCGTGACGAATCGGCGAGCACTGACACAACACAATAGCGGCGGGGCGAGCAGGTAGCACGTCCGTACGCGGTGGCGGTTGGGCAGCGAGTGGGCCTGAGACCCACTGACACCTGTCTTTTATAGAAAGTTGGTGGGGATCGACTCCACATATTGTGATTTCTGCTTATACGGCCTCTCCTGATCGTGCACCGTCCTCGGCTGCACTGATGACGTCTTCTTCTGAAGAGCTGATGGAAGGCACGGCGACATCTTGCTCGCCATGTTCGCCCATGCTTGATTCGCGTGCTCTCGAAGAAGCAGGACCAGTAGTCACACCTGAGGGCTCACCAATGTCTTCGGGATGATCGTCATCGCAATCTGTGTAACAATCGAGTCGTTAGTTAAATCACGACGACATACGTTGTTGCCTAGTCTGTCATTCATCACACAAACAAGGCCCTCATACAAAAACACTCTCATGACATTAGCTAAAGCACTTCGCTTTCAAAAGTATGCATACATCATCTCACAAAAGTCTCTCTCAAATCATACTTGAACTTGTACAAGTTCCCACGTTAAAAACGTGGACCAGCACAGAGGCTGCCAGGCCTGGTGCTCATCCAGAGGACAAGACTTCACGCTCATCCGAAGACAAGACTTCACGCTCATCCAGAGGACAAGACTTCACGCTCATCCAGAGGACAAGACTTCACGCTCATCCAGAGGACAAGACTTCACGCTCATCCAGAGGACAAGACTTCACGCTCATCCAGAGGACAAGACTTCACGGGCAGCACCCAATACGCGCACGCAGGACGCACGTCTGCCGAGGCCCGACACTCGAGGATATTGGCCTCAGGAACACACCACGACTGCACCATCACCAGCAGCTGGTTCAATCAGCAAGGCAACCACTCGCCTTTCACTCGCACGCATGCTGACCAATCACACGTACTTCCTTAACATAAGAAACAACAAGTTAAAACATAGTTGAAACTTACTTTCGAAAAATGCAGCACAACTCTCAGGACACCATTCGCCTTTCCAAGGTATCATATACTGAGCTGCGGCCTGAGTCGTTTTGCCTCTAGCACCGCTAAGTAACTTTAGCTCGTAGCGATCACTAGGTAACACCTTAATGATGCGGTATGGTCCTCTCATACCAGGATCGAGCTTTCCAGTAGACTGTGTGTACTTGATGACAAACACTTGATCGTTGACCTGGAATTGTTTTGGCGGGTGTCTTCGACGATTTACCCGAGAATCTTGACTATCTCGATTTTTGTCAAGCGACGCTTTAGCAGAGCTTCTACTGAGTTCCCTCATGGCTTCGCGATTAGGGCTGGAGTTCTCGATGGCAACATCGCGGATCAGTGCACGAATCACAGGAGTGGTCGCATTAGTACCAATTAATAAATACAAAGCGGAATATTGTGTGGTTTTTTGTTTTGTTACATTTAAAACTAATTGAATTTTACCTAACACATCAGACCAAGTTGAAGTTTTATTGCTGCTCTCTATGCGGAGCAAATTAAGAACGGTCCTCACATAACGCTCGGCTTGCCCGTTTGAATGATGCATCTCGGGCGTTATGTGATGGATGTCACAACCCATTTCAGATACCCAACTAGTAAAAGCTGACGCTTCGAACATACGACCACGGTCGCAAACAATTAGCTTTGGTGTACCAAATAAAGAAATTGCGTTCCCAAAGACCCGTTTTAATTCACTTGCATCCTGTCTATACATAGGATAGAGTAAGCAAAATTTGGTAAATGAATCGACCAAAACTAGCACAAACTTATAACCGTTGGATTCTGGTAATGGACCTAAGGCATCAACGTGTACGGTATTAAACGGAATGTCAGATTTTTCCCATGATGTAATGGGCTGACGTGGGGCTCTTGGTACACGTTTCTTAGAAATACAAACTAAACAGTGGGAAGTGTACTTTCGAACGAATTGTTTTAGGCCAGGGAACCAAAAATGTTTTAAAATTAGGTCATAAGTCTTGTCGGCCCCAATATGCTCGTGCTCGTCATGGAAAACCCGCAGTAAGCTAAGCCTATGCCCTTTTGGTATGTAACAAAGTAAACGAGTCTCCTCACCTACGGGTGAATAGCGATAATAGAGCATATCGTTTTGGCATGCGTACCGATTGGGATCTAAGTTACCGTCTTCCAATTTTCGAATGAGGTCGCGAGTCTCGGAGTCGGCTGCCTGGGCCATCTGTGCCCAATTCAAGGGTCGTTCTATGTTATTAACTTGCAACGCTGGTGGATTTCTACTCAGATAATCTGCATGACCCATCATAACTCCTTTACGATATTGAATTTCAAAATTGAAGTCCTGCATGTATATCCACCAGCGTGCAACTCGAGGAAGAAGATCCTTCTTCCGCTCGGTGGCCTTCAAGGCATTGCAATCAGTAATGATCTTAAAACTTATACCAACCAAGTAATGACGAAAATGTTGCAGTGCCTTGACGACCGCCAGCGTTTCCAATTCATATGAATGGTATTTAGGCTCCGCGCCTTGAGTGACTCTACTGAAATAGGCTACCACTCGTTTGTTACCATCCACGTGAACCTGCATGAGTATTGCACCGTATCCTGCACTACTAGCGTCGGTGTGCAGCTCAGTAGGAAGGCTCGGGTCGAAAATCGCAAGTATAGGCTCGCTAATTAATTGCTTTAAGAGCTCTTGTCGGACACGCTCCTGTTCGGGTCCCCAGTCGAATTTAACGTCTTTCTTAGTGAGACGCGAGATACATGCGGTTTTGGTCGCGTAGCCTTCAATGTATCGCCGAAAATATCCTGCAAGACCCAAAAATTGGCGTACCTGCTTAACGTTAGTCGGAGTAGGTGAGTTGACCAACGCTTCAATTTTATGCGTACTCGGCCTTACCTGACCATGACTGATTACACGTCCCAGGTACTCTATTTTCGTGACAAGGAAGGAACACTTTCGCAAATTAACAGAGAAACCCGCCTCAGTTAAAGTCTTTAAAACGTCGCGTAACAGCGAAACGCCATCATCAATGGACATACTTAGAATAAGTACGTCATCAATATACACCAGAACGCTACCATTCTCTATGAATTTGCGCAAAGTGTTATTAATAATCCGCTGATAAACAGTGGGAGAATTACATAAGCCAAACGGCATTTTTAGATACTCATAATGAGCTTCGGGAGTTACGAAGCCGGTTTTGTGGATCGAGCCCTCATCAATGGGGATCTGATGGAATCCGGATGCCATATCCAATGATGAGAAGAATTTTGAGCCCCCAAGCCGATCAATATGGTCGTCGATCAAGGGTAGGGGATACCTATCCCTGACGGTAATGCGATTGAGTGCTCGGAAGTCAACACACATTCGGTCTGAGCCGTCCTTCTTCTTGACCAAGATTATAGGACTTGCGTACTCAGAATCAGACTCTCTAATGATCTTTTTGTCTAATAAGTCTTGACAAATCTCGCGAACCTTAAGTTTTTCGGGATATGACAAACGGTACGGATGGTATGCGACTGGCACGTCGCTTGTCAGGCTGATGTGCATTTTGCCCGTTTTCACAGTCGTAGTTGCTGTACCAGATATTAAAAACGGAGAGAACTCTTTAATGACAACCATCAGCCTAGCAAGCTCCACACCTTCAAGGGGCGTATTTATTTCTTCCGACTCAATAGCGTTCAACGCATTTACTTGTAGTGCCCTATCCGATGTATGGGTCAGGTATTGCTTATGTTTCGTACGAATAAACGTAACGCCATCGCGATTCAGAACATCCGTCCCTATTATAATGGGCGTATTCATATACGACGCGGGTACTATGACAAAGTCAACTTCAAGCGCGATGTTACGAAACTCAACCGTTAAGGGAATGTATTCATGAGCAACAAACTCTTTGTCGCCTATACCTTTCAGAGAACAGTTAATCGGCCTGCGAGAGCCAGAGAAGTAATTGACAACCGCAGATGATATCAGAGACACATTGAGTGCGCCACTATCTATCAAAATATCGACGGGTATGCCCTGAATGACAGCCGTGCTTATGTCGTTATTACCCTTCGTGGTTGAGAGTTCATTGCATAAATTAACCTTACGGTGGTTATTATTATTGCTTTGAACCTGAGAGCGAGCTTTTGTAAAGCAATCACTTTCTTTGTGGCCTTGCTTTTTGCAAAAAGAACAAATAACCGGTTTAAAACTATTATCGGTCTTTTTAGGGCACTTATCTCTTAAATGACCAGTGTCACCGCAAGTAAAACATTTAATTTCAGGTCTACCGGAGCTATTAGGATTACGATTTTTAACTGCACTAAAATTGGATGGCTTAGATCTGGCAAAATTGCGGTTATCAAATTTGCGGGTAGACTTAATGTAGGTAGCTAAAAATGAAACCAGATTTTCCGTCGTTAAGTCGGCGTTGGTAGCGGCAGCACGCACTTGTATATCACTGATACCAAATATTACTATTTGAACCATAAGCTCTTCGCTTAACCCTTTTACTGTACGTAAACGCAATAACGAACGACGCGCATATTCAGCATAGGACAAAAACTTTTCTGATGTTGAGTTGATCACCTCGTGTAGAATCTGCGCGTAGTCCATCTTTCGCGGACACAGGGATTTAAATTCCCTAACGAAGTTGGACCAGGAGCGTTCGTTAGTTGCCCACTCGTTTAACCAAGTTTTCGCGTCACCCTTAAGGCAATTAGCCACACGGGAAAAACACTCATAATCGTCCCAATGATTCACCCGTTTAGCCCGCTCCACTTCGTCGCACCACACCTCAAAGTTATTTACGGCAGGATCAAAATTTGACACATAATAATTACTGGGTCTTGGTCTTGTTAATGAACCCAATGCTTCAACTAGCGCTTGTGTCGCCAAAGCACCATTTTTATCAAGCGGGGGTGTGCTACAACGAATGGACGACGGTACATGCGAACCACTGGCCGTATTTTCCTCAATAGCAGTTAATCGCGACATAATTGATCCTAAGGCGTCCTTTACCGAATCATCTTGAGGGTAGGACCGAGTTTTACTTGAATGACGACGCGAACAAACTGTAGGAGACCTCGACCTTTCGCGCATGCGATAATTGTCACCAGAGCGGGAACGATCACGGCGTGAATGAGTTTTGTCACACCGTGAACGCGATCTGACACGGCGTGAACGAGAACGGCTTTCATGATAACGTGAATGCGACCTGTCACGACGTGAACGCGAGCGCGACCTTCGCCGTGAAGGGGAACGATTCCTACTTCGACGCGAATGCGAGCGCGACCTATCACGACGTGTGTAAGAACGAGTTCTACTGCGGCGCGAATGCGAACGTGTCTTATCACGACTCGAACGCCTATCGTTTCTACAACTGCCCTCAACTTCGGATCGAAACGGAGGCGTCCTTACTGACCTTTCACGTGAAGAACGACGCATTTTGTTCGAAAATCAACGGTTGCTTGCCTGTTTGTGAGCGAGATCCTATCCCACTTCTGATTTTAGGAACCAGGAGTGATAAACAAATAAAAAAAAACAATTCAAACTAACCTAAAACTAATTTACTTGAAAATTAACTTTATTTGAACAACAAAACAAGGTATTCTTAGATTAAACCGAATTCACGCTAAAACTTAGCTTACTTAAACAATCATTCACAAAACAACACAACTTTGATGAAAATTGACCATTAAAACAATTCAACAATAATGTAAAACAACCGTTAACTTTCAAATCAAAATATCAAAACAAAATAATAACCACAGAGTAAAAATAAATGGAACGGACTCACAGTACGTGGTATCGAAACCAACCACCTTTCTCTCCGATGTCTAAGCAGCAAATGGGCCTGAGACCCACTGACACCTGTCTTTTATAGAAAGTTGGTGGGGATCGACTCCACATATTGTGATTTCTGCTTATAGTACATAAATAAAATAAAATTAAACTGAACTGAACTAAATTATAAAATTACCTAATTAAAATAAATTGATTTAAACATTAGTAATACTTTTTTGCTTCCTATTATTTACTGACCGATTAGTTCTTGCACTGTCAATTTGACTTATCCACTGACCAATATGGTAATTAATTACTGACAAGTCTATTCTACCTTCTTATTCGCCTTTCACTTACTAAGCTATTGACAACCATCTTATATTATTATTTACTTGCTTCAGGAAAATATGTTATAAAAAAATGGAATTCGACTAGAGATGCCTGGATACGAACATTGAGTGAGAAAAAGAAATTGAAGAAATCTGGAGCTGCTGCCTCAAATACCAAGCCTTACAAATATCACAATCAAATGTTATTTTTGAAAAAAGTTGTCACCCCAGGTGATACACACGAGAACGTCCCTGCTAATGACAACATCACGGAAACAGTAGAAAGTAATAAAGACAACGAAGATGAACCTGATCAGATTACGGAACAAAGTGGTAGTGACAGACAAAAGGAAAGACAAAATTTAGCCCCGCCGCAACGCAAGGCAATCAAAAGAAATGTGAATGAAGTAGACGCCAAAATGATTGAATACATGAATGATCAGTTAAAAAAAAGTAAAAATGAGTTTGAAGATCCCAATTTATCCTTCTTCAAAGGTATTTTGCCGCAACTGGCTTCACTTAATGGCGATCAAATTTTAGAATTTCAGTCTGGAGTGATAAACCTTTTACAAAATATTAAAAGTAGAAGATATGGAGATATGGTCAGTCAAACTACGAGTGGCCTCCATATTCACAAAGTTCTAGCACTCCTCACTACCACACCCAAGGTTATTTTAGTAGGCCACATCATCTTGACTCTACACCATCAGTAGAAGGTTCGCCATCAGTAGAATCTACATTCAGCCAGGAGTCAGACTTGCCAGATCTGTCTATGTTTTGAAATAAATCTTCATTTTTGTAAACCTTTTTGTCATTTTAAATTTTAATTGATAATAACAAAAATTAAAGTTCTTACCTTAAAAATATCGCTAGTTTTACTTCAGGGCACAAGCTTTTCCTCCAGTTTGTGTCTTTCTTTTTTAAATCCTTTTCTAATCGTTTAAGAAGGTCATCAAAAGTAGACGTCGTCATTCGGAAATAAGTAAAAAATTTAGATTCGTCTTCTTTCAGCTGACGCACAACAGCACCACGACAAAATCTTTGCCTTAATAGTGGATGTATCCAATAACGCCGGGGCTTCCTCCGCCGCAGACGACGATAGTACCAATACAACACGACAACGTCCATTCTCGTAGAAAGTAGGCGATACACTGAAGAACGAAAGTCCAGTAGCGTCGGATCTGTTAAAATCGGTCCTGTAAATGCTGTGTGAATATTACCTCCAGTAGCGTCGGATTTGTTAAAATCGGTCCTGTAAATGCTGTGTGAATATTACCTCCAGTAGCGACGGATCAGTTAAAAAGGATCCTGTAAAACGGATGTTCTATGTGTACGCGCCGTCACTGAGTGAAAGGGAGCGGGGCGCGGACGGGGTAATGCGACAAGCGCGGGCGGCGCGGCGCGGGGGCGGTGGTCGCGTCTTGACTTGTCGCTGTTGCAGTCCGTCGCTCGCAGTTAAAAGCGCGCGAAATTATGAATTTTATTTTTTTAAGCCACTCATCGCGCCCCCCTTTGGATCACCCTACGCCCCCCAAGTGGGGCGCGCCCCACTGGTTGGGAACTCATGACAAAATAGTTTTAAAACTTTTGAAAGACTTTTTAAATAACGGTCATTCTGTCTACATGGACAATTTTTATAATAGTGTGCAGTTAGCCGAAACTTTAATATTTAAAAAAAACATACTGCACAGGAACATTACTGGCTAAAAGAAAAAATAACCCGAAAGCTGTGGTAATCAAAAAACTTTTAAAAGGTGGAACTATTTACAGGTACAATGGAAAAGGTGTTTGTGTCTGTAATTGGAAAGACAAGAGAGATGAGCTCACTATTTCCACTGAGCATTCACCCCAACTGATGCCAGTGGAAAATAGGCGTGGTCGTGTGGTCAACAAACCAAATATGGTTATAAAATACAATAAATATATGAAAGGTGTTGATCGACACGACCAAATGTTAGCCTATTATAAAAGTGAGCACAAGTCAATAAGGTGGTACAAAAAAATAGGGATTCACATTTTACAAATGTTGCTATTAAATTCCTTTTTTTTGTACCAAAAAGGTACAGGCAGTACTCTTTCCCTAGAACCATTTAGGGAAAAGTACTGCTTGAACTTCTCCCCCCTTTATCTGACACATTTGCGCCTCAAAAAGCAAAACATATGCCAAAAGAACTGGATAGAATACATGATATGAATTTAATGTAGTTATAGCATCGAATGTCTTTTCTTGAGATGTTTTTGAGATTTACACAGATTATTAGTTATGTAAATTTCTGCCAAAAAGTTTATTTACATAAGTCATAATAATCATGCCATCTCACTCGCACCCACCCATATATACTGTCTCGCGCTCGCTCCTACAGCTACCCTACATGCTTGTCTGGCAAGGGGTTGGAACTATCAAAAATGTCTGGCTAATGAGGAAACATTATCTAATTTTTACCTAAGTATTATTATAAAAAACAGCTTTTATACTAAAACCTAAGTTGAATTATAATTTCATTAACATTAAGGGTGTCTGGCCAGCGGTTGCCACGATGTAAAGTGTCTGGCAATTAATGGCGTGATTTTTAATAATATCCTGAAGGTAATACCAAAAAATCACACTTTATAATTTGATGAATTTAAATCGGTATTTTACACACCTTTAGTACCGTTTACCTGCCAAAGCCAGGGTAGCCCAAACTTCATAATGGTCCATCGTTCTTACCTGTGTTAGGAGCATGCGCTGACAAGTTTTCAGCTTTTATAAAATAACGAAGGTCTGGGGTTCACGGGCTCTTGCTCTATAATACTTGATATTATCAAGTATTTAAATAATACAATGTGTATTTAGTATTTTTATTATCAAGTTGATAATAAAAATACTAAATACACATTGTATTATTTACTTACCTTCATATAGCTCTTTGAAACCGTTATGATTGCCTTGAAAGTTTCTGGAATAATGGTTCCCAGGCACTGTGCAGAAATTGCAGTTTCAAATTTCAGATTTTCATATGTCGTTCCTGAGGCTAAAAAACGAAGTGTAGCACATAGCCTTTCGTGAGCAGTTATGGCTTGCCTCATATTAGTATCTTGTTTTTTTTTATTATTGGCGTCACAAGTCCAAGTAATTTGAAATACGCCTGTTCGTCCATTCTTAAGAAGTTTCTCCAATCAGTGGGCTCTAGAGACAATTCAGACAATAAGTTGGAATGTGTAAAAGTATTTCTTTGTTTCAACCAACCCTTCATCCACTTTCTCTTAGGTTTTTTTTTGTCTTTTTAATGAAATACACACAGCTGCTGCCACCAGTAAAGTATTGTTATCCATGGTATTATTTATTTCCGTTCCGTACGATTGCAAAGTTCGAAGTGACGCCATGCATCCAAATGGAAGTATTGTGAATGGTACCGTATCTGGATACATTTTCATTTGGAGTGCATCCAAAAGGAAGCCTACTAAATGGACGTATCGTATCGTCAGTGGTGAGCTTTAGAAAGAGACAGCGTCATTATTCACTTGAGACAAAACACTCGAAGCGTAATCACAAATAACGGCTCATCTCAGTTGAGCCAATGACAATAGAGTGAACGCACGCTCGATTCTCGAAAATACCGACGTATTTACAGTTTGGTTGCAACATTTGTTGATTTTTTTTCAAGAATAGTGAATGTGTATTCTTGAATGAATATGGGTGATTGCTTATAATATTGTATTTAATACCGACTTGATGTAACTTGAGTCTATATTCACGAAAAATAAACGCATTTTATTTTGTCGTAAATAAGAAATGTCGTTATATTTGAAAAAATGGGTATGGTTTTGCTTCTTATTATGAAATACGTCTCTATTCAAGGAATTTTGGGATAGAAATATTGAGTTTGTTTTCTACATGGTTTTCATTGATTATTAATAACTAGCTTTTGCCCGCGGCTTCGCTCGCGTTAAATTCGGGGTAACACAGTTCCCCTTGCGCCTTATTGATTTGTAATAGCAACGCTAAGTTTTCCCTTTTCTTCCCTCTTTCTCCCTCACATCCCACTTTTTTATAAAAAAATATTAGCCTATGTCCGTCTCCTGGTTCCCAACTATCTCTGTACCAAAATTAATCAAAATCGGTTTAGCCATTAAAGCGTGAAGAGGTAACAAACAAACAAACAAACAAACTCACTTTCGCTTTTATAATATTAAGTATAGTATAAGGATTTACGTTAAATTATTTGTTTTAGATAATTATCTTTATCAGAGTTATTCAAGATGGCAGAAAGATTGTTATTCTTGGGAAAGTTGAAAGAAGCAGCCTGTCTACAAGAAGGAAATTAGTATCGTGAACAAGGTTAGTCTACAATTTTCGTATATTTCCAGTTTGTCTCAATTTTATTTTTTATTTTTTTTAGGTTCCAATAAACATAGAAGCAGTTAGCCGTTAAATGCAACAAGTTGCGATGAAAACATCAAAAATGATATAAAAATAAAATATTTGAATTCAACCAGTTGAAAGATTTTTCGATATTATTTTTATTCCGATGTGTAGTTCGTCCTGTTGCAAATAGTTTACACTCACGCTAGTGGCTGATCGTAATTCGTAACCTCCTGGGTTCGATTCCCGGGAATCACAAAAATGTGAGTGTTTCTATTACATAATGGCTTGTTCCTCTGGAAGAAACCCGTGAAATAACTGTTGCTTTTGGTATTTATTTTGTTAATAAATGGTTATTGAATTTCAGGTAATAATTCACAAGAAAATAAATTGATTTTGCGACAAAGATCACCATCCATATCGTCAACGTCATCTTGTAGCTCATCTTCTTCGACTTCTAGCTCTTCTTCCTCGACTTCTAGCTCATCTTCCTCCAGCAATAGAGAAACAGAAGAATGTAATAAAGAATCTAATAACATGATAAATTTAAATGAAAAAGGACTCCACGGCCATGGCTTAGAAAATAAAACCAAAGAAAATAAGGTAAGTATAGAGTCAGTAAATGATAATAATAATATTATGAAGGATGAGACTGCGGTAGAAAGTAATTCACAAATAGAAAGTGAAAAGCAAAAGCTATTGAATTGACCAATACAAATGCTGAAAGTGAAGAAGGAAAGGAAGAAAGAGATTTTTCATCGGATGATAGTATCGCAGATCCTAATTATCACATTGAAAATAATGATTTATCGTCAGATTCGGATGAAACAGTAGAAGAGAATAAAGAAGAAAATATTTCACGTGAATCAAACCAACATATTACACGTAAGACGAAAATGCAGCCAGAAATTTGGAAATCGAATGAAGCAAAACGTCTACGAAATGCAGGGAAAGAACATGTAGGCAAAAATAAGAAAGTTATACGAGAGAGACGATTAGGACCAGGATGTACAGAAAAATATAATGGTCTCTGAAGTCATCATTTTTGGTTGAAGTGTCTTCTTTATCAACATTATCTTCGTTTTCGGATGATGAATAACTGTCTTTAACTTCGGAAAATGAACTAGAGTCCTGAACTTCGGCAAATGAACTGCAGGGAATACTCGTAGCATTTTGGTTAAATTGATTGGTCAAATTTGCATTAAAATGTGATACGGAACCCTTCCCATTTTCCTCAGTCTTAGCTTGAGCTCTATTACTTTGTATTAAAGTACGTGCTTGAATCGAATTATCTTTGCTTTTAACTTTTCTTTTGAATGCACCATTTTTTCTAACACTTTTCCACTTTTTTAGATCCATGTTGTACCTAAATAAATATGATAAATTTGACTTCAAAATGGTGGAAGTGGTATACAAGGTTATTATAAACCTTTAATATGAGTATTAATTAAATAGCAGTTGTATTATCATGTTAGTGATACTTAAGGATGGGATGTATAGAGGTCGTTCATAATACTATCGTTTTAATTATTATGTAATTGTTACAAATGCTACGTTTAAACAATTATTATCCGTTTAGCAGATGTTTAAAAGGTAATTGACAAAATTGACAGTATTACGACGTTATACTACAAAAACGTTTAAAAGTTGTATAAGTAAGTTTTATAGATGTCGTAGACGCTATTATATGATGATTGTAAAAAAAAACGAAATAACGTCTATATGACATTACAATACGACAAAAAATGTATATGCCTATTCGGACAGATAATGCACCAGTACATGACGAAGAGTTAAAAAAAATACTGTAAAATAACTTTAATAAGACTAAAGGTAATATTAATGTTTGATTATATGACAAAAATGTTTGCTGGGCCGCCGCACACGGTTGGTGCCGGTGGCGGCCACACGCTACAAATCGTCGCAGCTTGCTTCTTGTGGCCCGCACCGGCCACTAAACGCCGACACAAAAAGCCGCCACACGCCTCTCGCGCGATTCCGCGCCCCTCTCTCCCTTACCTCAGTAAACCTGTTAGAGCCGACGGTAACGCACGCATGTAGTCTGTGGTTCATATAGGTAGATAAATATGGATATAGAAATATTTATATCAGAGATACAATCCCGTCCTGCGATTTGGGATTCAAAAATATAGATATAAAAATATATGGTATAGTTATAGTAATAGAGGAGAAAAAGTGAAGGCCTGGGAAGAAATCTGCGAATTGTTTGTAGGAAATTTTTCGAATAAAACTGCCAAAGAAACGAACATTGAAGGTAAGTTTAATAAAATAATATGAAAACCATATATTTATATTCTATTTTCTTGCCACCGTATTGCTCCTTCATTCATAAAATAATCTTTTAACGTATCTCTTGCAGTAGACGCTCGTGTTACTGGCCAGCCTGTATTTTGTATATTTTCGAGTCCCACTATTTTCAAAGTGTCACGAAAATTGAAACCATCCCTTTTACGAATAAGGTTGTGCAAAATGCAACAAGCTTTCACAATGTCTTCTGAGAAATGAACAGAAGTGTTTAATGGGCGATGTAATATTCTCAATTTGTTTGCTAGTACGCCGAAGGCACACTTAATGCAACGTCTGGCACGGCTTAACCTATAATTGAAAACTTTTTTGTCTAAGTCCAAATATTTTCCAGCATATGGCCTCATCATATTTTCACTGAGGCCAAATGTTTCATCACCAACAAATGTATAGTTCAATGGTTGTCGATTACCGACCTGTCGTGGTGAGGGGATATTTAATGTCTTTCTGTGTATTTTATTACACAGTTCACTTTCTCTAAATATTGTAGAATCGGATGCTTTACCGTATGCCCCAACATCCACGAACGTAAAAAGTAAATTCGAGTCGCAAGTTACTAGAAGTACTATTGAAAAAAGAAAAATTATAGTTAAAGTACAAGGAGCCGGTATCGAATGGATGAATAATTCTTATACGTTTCCCGTCTATGGCGCCTAAACAATTAGGAAAATTAGTATTTTGAAGAAATCCGCTGGCAATTTCATTCCACATGTCTTGGGTCGGTTCTGGAATATAAACGGCTTTTAAATACACTCCCGGACTCCTAAATCGAGCCACCTAGCATAATGATTTAGTAACGTCCATAACTTTAAAAAATTGTATGAATGATCAAAAAGTTTTTATGCAATTTTGTAGCTGGCATATTTGTCGTCTAGTTGAAATGCAATTTTTGGTTCTAAATTCTAATTGGTTATCTCGAAAAACAAATGAAGAGCTGTAGTTGTTATTGTGTTTAGGAAACCTGAACAATACAGAAACTGTAAATTAAGAGCTTTGATTATTGATTTTTTCGTATCTACGGGTTGAAAAAGTTCCTCAATTTGTTTTGTCAATTTTTTTATCGTTTCTGGTTTGAAATTATGGATACTTCGCCTGAAGTAGCGGCTCAAGCTGTGGCTCTTCTTCAGTCCGGTTTAAGCCAGAGAAACGTGAGTACGCAACTCCACATAAGCCGATCCGCTGTTCAAAGAGTGTACCACAGGTTCTTAGAGAGGGGGATATGTTCGTCGTTTACGTGGACCACGACTTCGGGTAACAACAGAACGACAGGATCGATTTATGGTTACGACCAGTTTGAGAAATCGTCACCTCACTTCAGTCCAGATCCAGGAACAGCTTCGAGACTTTCATGGAGTAGCTGTTAGTGCTCGTACTGTGAGGAGAAAACTTGCAGAACGTGGACTAAGACCGCATAAGATTTTAAGATTGGAGCCAGGGTTCAGCCTCGGCAAACCAAGCGAACATTGAATGTTTCCATCGCCGCCGTACCAACGTGGGACAGAACATGGCGCGTGGATTTTGTTGCATGACTCCAGCAGGTCAAGGTCCAGGTGGCTGGAACGCAACGCTAAATGCAAACTTCAACATGGAGGGTTTGTACGCCCCAGTCATCCATGCTGACTACCCCCACCTTAGGGAGAGTCACTTTAGCTCTCACGCGACTGCTGGCGTGAGAACGAACGCTCTATCCAACTTTATAGAGCGTAACTACTATCTGAAGAAGTAGTAGTTAACATATAACCGGTGCGCAGAAATCCGGTATACAAATCCAAGCCAATGGGCCCAAATTAGAGCGTGCTCACCGAATGTCGCGCCTTCAGTTTGCGCGCCAACATTCACCCTGGACTGAATGGAGCCAGGTGCTCTTTAGTGACGAGACTAAAATCATGCTTCATGGTAACGATGGAAGGAGGAAGGTCTACCGTAGGCAGGGAGAACGATTCGTGCAGTGTTGCATAGAAGAAAAAGTTAGTTATGGTGGTGGGTCGTGGACGGTTTGGGAAGGCATTTCCGCCGCAGGCAAAACTGCACTTGAGTTTGTGTCTGGGCCTCGGATGCCATCACTAAATGCTGACCGTTATATACGCCAATGTTTGGAGACTCATGTAATGCCGTATGCCGAGTTTGTAGGTCCAAACTTCATTTTTATGCATGACAATGCCAGACCCCACACAGCAGGAATCGTCAGAAATTATCTCCAAAACGTTGGTATCACCGTAATGGAATGGCCATCAAGAAGTCCCGACATGAACCCAATTGAGCACCTGTGGGACGAATTAAAGCGACGCGTTCGAGCTCGCCATCCAGCCCCACAAACATTACAGGAACTGAAAACTGCTATCGAAGATGAATGGGAGAATATCCCTCAACATGTGATTTTAACATTGATTAATTCGATGCCAAATCGCATGAATGCTGTCATTAATGCTTTAGGAGGCAATAGAAGTTATTGAATAAAAAGATTTTTATGACTAAACCATTTTTTCTTTAAAATTAAAACAAATGTCTTAGTCTGTACAGTGGCAAAATCAACAAATCAATTAGGTCATTGAAGGTCATTTAAAAAAAAAAACAAATTCAGAACAATAGTACACGAGCCTAATGTTGATTATGCCAGCTACAAAATTGCATAAAAACTTTTTGATCATTCATAAAAAAATTTAAAGTTATGGACGTTACTAAATCATTATGCTAGGTGGCTCGATTTAGGAGTCCGGGAGTGTAGTTCCAAATTAGTTGACATGTTTCTTGTACTATTTTCCTTGCTGTAGAGGTCCCACGGTGGTAAGAGAGTTCAAAATTCTCAAACGAGCATCCAGTTCCTATATACCTGAAACAATGAAGTATATTATATTTTTTGTTGTTACAGTAACTAAATTACAGAGGAAGTGGAAGAGTCTTCGTGACAGTTTTAATAGAGAAAATGCAAAAAAACAAGAACGTTGCGAGTGGTTCGGCAGCAACAAGCAGTAAACAGTACATTTATTTCAATCATCTATCTTTCTTGAATTCCTAAACAGAAGTGAGACCGCCTACCGATGTTACTTCCGAGTGTGCAACTAATGATGCGGAAACACCTCGCCCGAAAATAAACAGAAACATTAATATAAAAAGGGCCGAAAAATCAGAAAATGAAATTCTCAGAACACTTTCGGAAAATTTACAACGTAAACATGATCAAATAAGCGACCAAAATGACCCCGATAAGCTATTTCTGATGTCACTGCTTCCACATGTAAAATAAATTGACGAAAATTGTAAACTTGACTTTCAATCAGAAATATAACAGTTAATTAGAAAGTACACGCATAATCAAAATTATGAAACCCATTCGGCACAATATTATGGTTATTCTTCAGGAAATGCCAACATACACTCTACACAAAAAGCTTCTACATCTGCCCAGCCTTCTCCACTTTATTAACATTATTCCGAAAAGTCTATGCTTGACATGTCATACTCTACACAAAACGCTTCTACATCTATCCCGTCTTCACCTATAATTCAGCCTTCTCCAAATCATTCATATTATTCTGACCAGTCTATGGACAACAGTTCTGTTATTGAAGACATTTTCCGTGATGATGACGAGTGATACCAAATTATAATAAACACACGATAAATAAATACAAATACCTACGTGTTTTATTTGTTAACTGGCGATTCTCTAGTAGAATAAACAATGCAATTGTGCCCCAGGGGTGAACTATCAGCCACTTATGTGTACCACCGACAAAAAGGTAGGCTTTGCGCTGTATGTATCCCTTAGTCGCCTTTTACGACACCCACGGGAAGAGGGGATGAGGGACTGTATTCTAAAGCCCCCACACGGCAAAAATACGGCCTAGATTTTAATACGCAGTTATAATAATTATAAGTAGTGATTATAAATAAAGTATAGATTATTTTATTATAGTGTTCTGTGGAGTTTTATGCTAGTGATTATTTCCACTTACCTTAATGTGATAGCTAGTCTTTCCGCAGGTGCGATGCTTTTCCACATGTTGGTGTCGTGGTGCTTTAATCTATATCTATCTATATCTATCTTCTATCTATATCTATCTATATACTTATAATAAATCTGTAGAGGTCAATTCTGTACATGAAATATATTTCCAAAAAAACTATCAGGGGGTGATTAGTGATCGATACTGATGCCAAAAATGCAATCAGTAAAATTTTTGTCTGTCTGTCTGTCTTTCTGTCTGTCTGGATGTCTGTATGTTCGTTATAGAAACAAAAACTACTCGACGGATTTTAACGAAACTTGGTACAATTATTCTTCATACTCATGGGCAGGTTATAGTATACTTTTCATCACGCTACGATCAATAGGAGCAGAGCAGTGAAGGAAAATGTTGGGTAATCGGGAGAAGTTGGTTAAAGCTACACAGAAATCATGTATGACGGAAATGTTCTCCTTAAAATTATATGAAAAATATCCTACGACAGCATAGGTCTATCTTTTATGGTTGACTCACAATAACACGTGTAACTCCCGATAACTTAGCAGTTCGGAGCTATCTGATTATATTTGTCTACTCTTACGTTTATAACACTCCCACTCATCTCTAATTAAAAACAGTTAACATTATTACGTATTCAATAAAAAAAGAATCATATAAATCGGTATACAAACACCAAAGTTATGCATGAAATACGCTAATAAGCCATCGCGCGTGAATACTGAATCATGCTATAAGGATTATTTTTGTGTAATATTTGGCTGTTGATGCGAATAGACGTTCAGAGTGTTCGACCGTATTGACAGACAATGCTTTCAGCCCGAATTTTAGTCTTTAAATAATTTCTTTTTAGATTTCTTTTATTGTTATTTTATAAAATAGGTATTAGTTATTTTGGTAGTGTTTAAATATTCGTTCAAATTACAAATTATTCATAGTTTACATTTTATTTATTTTTAGGTGAAGTAGTAATAGGTACGCATAGATTTTAGAAACCGAGTTTCGGCTAATTTATGTTCAGTTTTTTTTATACTATATTGGTAAAAGCGTAGTTAATTATACTTATTATAGTTATAGGTAATATTAATTAAAGTATATATAGGTTTTTATTTTTAAGTGAAGTAGGTATACATAGGTAGATAGTATTGGACGGGTTCCCTCTATCTGGCAGAATCTTGATGCTCCGAAATTTATTTTTCATAACACACTTAGCATATTTTTCTTTAAACGAACATTTTAAAGGCATAAAAAATATTTGATATAATTATCGTTTGGCATAATGTTTAAAACTTCGAATTTACTATGGCATACTTTTAAGATGGCAGAATTACATTTAGTATAATTACGATTGGCAGAATTCAAATTTCGCATAATATCGTTTAGCATAATGTTCATTTAGAGCTATTATTATTTGGTATAATTTCACCTGGCATACCATCAGATGCCAGAAATGGCTAGGGTAGGTTAGGTCAAAACAGTGACCTGCTACGTGGTTAAATTTTTGTAAAAAAATGGGTAGGTTAGGTTAGGTTAAAACTGTGACCCCCTACGCACGAGCCGAGCGAGCGGAGCGAGCGGTGCCGCGGCAGCGGCCGGCGAGTGCCAGTAACGACTTGCATTAATAGAAAATGAGATTGTTTTTAGTAGTTTACCCGGAACTGAACTATTTACATTAGGATAATAATTACTTATGGAATTAAATGACATTTATTACAAATTCAATTAAATAATAGTTAAAATAAATGATATTATTTTAAAGAAATAAATAATTAAAATAAATGACAACAAATAATGATAAAGATGATTCTAACTATAAACTTTCTGCGATATGACAATTCTGCCATTTAATGATATCGATATGAAATATATGTCAAAAGACGATTCTGACTGTGAACTTTCTGCGAAATGATGTTTCTGCTTTTTGAATATTTTGGATATGAAACTTATGTCTAGAGATGATTCTGACTTACAAAATTATGAGTTTTGAATGTATGATAAATGAGTGTCTGCCAAACAATTTTCTGCGAAATAAAGTTTATGTTATCCGTTGTTATGCAAAATAAAATTATGACATAAAAAGTTCTGCTATAAAGGGTGGACCCAGTATTGGACAGGCGTTTTAGCTTTATTTTAATTTCTTTTTTTGTTACAAGTTGTACTTACCTACATATTTCTGGGTATAATTCTATTAGAATTATTTAGTTTTAGTACCTACTTTATTTGGTAATTAATAGGTTCTTATAGATAATTATAGGCATAATTAGATATATTAAAAAAAAACAATATATATATATATACTTAAATTATTTTCAGGTTAAATATAAATTCAAATTATTATTTTTTAATTTATTTAGCTGTAGTTTTATTTAGTTGTAGCTGTAGTGTATTTAGGATCAGTTTTATTATTTAAGTAGGCACTTTTTTAAGTGTAAGGTAGCTACAGTTAGGACCTCTAACGTAGCTTATTTCGTTAGGTAACTGAATAGGCATTCAGTAACCTTCGGTTATTTTCATAAATCCTTACTAATATTATAAAAGCGACAGTGAGTTTGTTTGTTCTTTCTTTCTTTTTTTTTAAAAACGTTGCCCCACACTAGGAATTTCTCCTGTATCGTGGGATTGAATGTTTGTAAACGCTTTACAAACATTCAATCTCACATACACAAACAGCCAGACCCGGAACAACTATTTGTAGGTCATACAAATATTTGTTCCGTGCGGGAATCGAACCCGCGACACACAGCGCAGCAGTCGATCGCTCAGCCACTGCGCCAACCGTGTCGTGTTTGTTACGGCTTCACGCCTAAATGACCGAACCGATTTTGATGCATTTTGGTACAGAGATAGTTGGGGCCCTGGTGTCGGAAATAGGCAAGTTTTTTTAAAGTGAGGAAAGGGGGAGAATGAGGGAAGAAAAGGGGAGAGAAAGATACATTTTTTCGGGTCATCACGCGGGTTAAAGTTAGCATTAGCACAAAGTAACTATGCCACGCGGACGAAGTCGCGGGCGGAAGCTAGTCCAGCATATAATAGAGCATGTAGTTCCCAAAACGTATCTATACTTAAACGAAAATGTTTGAAAAACTTTACTACTTTTTTTTTTGATGGTTTAGATTTAGAAGATTATAGAAATGTTCGTTGCATTTGTGTACATTCGTTAAAATTGGATGTATCCAATAACTACGGTTTCGTCTTCTACGACGACGTCTTTTTATTAAAAGTAGCGCAATTAAACATTCTTCGTCCGAGTCCATTATGATACTGCATGCCTGGGTTAAAAAAGTAGCAACCACCGACCGCAAGTGTCGACCATCGGCCACAAGTGGCTGACGCGCGCTGCAGCTACTTTTGTGGCCGTTTCTTGCCTCTTGTGGCGGCGTTTGTGGCTGTCGCGTGTGGCCCGTGTGCGGCAACACCAAGGTTTAAGAGAAGCACAAGAAAAATGTAAATGCTTATGCATTGTGACATTCGACCAACCCTTATACCATAAAGCCCAAGAAATTGTTAAAACTAACCCAAATATGAATAACATTATACTGCGACTGGGAGGATTTCACCTTTTGACGTCTTTTATGGGAGCTATTGGTCATATCATGTCAGGCAGTGGATTAAAAGAATTGTGGTGCACCGTATACGCAGATATCTCCACGGAAAAATGATGGCAGGTCACTCATATGCTCGAGCTGTAAAAGCACATTTTGCTTTTAATTTATTTTTTTTTTTTTTTTTTTAATGTGCTTTTTATTTTTCATGAAATTAATTTGACGCTCGAGGAACAATTTGAGCTGGATCAGGATGGTGACTACAGCGGTTGTAAGCAATCAGCCGAAAGACATGAAAAACAGCTGTCTAAAACTCTCATTTCATTAGAAGGAAATGATCTGACGGCAAAATTGAAACCTCGAAAATTTAAAACTAAAGAAAAGGAGGACTGAACGTCATAAAGACTGTGAGTCCACTGAGCTTGCATACGCTGCTGTGCAAACGATGGGACAAAAAGGTTTGGAAAACATGGCTTCTGTTATTGAATTTATGATGAAACAGCCAGAAGCTGCTGAAAAGTTAAACGCGATTACCAAAAATCATGTCTTAAGCATGTTTTTACATGGGGTGCCAAGTCAGAAAACCTCCACGTGTGCCTAGTGGCTGCTGCTCTCCTCGATCCGTTGAGTGGGAGCAGCAGTTGCTGGGCCGGTGCACCCTGGGCGCGGACAGTGGCATTCCCCGAGTAATGGGAAGAAATTCCTATCCCTTGGGGAAGATCACTGTCCGTGGCGAATATTCTGACGTGGGAGGGGTCCAACCCGGACCACCGGTGCGTTGCTCCGCGTGACGCTCTGAAAAGCAGAGGGCACAGCGGAGGAGCAAGGGCGGGCTCGGTGTGCACTCACCCTGCCCCGAGCAGACAGAGGAGGCACTTCTTCTCTGTCCCCGTCGATATCGTAACCCCAAACCGGAGTGTCGTGGATCACGACTCGCGTTGGGACCGAGGGTCTCGGCTTAACCGCCCGGACCGCGAGGTAGAAAACCTCTATAAAAAGTCACCCCGAATCTCAAGTGCTGGCGCACCGCGAGGAGATGAATGGCTGATGGGTATTTCAGTCATTAGTGCGCCCCGCCAGGGAACTAGCCGACCTCTGGTGACCACTCTTAGGCTATCGTGAGTGGGAGATAGGGACCTCACCCTTCAAAGGAAAACTAAATATGGAAAAGACAATTTGTGAACAGGTACCCCAGGGCGGTACCAGCTGCTCCGCAGCTGGAGAATCCGCCACGGTCCCTTCGGGGCCGTCATGCCCACCGTACTCTGGGGGGGGCAACAAATGTCTTCCGCCTGCCATTGGCAGCAAGAGCCGAGGAGGCTCCACAAGATCACGGTCTGTCGAAGACCTGATCTCTTGTCAGGTGCCCGACCGAGAATCGGGTGACGAAGATAGGGAGATCATGAATGCGGGGTGCGAGTCCGACACCGCATCGAGTGTGGCAAGCGCGGGAAGCTCAGCGAGCTCCCGCCGCGAGAGGGCTGGGGCTGCTAGGAGGGCGGACGCTAAGTCCTTCCTCAAGCGGCCCAGGCAGGTGGACGACCAGGGGTCAACCACCGAAGGAGAGCTGGCTTCGGCGCGCAAGATCCCCACTAGCAGGCGCGGTGGAGTGCGCGAGCGCGGTGGAGCACGTGGGCGTGGCCGAGGCAAGGGCGAGGGCCCTCTGACCCAGAAGGCTGATGAGGCTGGGGGGCCCCCGGTCCATACCGAGCCTGAGGAGGTCTCCCCGAGCGTGGAGGCAAGTGCTGATGGCGGCTCCAACCAGGAGCGTAAGGCCAGATTTGCGGAGGCAGTGGAGGCCGCGGTTAAAGACGTGGCCTACAAAATTAAGAAGGCCACAAAATTTAAAGCCGTAGGTACGGCCGCGGCCTCCATAATTGCGGCGGCAGAGGCCAATTTCGGGCCCCCCTCCGCGTCGGGCGAGGTGGCCGAACTGCGGGCGGAGGTGGCCCGCCTGACGGCTGCCACGGAACTCCTCCTAGAGGAGAACCGGAGGCTTCAGGCGGACCTGGCCGGTCTCCGGGGAAGGAGGTCCCCCGAAACACCCGAGGGGGGGCAGCAGACGGCAAGCCATGCCGTTCCGGTTGAGGATCGCATTCTCAACCTGGTTCGGCAAGAGATGGCTGCCTTCCAGGCGCGGTTCTCCGTGCTGGAGGGCATTGTTCTGCGCCCCCCCTTGGCGGCAAGCAAGGGTCCGGTCACGGCAGGCGGGGCCACGGGAACGGCAAAAGGGGGCCCAGGGTCGGCAAGAAGGGGCCCGGGGTCGGCCTCATACTCGGCCGTTGCCGCTGGACCGAAGCCATCAGGCCGGCCCAGTTGCATGACTCCGACAGCCCCTCTACAGCAGAATCCGGCAAAGCCCGCGTCGGCCCCTGCAAAGCCGGCTCCGGTTAAACCCGCGTCGGTCCCAGCCGGACCGCCCCCGGCAAAACCGGCGCCGACTCCGGCAAGACCAGCGCCGGCCTTGGCGAGTCCGGTTCCGGCTCAACAGGCGCCGGCTAAGAAAGCGGGACGGAGAGGCAGGGCGGCGAAGGCATCTGCGCCTGCCACCATTGCCCCACCACCTGAACCCCAGATGGCCGAAGCCGAATGGGAAGTGGTCGGGCAGAAAAAGAGAAGGCGCAAGGCGGCCAAGGCTGCCCAGAAGAAGAAGAAGGCGCAGAAGCAGCGGCGAAACGTCGCGGCCAGGCTTCGCGCCCCGAAGACCGCAGCTGTAGTTCTAACACTACAGCCGGAAGCGGCACAGAAGGGCGTGACCTACCGCGACGTGCTTGCCAAAGCTAAGGCGGCGGTCAATTTGGTGGAGCTCGGGATCACCGGGGGCCTCCGGCTTAGAGTCACCGCAACGGGGGCTCGAATGCTGGAGATCCCCGGCGCAGCCAGTGGCCCGTCCGCTGACGCCCTAGCTGAAAAGCTCAGAGCGTCCATAAATGCGGACGAGGCCCGAGTGTCCAGGCCTGTCAAATGCGCAAGCCTGCGCATATCAGGCCTGGACGACTCCGTGGTAGAGGAGGAGGTGGTGGCCGCCGTCGTCAGGACTGGTGGGTGCCCTGCTGACCAAGTGAAGGCAGTGGGCACCGTACGTCCTGATTTCGAGGGTATGCGAACCATGACGGTTAGCTGCCCCGTGGCGGCGGCCAAAGCAATCGTGGAGGGCCGAAGGCTCCTGGTGGGCTGGGTCTCCGCGCAGGTCAAACTGCTGGAGACCAGACCTCTGAGGTGCTTCCGCTGTCACGTGGGTCACCACGTGGCAGTGAAGTGCTCGGAGGTGGACCGCAGCCGACTGTGCTTCCGCTGCGGTCAGCCCGGTCACAAGGCCGCGACCTGCGACGCCGCGCCGCACTGCGACGCATGTGCGACGGCGGCCAGGCCGGCCGATCACCGGGCCGGTGGCAAAGCCTGCGCACCACCCGCAAAAACCAGGGGCAGGGGTAAGTCCTCCGCGACGACCTCCACCACCAACGCCGCCGCCACAGCCACCGCCGCTGACGCCGCTGCTGCCGCCGCTACGAGCGCCACCGCTATCGCCACAGCGGTGGCAGCCGGACCCTCACAGGGGGTCCAGGAGGGGGCTGTAATGGAGTGCCAATAACGGCCCCATTACGCCTCCTACAGGCGAATATCAACCACTGCGCCTGCGCTCAGGATCTCTTGCTCCAGAGCATGGCGCAGTGGTCGATTCATATCGCCGTGGTCGCTGAGCCGTACTTTGTCCTCCCCAGGGACGACTGGGTTGAGGACCTGAGCGGCTCAGTGACCATCATCTCGTCGGCCGCCGCCGGTACCCCGTCCTTCGAGGGTGTCAGGAAGGGTCAGGGGTGCGTCGCAGCACGGTTCGGGGATATAGTCGTAGCGGGTGTCTACTTCTCCCCGAGCCGAACTCTCGCCGAGTTCCACAACTCCCTCAGAGAGTTGACCGTCGTCGTCGGTAACTGCTCCCTCCCCGTGCTAGTGCTCGGGGACTTCAACGCCAAGAACCTGGCTTGGGGTTCTCGCTGCACGGACGTGCGGGGAAGGATGGTGGAGGACTGGGCACTGGAGACAGGCCTGGTCGTCCTAAATCGGGGTTCTGTTCCCACGTGTGTGCGGATGCGGGGCGAGTCGGTGGTGGACATCTCGTTCGCCAGCCCCGCTCTGTCGCCGCGTGTCGTCGACTGGCGTGTCATGGAGGAGGTGGAGACCTACTCCGATCACCGGTACATCCGGCTCGACGTCTCCACCCAGACCTCCAGCGCGCCGGTCCTACAGGCCCCGAGTGGTCCGCGGTGGGCGCTGAAGCAGCTGGACCGGGAGCTCCTCCTGGAAGCCTCAATCGTGCAGGCCTGGGTGTCATCACCGGACAGGCCTGCCGACACCAACCACGAGGCGGACTGGTTCCAGGAGGCCATGTCTGAGATCTGTGACGTGGCAATGCCCCGAGTCCGGTCTGGAAGCGCCCGGCGTCAGGTGTACTGGTGGTCGCGCGAGCTGACGGCACTGCGAGAGGCATGCGTCGCTGCGCGACACCTGTACGCCAGGCACCGCAGGCTCCGCATTCGAGCACCGGATGCGGCGGCCATCGAGGCGGAGCTGTATGAGGGGTACAGAGCGGCGAAGACCGCCCTCCTAGAAGGTGTCTTGCGGGCCAAGGATCTGGCCCGCGAGGAGATGCTGGAGTCTCTGGACGGGGATCCGTGGGGGCGCCCGTACAAGATGGTGCGGGATAAACTCCGCACCAGGGCCCCCCCGCTGACGCAGAGTCTCCGGCCCCAACTAGTTGAGGATGTGGTGAGCGCTCTGTTCCCTTCGCGAGGGGAGCATGCTCCTCCGCACATGGCTCCGCCGCTTGCGGTGCCACAAGCGGACCACGAGGACAACGACGACGACGACGTTCCGGAGGTGACTGGGGTAGATCTGAGAGCGGCGGTGGGCAGGCTGAAAGCCAAAAACACCGCCCCGGGACCCGATGGCTTGCATGGCAAAGCCTGGGTCCTGGCCCTGGAGGCTCTCGGGCCCCGACTACTAGGGCTCCTAAGCGCGTGTTTGGAGAGGGGCCAGTTCCCACTTCGTTGGAAGACGGGGAAACTGGTCCTGATACAGAAGCCGGGGCGCCCTGCGGACTCTCCGTCCGCATTCCGGCCCATTGTGCTGCTCGACGAGGTGGGCAAGCTCTTTGAAAGAGTAATTGCAAACCGCCTCGTCGGGCACCTTGTGGGGACGGGGCCGGATCTTGCGGATCACCAGTATGGTTTCCGCAAGGGGCGCTCGACGGTGGACGCCATCATGCGCGTGAGAGCCCTCACGACGGGGGCTGCAGTGTCCAGGGGTGGGGTTGTCGTGGCGGTGTCTCTCGACATCGCCAACGCGTTTAACACCATGCCTTGGGGCTGCATCAGGGAGGCACTCCAATACCATCGGATGCCGACCTATCTTCGTCGTGTGGTCGGGGCATATCTGACGGACAGGGCCGTCATATACCCCGGTCGCTCTGGAGAGTGGAACCGGCGAGAGATGTCGTGCGGTGTCCCACAGGGATCGGTCCTGGGGCCGCTCCTGTGGGACATTGGTTACGACTGGGTGCTGCGCGCCGACCTCCCCAGCGGCGTCAGTGTAGTTTGCTACGCTGACGACACGCTCGTTCTGGCTCAGGGGGGGTCGCACCAGGCGGCGGCCGACATCATGACACGCGGGGTTGCGATAGTCGCAGAGAGGATCCGGCTGCTGGGTCTCGAGGTGGCCTTGCACAAATCCGAGGCCATGGTCTTTCATGGCCGCGGAAACACGCCACCGTCGGGATCCCAGTTGACGGTAGGAGGGGTTCGCATCGGCGTCGGGTCGACGATGAAGTACCTAGGAATCGTCCTCGACAGCCGGTGGAACTTCGTCGAACACTTCCGACGTTTGGCTCCCAAGCTCGAGCGGACGGGGGCTGCTTTCAAGCGGCTCCTGCCCAATCTGAGGGGGCCAAACGCCTCCTGCCGTAGGCTCTATGCCGGAGTCGTGCGGTCTATGGCCCTTTACGGGGCCCCGGTATGTGCGCGTTCTTTAGGGCGGCGCGCCGCCCACTACCTGAACGCGCCCCAAAAGGTGGTGGCCATACGGCTTGTCCGGGGCTACCGCACGATCTCCGGCGAGGCAGCGAGCCTCCTTGCCGGACTGCCACCGTGGGATCTGGAGGCGATAGTCCTCGCGCGCCTGTTTGAGTGGCGCGCGGAGGCACTACACCGGGGGGAAAACCCGCTGCCACGGCAAGTTGCCGCTCGGCGGGCAGACTTCCGGTGCGATCTCATGGTGGCATGGAGAGAGCGACTGTCGCAACCCCGTGCAGGGCACGCCACAATAGCGGCGGTAAGTCCCCTCTTTGAGGAGTGGCTGGAGAGGCGTCATGGCGTCCTCACCTACCGCCTGACGCAGGTCCTCACCGGACACGGAAGTTTCGGGAGGTTCCTGCACATCATCGGGCGGGAGGAAGCGCCCGGGTGTCACCATTGTGACGATCGCCCGGAGGACACGGTGGAGCACACAGTGGCGGTCTGCCCAGCTTGGGCGGAGCACCGCCGTGCCCTCGTGGAGGCGATCGGCGGCGGAGATCTCTCGCGTCCGGCCCTGGTTCCGGCCATGGTCCGGAGCGAGAGGGAATGGGAAGCGGTCACCACCTTCTGCGAAGCAGTAATGCTAGCGAAGGAGGTGGCCGGGCGATTGAGGGAGAGAACATCTGCCCAACCCAGCCGCCGCGGGAGACGCCCATGGCGCCGGGCGCCGCGAGACGACTTCCGGCCACCGTAGATGCGGGCCTGTGGACGGTGAGCAATGGGTAGCTCGCCGTCCGTCCGTCGATTGACGACAGGCCGTGTCGACGGCGCGTTCGTGTTTCACGCGCGCCTCAAAGAGAGTCAGCAAAGCAGAGGGGCTTGCCAGAGCCTCCGCCTGCCGGGGTTGCGGGTTGTTCGAAAGAGATACCGCGGCCCCGGAACGTAAAGGGCAATAGAAGGAACATGGGTGGGTTTTAGTCAGTACAAGTCTGACATGCCCCCCCGCTCCGCCCAGAGCGGGGGAAGTCATTGGATGATTTCCCACCCCAAAAAAAAAAAAAAAAGCATGTTTTTACATCAGAGAAAGCACTTGGTATATTTTTATCGATAAAATTGTCCAAGTGGCAATATATAACTTTAAGAGAAACAGCAGTTCGGGCAGGTGTGGTAGACTTGTACCCATCATACTATAAGCTCCGTCTAAATCTCAGTGTTATCCTGATAAACATACAATCGAAGTGACGGATACAACAGCCAAAATTTCCCTTCAAGCCCTTCTTGATTTAACTGTTAAAAGGATTTTGAAAAGTTTACCAGTATGTGTCGAAAAAAAGACCTTATATTAGTGTTCAAGTGGGGTTTGATGGTGCATCGAGCCAAAGCCAATATAAACAGAAAATGGTTGACGAAAATAATGATTCCAGTGTATTCATGACCTCGTTAGTTCCATTAAAGCTTACCGATGGCAACGAAATCATATGACAGAATCCAAAACGTTGTTCAGCATATTTTTTTCGTCCAATGCAGTTTAGTTTATTGAAATAAAGCAAACTAGTCGTTAGTGAACACTTGAAGGAAATGGACGACCAATTTAAGTTGCTGACAACTACAGACTGTAACGACTACAAAATCAGTCATGAACTCATGATGACCATGATAGACGGCAAGGTCTGCACTTACATCAGTGAAACCCGTTATAGTGCAACGCGCTATCTGTGTTTTTAGCAAAGCCATCAGATATGAATACTTTAAATGAAATAATAAAAAGGCCTGTTTCTGAACACTTTTTGAAATTTGGACTATCTCCGTTACATGCCCGCATTAAATGCATGGAATGTCTTTGACACATTGCATATAGGCAAGACTTGAAGAAATGGGCTGTGAAAGAAGAGGAAAAGATAGCATTTGAGTCGTGGAAAAAACAAATACAAGATAGATTCAAAGAAGAGCTTAACTTGTTGATAGATGTGGTAAAGCAAGGATCTGGAACTACGAACGACGGAAATACAGCCAGAGAACTTCTTTGAGAACCCGAGAAAAACTGCAAGTATTACAGGTCTGGAAGAAGAATTAATTTATAGATTTGCTGTTCTTTTACAAGCCATAACATCTGAAGAGTATATCAATACTCAGAAATTTATAGAGTATTCCATGGATACCGCAAAAAGGTATATATGTAGAATTCTACAGTTGGTACAACATGCCTTCAACTGTACATAAATTATTAATACATGGCTCAGATATTTTTGCCAGTAATGCAATAGTACCAATTGGTAGTTTATCAGAAGAAGCATCAGAGGCTCGTAATAAGGACTTCCGACGATTTAGAGAACACAATTCTCCTCGTGTGCCTGACGGCTGCTTGTCCCTCGCAATGTATCGTTAGGTTAGGTTAGCTTAGCGTAGGTTAGGTTGATACATCGTGAGGGAACAGCAGCTGTTGGGCCGGTGCATCCTGGGCGTGGGCAGTGGTCTTCCTCGAGGAATGGGAAGAGATTCTTTTTCTTTGGGGAATGCTACTGTCTGTGGTTAATATTCTGACGGGATGGGGGGGGGGGGCTGTTCTGCGTGAATCTGCAAAGCAGAGGGCACTGCGGACGAACCTACCCTAGTGCGGCGGATGGGTTCGAACTCCGGATCACCGTCGGATAACCCGGTTTCCTCATTGAGAGGGACTGGGGGCTTTGCCTGCGTGCTTGCATGCTGGTGGGGCCGCGAGGAAGAAAACCTCTCTAAAAAATTACCCTGTTGCGTGCCATTTGTTGTTTTTGCAGCAGGCTGGCACGTGGCATTATAGTAGTGGAAGGAGGAAAAAAAACAAATATGACAAGCGTAAATATTAACGATTTACCCCAGGAAGGTACCCACCATGTGGGAGAATCCTTCCCGGAGTCGTTCGTGCCGTCAGCTGGCACTAGCGGCTCTGGCTGCCCCTCGTATTCTGAGGGAGACAACGATTGCTATACCCACATTACCGTCGAAAGACGCTATTCTAAACGGACATCGAAAAACGATGACGAGAACGGAGGAGTTAGGCGGGAGGAAGACGTCTCTTCTGACGAGGAAGAGGCGCCAGCGCTCGCGGTGTCAGACTCTGACACTGCAGGCTCACTCGAGACTGTCTGGTCCGGTTCAACCGGACCGGTGGATGTGTCTCGTTGGCTCAAACGAGCGAACACCCAACCGGTGGTCGTTCTCGAGAGGAGCCTCGAAGCCTCAGCAACGAAGCGGCGCCGCCTCTCATACGTGGTGCTGCCATCGCCAAACGTGGCAAAGGCAGACCCGTAACGACCGGCCAATATGTTGGCCTGTCGCAAACGCGAAAAGAGCTAGCGGAGGCTCGAAAGGCGGCTGAAAAGGAGGACCATTGCGCAGCGGAGGAACGAAAAGTGGCCAAGCTGGCTCAGAAGGTTAGCGCCGGACGAGTCAGTCAGCTATCTGAGTAGTCCTCCGCCGCTGAATCAATGGAGGTCGAAGACTTCCGGGCCAGGCAGCTAGGCGAGAGGCTCCGGGATGCTGTGACGACCATTCGCGAGGTCTCCAGGGTATCCAGTGGCCTAAAGGGGACCTGTCAGAAGGCTCTGAAGATGGCGGCGGCCTCGATCACCGAAGCCGCTGAAGAGCTTTTGGAGAGGTCCTCCAATGACGAGACACGCCGGCTGGTGGCAGCGAATGCTCGCCTGACTGCGCAAGTTGATGGGCTCCGTAAGGAACAAGATGATGAGAGATGATGCCGGCCCAGGCGGCATCTGTTGCACCGGCTGCCCCGGCGGCCCAGGAGGCATCCGTCGCACCCTATGCCCCGGCGGCCCAGGCGCCTACCCAGAAATGGGTAACAGTCGGGGCAAAGGGAAAGAAAAAGAAGAACAAAAAGCCCCCCGCGCCCCTTATTCTTCGGCGGCAGCTATCGCCGGAGGCTAAGGAGAGGGGCGTGTCGTACGCGCCGGTCTTGGCGAAAGCCAAGGCCGACATAAAACTGGACGAGTTCGGCATAACAGGCATTCACTGCAAACAAGCGGCCACGGGTGCCCGTTTGCCTGGTGCCACCAGTGGCGCCAAGGCCGATGCACTTGCGGAGCGGCTTAAAGCCTCTCTGCAGGCGCAATTTCCGGACGTGAAAATTGCCAGGCCCTGCAAAACCGTCAACATACGGGTGTCGGGACTGGACAATTCCGTGACGGTGGACGAACTGAAGGCAGCCGTCGCGAGGTGCGGCCCGGTGTAATCGGGCCGGGCCTCCGAGGGCTCTGGTCCGCGATTGTTACCTGCCCAGCTGCGGTGGGCCAAAGTATTGCGGCAAGCGGACGCAAGATACTTGTTGGGTGGGTGTCGGCGCAGGTGAAACTCCTCTTACCTCTACCGCAGAAGTGCTTCCGGTGTCTCCAGACGGGACATCTTGGAGTGCAGTGCTCGTCGACCGTCCAGGTCAGCTCGCTCTACTTCCGTTGCGGCATTCCGTTCCATTCCGATATTACTAACACGCGCCGCGATTTAAAGTAATTTTTTCGTGACTTTCCCGTGTCGTGATATCTGCACTGCACGACCTAATCAGCCTTCCACAAGCGGATCTCCCTGGTTTGGGTTTTCAAGAGGCACAAAGTTATCTCGACATGACGTCAAGCAAACAATAGCGAGACCGCGCCGAACACAACACGTTCAGGCCGCGTCATACGTCCAGTGGTACGTTTCGCAATCCCGTAACATCAGCAATAGAGTCATACCAAATTAAATGAAACTGTCCAAACACAATCCAACAAATCACCGAAGGAATAAACACACGTTATAAAATAACAGCAAGAAAAATATCACCAATTTTAAATCATGGAAAGCTGGCACAAACTGCCGCCTCCAACGGGTCTGGCGGATCCAGCGTGTCTATCATTGAAGTAACCATGGGCGGCGTTTTCATCATAGCTGTCGCGGTGTTGGCGTTCTGCCTTTACAAAAAGTGCAGATGTCAATTCTACAAAAATGTTTATATGGAGGGCAGACAAGCTCAAGCGACTCCACTCCCAACGGTATCCATGCGCTGCAGCTGCAGCCATCATCCGAATGGAGTTCAAGGCACGCAAGGCATGTGAAGAGAGTCCCAGAGAACTCAAGTACTAAAATGAAAAAGTGTATAGGTGTAGTGCAAGTGATTTACTTATATTCAAGATTCTTTATATTTTTTACCTTTTATATTTTTTCTTTTTTGTTTTCAATCTGTTATGTAAACGTACTATAAAGCGTATTAGAGATTATGATTTTTTTTAAAAGGGGGGAATAATGTGCGTAAGCAAATAATGATTACATCAAAATAAATGATTATCCATTTTCTCAGTCGTGTACTAGCGCTCGCCGGAACAGTCGTTTTATTTACATGACTCATCACCCCATACATACGTACACAGTAGGTACACTTACACGCTCGTAAAAGTAAATATTTTGTTGTGGTTTCGGATTGTGATAAAGAGAAAACGAACGAAAGGTATGTCAATTTTTCATTGTATATCTATTGTATACATATGTACGATAGTCCGGTCAATTTAGACATTCGAAGTTACATAAAGTCCCAACAAGCTGAATTTCTGTGAAATTGTTCAAAACATAATTATAAACAATGTCTAGAAGTTCCCTATCATTCCCCTGTAAGGAAAAAAAATTATTCAAAGGTCAAAAAAATGAGTTTTTCGCGATTTTCAGCAAAACGGTAAGTTTTATCATAAAAGTACCTCAGACAAAAATTGTAGATCATAAAATTATCTATAAAAAATGTATCAATACTTTTTTTCTTACGAGCCACCGTTTCTGAGATATAACGATTCAAAAAGTTATAAAAGTCACAAAACCACATCAGTTTGGTCCTGAAGCTATATATTATAACATAGACGAAACAGGATTGACAACTGTTCAGCGCACACAAAGAGTTATTGCTTCAAAAGGCTTAAAACAAGTTGGACAAGCAACATCTGCAGAGAGAGGCTCACTTGTCACAGTTTGCTGTGGAATCAATGCTATTGGAAACTAAATACCTCCGTATTTCATATTCCCTAGAGTAAATTTTAAAACATACATGCTTCATGATGACTCCGCTACTGAATGTTAAGGTTTGAAATGTCGACGTAAGTTAGTTATAAAGTACAGGATGTCGATGCACGCCAGTTCAAAATTACCTTGTTACGAAGTATGAAATGCCTCCGTACTGGTAATTAGAAAGCATACCGAGAGCAATAAGACAATTCGCACTCGTATGCTTACTAAGTTCGATATCGAGTATATCGACACTATCGCTATAGGAATAATTGTAATAGATAATAAACAAAACACATTCATGAATGAGATATACACACATCAAAAAAGTCTAAGCGAAACATACAAATTTCAATTTTGCAATGTATTAAATCTTTAAAATTTCTTATTTATATTATTTTTAATGATTTTTGTTACACAGGTGGTCATCCAACAGCGCAAAGGTTCTTACACAAATTCCAAATGCCGATGATTCTATACGATGCATACAAATGATTGATGCTATTAAAGCTTTGGGCATTCCCTGGAATCCGAACAGTGACAATTTTGAATTAAAAATGTCTATTGATCCACTTGTTGATCCAATTACTAAAAGAACAGTGTTGTCCTGTATAGCGTGTATTTCGATTTTGTAAAAATATTATATTAAAAGAGTGTAGGAGTTTCTTGGCCATTCTTTTCCATAGAGATCAACGCTTTGGAATGGGCAACTACAGTACTTTCACAAGTTATTATACAGGGTGGGCCAAGAATTCGTTAACATTTAAATGTAACTTACCGCGCAAACTATAGCCGCGCGGGGCGCGGGCGCGGGCGGGGGCACTAGCTCGCTTCTTGGAAATTTAGTCGCAATGGATCGCTTCACGGGGCCGCAACGCGCTTACTGCGTGAAACAGTTTTATTTAAACAACTTTTCGCTCATTACTGTGAGACGCTTATTTCGCGTTGAATATGGTTTACACGACTTAAGTCAGTGTCCAAGTGCTCCTTTAATAAAGAAATGGGTGAAGAAGTTCGAAGAGACGGGATCTACACTAAATGTGAAACAAACCGGCGGCCCGCGGACTTCTCGGAGCGAAGAGAACGTGCAGCAAGTTTCCGCTTCTGTTCGACGTGATCCAGATTTATCGACACGCAAACGTTCGGCTGAATTAGGATTATCCCGCACATCATTACGCCGTATTTTGAAATTACATCCATATAAGATCCAGGTAGTGCAAGAACTAAACCCTAATGATTTAAATTTGCGTAAGTCATATGCCGAAACAATGTTAACTCGATTCAGTAATTTTCACAACATCTTATTCTCTGACGAAGCCCATTTCCACCTAAATGGACATGTAAACAAACAGAATTGCAGGTATTGGAGCAGCGAAAATCCTAAAGCTAAACATGAGAGGCCACTTCACTCTCCCAAGGTAACTGTATGGGCTGCAATTTCAGCAAAAGGAATCATCGGACCTTAATTTTTTGAAGATTCTCGAGGCCGTTCAGTTACTGTTAATTCTGCCGAGTATGTGAAAATGTTACGGGAGTTCTTAGCACCGATGCTACTGGAATTTGCTGGCTATAATCGTAACACATGGTTTCAACAAGATGGAGCCACGTGTCACACATCGAACGAGTCCTTGCCGGTGGTCAAAGACATGTTTCCGGAAAAGCTGATATCCAGACGGGGTGACATCCCATGGCCACCCAGAAGTCCAGATCTATCACCAGCAGACTTCTTTTTATGGGGTTATTTAAAGAGTCGTGTCTACATTGATAAACCGAATACACTGCGTCAACTTAAAGAAAAAATCATCGAAGAGATGTCGGCGATCTCGCAGCCTCTTTGCAGAAGAGTATTCGAAAACTTTAGGACTCGCTCAGATGAGTGCAAAAACCGAAACGGTGGTCATTTAGACGAAATAATTTTTAAAAAATAAATTACAACTAATTAGCTTTCTCGTAAATAAACGATTTCTAAAATATGTTAAATGGTGTTTTTTTATACGATTTTTTCAAATGTTAACTAATTCATGGCCCGCCCTGTACCTTGTGACCGGGACTGTAGATTCATTTTGTTTCTTGACATTCAAAAGTGCCTGTAATGGTCTAATTGAAATAAATGATTTGATTTAGCAAAAACATTCGACCCACTAGGTTGGTTAGCACCTGTAGTCATTATGTTAAAAAAAATTATGCAAAAGTTGTGGTTGGCTGGCCTAGATTGGGACGATGTTTTGCCTGACAGTTTACGTCATCAATGATGTGCCTTTCACAATGAGATAGAACACAATGAATACTATACAACTACCTCGATGGCTGGGCTTGTTACTTAATAAATTGAATGTGGAAATTGATAGGTTCTGTGATGCTTCTTGTGCCCCTTACGCGTGTGTTGTTTACCTCAGAGCTCTAGATGATAATGCTATCAGAATGCGTCTAATCGTTGCAAGATCAAAGGTTGCTCCAGTCAAACAGGTTTCGCTTCCTCGCTTAGAGCTCTGTGGTGCAGTACTTTTGGCTAAGACATTACTTGATGTTACAAATAGTATACCGATCGAACAAGGCCACATATACGCTTGGACTGATTCCACTATAGTATTGGCTTGGTTACGTAAACATCCTAACTCGTGGACTACTTTTGTTGCTAACCGTACCACTGAGATATTAAACGTTACTAACAGTAGTCAATAGCATCAGTTCATGTCGCTAGATAACCCAGCGGACTTAACTTCGCGAGGTATGAGTCCAAACGCTTTGAAAAAGTCGAGAATATGGTGGGAAATGCCGGAATTTTTAAGAAATCAATCGGAAGTTGTGTATTCACATAACTTACCTGATACTATGTTAGAGGATAAGTCGAAAATTGCTTCACATGTTACTATTGATAATCCAATTGATGGATCTCATTCACATTTAAATCGCTATTCCAGTTTCACTAAATTATTTAGGAGTCATAGCTTATTGTTTGAGATTTGTACAAAGGTGTAAGGAAAAGGTTTTTAAAATTGCGAAAACATGGACCAGCTTTCCAACTGCCGACGAATTGTTGAACGCACGTAAGGTATGTATTCGTGGGGTGCTAAGTCAGAAAACCTCCACGTGTGCCTAGTGGCTGCTGCTCTCCTCGATCCGTCGAGTGGAAGCAGCAGTTGCTGGGCCGGTGCACCCTGGGCGCGGACAGTGGCATTCCCCGAGTAATGGAAAGAAATTCCTATCCCTTGGGGAAGATCACTGTCCGTGGCAAATATTCTGACGTGGGAGGGGTCCACCAACCCGGACCACCGGTGCGTTGTTCCGCGTGACCCTCTGAAAAGCAGAGGGCACAGCGGAGGCAAGGGCGGGCTCGGTGTGCACTGGCGTGTACCCTGCCCCGAGCAGACAGAGGAGGCACTTCTTCTCTGTCCCCGTCGATATCGTAACCCTAAAACGGATTGTCGTGGATCACGCCTCCCGCTCCAATTGGGAGCGAGGGTCTCGGCTTAACCGCCCGGATCGCGAGGTAGAAGACCCCTATAAAAAGTAACCCCGAATCTCAAGCGGCGGCGCACCGCGAGGAGATGAATGGCTGACGGGTGTTCCTACGGAACCTTCAGTCGTTAGTGCACCCCCCGCCAGGGTACTCTCCTAGGCCGACCCTCTGGCGGGTATTACAGGCTTAGAGAGTGGGAGACAGGGAACACACCCTCTAAAGGAACAAAAATAACGGAAAAGACGATTTAAGAAAAATACCACAGGCAGTGGAAAACTCCCGAAAAAAAGCTTGCAATCCATGGGTTTACTCATATTTTGATTTATTAAAAACCACTATGGATGAGTTGGGATTGCATGATAAACCATCACAAATATGGAACCTTGATGAGACTAGTTTTAGTAAAGATCCCAGTAAAACCAAAGTGGTGGGTTTGAGAGGATATGCCTCAACAAGAACTATTGCATCACCCGGTAAAGACAACACCACAGTTTTGTTGGGGTGTAGTGCAGCTGGTGACAAAACCCCAACATTAATTATATTTAAAGGAAAAAAAATCTGGGATGAGTGGACCACTAATGAGGGCTATCCAGGAACTGTTTATGTAGCCACTAAAAATGGATGGATGGAAACAGACATATTCCAATCATTTTTTGAAAGAGCTTTTTTTGCCAATTGTAGGACAAAAACGGCCAATATTACTGGTATATGATGGCCATTCCACACATGTTGGTATTAATAAAATCGAAAAAGCTCGAGAGGCACATATCACAATCTTGAAAATCCCACCCCATCCGAGTGACAATTTGCAGCCCTTAGATCTTGCTGTCAACAAATCTTTTATGGACAAGTGGGATCTAAATTTAGTAAAATGGCAAAGGTTGAATGTGGGTTTTTACCTAAAAAAGATTTCTCAAAGTTAATTGGCAAAGTATGGGCCGAAGTGGACCCCAAAGTGTGTGCAGCTGGTTTCAGAAAAGCTGGTATTTTTCCTTTCAACGCCAATGCTGTGGCTGAAGAAAAGTTTCACCCAGATCAACTTCTGGAATGGAAAAAACAACAGCATACTGAATTGAGCGAGACTATATGCGCTTCCCCTGACTATTTGAAAAATTCCAACCCCTTAAGATGAAACCACAGTTATTCAAGCAGTTCCTAGTACTTCGTACTCCGAAGACTTGTTTATTTTTCCATAAGAAACTGAAATACAGTCTGACAATAACATGGCATTTGACACCAACATGCAATCAAATATTCTTAGGCCATTACCATCATTACTATCTATTTGTTTAAATAATTGGAATAGGCATGTCGAAAAACTTACTACACCTGAGGGGTAGGTTGATATTTACACGAATTACTTAAAAAGGAACCCTATCACGTTACAAAGAAGATTAAAAATAAAAGTTACTGCTGTTAACACTACGATTTTTCTTTAGAAACTGCAGTTTAGCCCACGTTTTAAACTAAAAAACATTACTGTTAGTCTTACCCCGGGTGGCGGGGAAAGACGGCTTGACTTTAGTTTCATGCTGCAGGATTTGGGCTCTACAAAGGGTCAAAGCTGGTAGGGCTTGAGTCCCCGATTATAACGCTACCACTCTTATCACAAGGTAATGCATATTTCTCGAGAAATTTACAAAATAAGTTTCTAACCTTAAATCCGATAAAAGGGAAAACGGAACGTGAAAATGGGTGTTGACAACTCAAGCTGTCACAGTATTATTGCTTGTGGTGTAAAATATCGTGCTAAATCGGTAAAACGAAAAAAAAGTGACGTTTTGTGACTGTGTTACTGTCATTCATTCCGTTTCTCTTCGAGTTGCGTGAATGTGCTCTGTGTGTTGTGGAATTGTTGTGGCTTTTTGATGTTTGTGACATATCTCGGACGATACTCGACTGTACGATGGAAGAATTGCAGCAGCAAGCTGCGAGTCGCTCTGCGGTTGAGGACGAGCCTCAACCATCGACAAGTCGCTCTGCGGCTGCGGACGAGCTTCAAGCTACGACCAGTCGCTCGCATGCTTGTAGACGAACCCCACTCTTCAAGCAGTTCTTCGGAGGAGGATGAACCACCTGCAAAACGACATCTTTCCGTAGAGGAAGTCCGTGGAGTGTGGAACTTAATTAAAGTGTATCGTCAATTGGGCACGTGCGAACAAGCTGTGGCGTTTGCTGAAGAAAAGGGCATGATAAGCCGATCCAAAATGTGCAATTACCACAAAAAACCGATGACAATAGAGTATAACACTAATAAAACGGTGGGCGCGTTTGCCTGTCACAGAGGGACATGCAGAACCAAGTCCCGAGTCAGTCGTGGCAAAGGCACTTGGTTTGAAAATATTAAAATCACCATGCCGCAGGTATTTTATTTAATGTATGCCTTTGCCCAAAAATATAGTAATTTATGACAGGGCCATATTAGAAGACTTTTCAGAAAGAGAACACTGCCTCTCTACTGCAACAATAAGTGATTGGTATAATTATTGTAGAGAGGCAGTCGTTAAATATCAAGATGAAAAACAGAAGAGAATCGGAAAGATTAGAGGTCCTGGCAAAATTGTACAAAATTGATGAGAGCTAATTTGGTAAAAGAAAATAAAATAAAGGACGGCGAATTGATGGACACTGGGTACTTGGCATGATTGAAGATGAGAGTGAAGATCTCCGTTTAGAGGTTTTAGTGCCCGTAATTAAAAAACTTGTCGCTGAGGGCACCACCACACACTGACTATTGGCGGGCCTATGATTGTACGGGGGACCACGGCTTTGTTCATCGAAAGGTGAACCACAGCGATTCAAACAATCCATTTGTGGCTGAGGATGGTACTCACACGCAGAGAATTGAAGCACAGTGGCGTATAGTCAAACTTTTCTTTTATTAAGAAAATTATAATAATAGAGTCAATATTAACGACATTATACTACTCTGTCAAGAAAGTACCGGGAAAAGATCAATAATACACAAAATGTCTGTTATTCATCCAAATTTATTTTATCACCTTCAAAGTATGCTCCTTTAGAAACGATACACTTGCGCCAACGAATAATCCATTCATCAAAACATTTTTTTAACGCTGCTTCCGGAATTGAGTTCAGTTCTCGCCGCAAATTCTCCTTTATGTCTTCTATCAATTGAAAACGGGTGCCACGAAGTGGAAATTTGAGTTAAGGAAAAATAAAAAAGTCAGCAGGAGCCATATCTGGTGAATATGGTGGTTGCTGGATGGTATTTGTTGAGTGTTTGGTCAAAAATTCGTTCACAATGATAGCCTTGTGCGAAGGCGCATTGTCGTGGTGCAAAATCCAAGAATTTTCTTTCCACAAATCTGGCCTTTTTCGTCGAATTTGCTCTCTTAAACGCCGCATAACGCTCAAATAATAATCTTTATTTACCGTTAGACCTTCCGGTAAGAATTCAGAGTGCACAACACCGCGATAGTCAAAGAAAACAGTCAACATGACTTTGACTTTTGATCGACTTTGGTCAGTTAGAAGGCGCCACTCCGAAGCTTGTTGACTAGTTTGCATGTCAAACTCGTAAACCCACGTCTCGTCACCAGTAACAATGCGTTTCATGAATGTTGGGTCCGAACTGACTCGTTCTAGCATGTCCTCAGCGACTTTCATGCGATTGAGTTTTTGGAGAAAATTCAGATCTTTTGGGACTAGCCGAGCAGCAACATGTTTCATCCCCAAATGATTAGTTACAATGGTACGGATCGACTCGTGAGATACAGAAAGTTCGGCGGCTATCTCTCTCAGAGTTGAATGGGGATTTTCAGTCACTATTTTCTTCACTTTTGCGATGTTAACTTCAGTTGCAGACGTTGACGGCCTACCAGAGCGAGGCAAATCTCCCATCACATCTCGACCGCTTTTGAACGCTTTGAACCACTCATAAGCACGAGTTTTTGATTAAGTCGATTCACCGTAAGCCTTCTGTAACATTTTCAGTGACTCCGAACACGAAATTCCATTGGCGATGCAAAATTTAAGACAAACTCTTTGTTCAATATTTTTGTCCATTATGAAATTCGCAATACACACTATATATGATATTACTAAAACCAGCACTGTATTTAATATAAATAACAGATGCAACTCAAACTCCGCGCCAAAATGGAAAACAGTTGTGCCAATCTAACAACTACAAAAAAAACAAAAATTTTAATTTGGAACCATTAACAAATCATCCATTCCCGATACTTTTTTGACTGAATGAATATAACTACACTCGAGAGCAATGAATCCGGGTCACTTAAAGAATCCTAAAAATCTCGGAAACTAAAAATGCTAGGTTAATGCAATAAATTGTATTTAATAGACAATGTAATACTCCTTAAATGAAGGTATTAAAACTTCTTAGTTATTGTAAAGTTATATCATAAAAAAATCAAATTTGAAAAAGGGCCACTTTCGAAGATGGAACTACGAAATTACAGCATTTGGTTTTGCTTTTGTTTGTAATCTGTCATTTATGTGGGTACATAAACCATGTTGATAGTGCTCTATATTCATTATTCAAGCTGAAATTATGTCGCTTACGCCTGAAGAATGCACCAGAATACTTACAATGCTGGAAACCGGCCGGAGTCAGCGCGATACAGCCAGGACTGTCGGTGTGTCGCTGTCAACAGTACAAAGAGTTCTCCGACGTTACGAACAAACTGGTTCTAACCTACGCAGACCAGGAACGGGCAGAACCAGGTGTACCACAGCACGAGAAGACCGATACTTGGTGAACACCATGCTTCGAAATCGCTTTCTCACAGGAACTGAACTCACAAATCAGTTTCGACGCCTCGGAGGAAGTAACCCAAGTGCATGGACAGTAAGACGTCGGCTTGCTGAATCTAACTTAAAACCCCTTAGACCTGCAAACGGCCCTAAACTGGAGCGTGGGCATCGTATTTCAAGACTAAGATATGCCCAGAGCCACGTAAATTGGAGTATTGAAGATTGGTCAAAAGTTATGTTCTCCGACGAATCAAAATTTATGCTCTACAAGCACGATGGAAGACACAGAGTGTATCGAAGACCAGGGGAAAGATTCAAGCAAGCATGCATCGAAGAAAAAGTAGCCTACGGTGGTGGGTCTGTACTTGTGTGGGCCGGAATTTCTTCGGAAAGTCGCACAGAGCTGGTGATCATAGAAAACGGCTCTTTAACTAGCGAAAGATATGTGGAAGAAATCCTCAATGATCACGTTGGTCCATTTATGGTCAATTTAGGTGAGGATGCTATATTTATGCATGACAATGCCCGACCTCATACAGGTAGGATTGTGAATGACTACCTTCAAGAGATGAACATTACTCGTATGGAGTGGCCAGCGCGCAGCCCGGATATCAACCCGATCGAGCATGCTTGGGACGAGCTAGGCAGATGCGTAAAACAACGAAACCCTCCCCCAATCACGCTTCGTGAGCTCAAAATTGCTCTCACAGAGGAATGGGAGAATATTCCCCAAAATCGTATAAGGAACTTGGTGTACAGCATGCCAAACCGCGTAAACGCAGTAATGGAAGCACGAGGAGGCAATACGAAGTATTAAAATTCAAGAAAATCGTAATAAAGTTCAAAAATTTCATGTTTCCTATTTTTGTTTTAAGGAGAGATCAGCAGTTTTTTTCTTTATGTAATTTTGTGTTAATAAAATGTATGGTGACTCATATTTTTTTTACTTTCATTTAAGGAGTATTACATTGTCTATTAAATACAATTTATTGCATTAACCTATCATTTTTAGTTTCCGAGATTTTTAACATTCTTTAAGTGACCCGGATTCATTGCTCTCGAGTGTATATGAATATTTGTGGAGAAGAGATATTCAAAGAAATAAAAAGGATCCCTTTGAGGAATTAATTGATGTTATAAAATGCAATTTTAATAAATAGATTTTAAATTAATGTTTTGTTTTTTATCATCCTAGATAATTATCTTGAGATCATAAGACGCAACAAGAGCAAGCGAAGCGAGCTCGAAACTCGGGGGCACCCCGACTCGGATAGATTTAGGTTAGAAGGAGAATTTTTTGCAATTTTTGAGTGTTTTGAGGTTAGTTAACAAAAGATCGTTTTTCTCGGAAACGGTGAGTTACCTTGTCATGGGAGTGGTACTAGTGGGGATTGACCCCTACCCCACTACCACCACCCCCCTCCTGCAGCACTATTCTAAAGTTTTACCGGAAAGACTAACAGTTTTTCCAGTTTTACATTTGCTTCATTATTCCCGTTTTGGAAATACTTATGCAAAAATTGTATAAAAGTTTTGAGGCAACATAGAGGGTAAAATACCCACTCTAGTACAGTAATCAGTGCCATTTTTTTTGCTTTCACATTTTCTAGTTTGATAACAATTTTTATTTTTACAACCTATTAGAAAATTTTGAAGTGCTTGAAGTGATTGCCACAGATAAGGTTTTGGAAAATGTAGAAACTAGAAACATGGTATGCAACAACTTCCTGCAAATGAATTTAAAAAAAAGGATAACATGTACTTAGACTAATGCCATTATAATTGTTTATTTTTCAGCTTAGAACAGGAAAACATAGAAGGTCGGCCATCTACTAGTGCTCAAAGTGACGCTGTCGCCAAAGATCTAAATGGCATTACGCAGCGAAATGTAAAGATCTTGCAGTTATTTGTTATGACCACTTTAGGGCAAAGTTTGTTATAGATAGGGACGAATTTAATTCAATTTATTCGCAATAAGTGTTGGTACAATTTAGGTCTTAAAATTATAAATTACAGATCCATAACACTTTGGGCCTGTTTCACAATGTACGGATAAAGTGCCAAATACTTATGTTACACATAAATTATTCGGATGATAAAAGTTCTGCATAAGAAACTTTTCGTTTCACAAACTTTTTATCTGACACAACTATTCGGGACTTATATGTAAGCTTGGTGGCAACACCATATGCGTACGCTCCGTTTTTTGGTGTCATTTCATTGAATATGAAGAAATTTAACAAAACTACTTATACATTTATTTTAACATACACTACGAGTATTGTTTCACTTTAATATTAGTTTATACAGGGTGGCCCAAAAGTCGTGGATCAAACGCAACTAGGGGTTAGGTGGGGTCATCAGCTGCAAAAAGTTGTTCTACGGGAGGTCCTTAAGGTCAACCCCTGCAGAGTATAATTTATTTTGAGTTTTTATGAGAAAATTGACTTTTTTTAACTAATTCTTATTGAAATTCGAAAAAATCTACATCCTGTATCTTTTTTATAATTTTCACTAGATTGGTACTGATGAGTACTTGCCTTAGACATGCTATTTATGGTTGTTTATTGGGTGTGTTGAAGATAATATTAAGTTTTACGATTTTTTTTTCTCAAATCATAACTTTTCATTTACTTTGGACCCCACTGTGAAAAAAAATACTCTACCGAAAAGTGACCCTGTGTTACAAGTTTTGGCGCATTTAATAAGGATTCCGAAAAGGTATTACACATGGACATGAGTGGCTCTAATATCTTTCAAGGACGATTATTCGTAGCAAGGCCAAAGTTAATCCAACCATAAAACTCGGTTAGGCTTATTTAGAAATAAACTGGAACTAATACAATTAATGACAAAGACTTTCTGCCTCTCTTTTACACTAACCATTTAATCCTTTGTCAATAAAAGGCCGGTTCGCCCGTCATTTCAGGTACCGATATCTTTTCTAGGAAACAAAAGGCCGGGCCGGCCGAGGCGGAGTCGGGGGATGCGCGTGAGCATGTTTCTTTAGAATGTTTAGTGTTCTTTATTTATTTATTTATTTAAACTTCATGTACAATAGTGGTACATAGGCGGACTTAATGCCATAAGGCATTCTCTACCAGTCAACCTTTGGGTAAAATACGACAACATTGTGATAGGGTACAAAAATATATATATCTAAAACTATTTGTTTATGAAAACATATATATTTATACGGATACTAATACACATATACATATCAAATAAACTAATAAATACAATTAAAAAATAAATAAAAACGAGAACTTTAACAGTAATTACTATGACTTTTAATTGGTAGACGGACCTAAATAGTGGTTCCGAACTTTTCTTTTAAAGGTAAGTTTACTTTCAGCTTTTATAATGCCAAAGGGTAGCGCGTTCCAGAGCTTTATTGTTGAAATTGCGTATGTTTTGGACATAAAACCGGTGCGGTGTAATGGAACTTGGAGGAGTAGATTTTCGGAAGCCCGAAGGTTACTTACGGCTGTGAGAACTGCCCAACAACTTTAGTGCCTCGCTTCCTGCCTATGAGTACGTACGTGTTCTTTTTCTCGGTTTTACGACGACTTGTGATCAGTTTCTTTCCTTTGACCTACGCTTTGTTTTTCGGACTTGTGATAGATTGCCTACCTGTGACCAGTGCTGTGTGAATCGGACTAGATTCGGAGTCGGACGGATTGGCTACAAAAGTGGACAGATGGCTGCTGCGAGGAGAGAATACACCCAACGGGAGTATGCAGAAATGCATTACCTGTATGGCTTTTGCGACGGTAATGCCCGGGCTGCTATGCTATCGTCAACGCTACCCTAACCGTGATCGTTTTCCGGACTACAGAGTCTTTATGCGCGTACATAATTCGTACATGGAGGGAGTCTTACCCGGTCAGCATGCTCCGAGAGCAGGCAGACCAGTGGGGCAATTTAAAAATGAAGATCAAGTGCTGAGAAAATTAAGATTGGATCCTAGTATAAGTCAACGCCAAATATCCCGTAATCTCGGGATTCCAAGATCGACGGTGCAACGTGTCATTAACAGAAACAGATTACACGCCTACCACGTGCAAAGGGTGCAAGCTTTGCTGCCCAGTGACTATGAACCCAGAGTGCGGTTTTGCAGAGAGATGCTAAGATACCACAGAGAGGATCCGCAGTTCTTCAACAAGGTTTTATGGACGGATGAGTCAACTTTTAGAAGAATGGGAGTATTCAATATCCACAATCTACATTTTTACTCCAGAGTGAACCCCCATATCATAAGAAATGATAGATTCCAGCATCTGTTTGGTATTAACATGTGGGCTGGTATAATTGGCCAGCAGTTGGTGCTGCATGAAATGCCAGCAAGGCTGAATGGTGCTCAGTATTTAAATTTTTTGCAAAATAATTTAAACCATATCCTTAACGAAGCTGAAGTCTTAGAAGAAAGAATAGCAGAAATGTGGCTGTAACATGATGGCGCCCCGCCTCACTACGCTCGAGCAGTTAGAGATCATTTGAACCAGCGCTCCCCAACCGGTGGATTGGTCGAGGCGGATATATTGCGTGGCCACCCCGGTCGCCCGATTTAAATCCATTAGATTTTTTTCTTTGGGGCTATTTTATAGAAATAGTTAACCAAGGAGAGAACAATAGCGAACAAGAACTACGACAAAAGCTCGAATTTGCTAGGTTACAAGTTACTAACAACAGAGGTGCATTCTGTAGGTTACGGAGGAATTTTATTAGACGGTGCAGATTATGTATTATGGTCAGAGGCAGGAATTTTGAGCATTTATTGTAAAATGTTTTGCTTAATAAAACAATTATTTCACAATCGTTGTCTTGTTTTTTCGTCCTAGAAAGATATTAGAGCCACTCATGGCCATGTGTAATAACTTTTCGGAATCCCTATTAAATGCGCCAAAACTTGTAACACAGGGTCACTTTTCGGTAGAGTATTTTTTTTCACAGTGGGGTCCAAAGTAAATGAAAAGTTATGATTTGAGATTTTTTTTTTCGTAAAACTTAATATTATCTTCAACACACCCAATAAACAACCATAAATAGCATGTCTAAGGCAAGTACTCATCAGTACCAATCTAGTGAAAATTATAAAAAAGATACAGGATGTAGATTTTATCGAATTTCAATAAGAATTAGTTAAAAAAAATCAATTTTCTCATAAAAACTCAAAATAAATTATACTCTGCAGGGGTTGACTTTAAGGACCTCCCCCGTAGAACAACTTTTTGCAGCTAATGACCCCACCTAACCCCTAGTTGCGTTTGATCCACGACTTTTGGGCCACCCTGTATAATTAGTTATTATTCACATATCAGTTAATATTTTATATAAAAACTTATAAAAATCATTTGATGGTAATTGAATATTGCTTGTTAATATGTAACGAAACGGGATGTCGTTTAATAATGACAAAAAATTAGCATTCACTAATACCGTGGTATTTTTATGCTATTTCGTCCAGTTGTTTGCGTTTCTTCTTTGTTTTGTTATAATTGCCATTTAAGTGTTACTTTTAAATACATTTTTGAAAAATGACGACACCGAAATGTGAACGAAGTGTTAACTTCAGCCGGGAAGAAGTTGAGCTTCTAACCTCCTTTGTTCAACACAAACATAATTATATAATCGTATATTAGAAAATAAGACTAGTGACGCAGACACTTGGCACGAAAAGGAACACTGCTGGAAGACACTGAAGTCATTATTTAATAACACAAGCGGAACAAAATTTCGGAGTGCTAAAACCCTAAGCGAAATATGAAGGGATAAAACGTAGTACAAGGCAAAAGTCGGCATTGATACGTGCAGAAACATATCGCACAGGAGGGGGGCCCAGTGCTGCTCCTCCTCTGACGCCTATAGAAGAAAAAGTAAAACAAATGATTTCTTTATCTGTCGATGGAATCGAAAGTGAATTTAATTCTGATAATGTTGGTAAGATCTTATGTTTGAAATTGTTGTTAGTATGTGTATTTTGTATATAAGTGAATTAACTTATTCATCCTTATGGTGAACCAAATACAATCGTCCCACCCCTTCTCTTGCTTAAAAAATTTCTTTATGTTGCAGATTCTAGACAAACACAACCTCTTTCTAGCCAAGAAATAGTGTTTACACTAGGTTCGCATAATGTAGAAATAAGAGAATAAAAATGTATCCAATCAGTGGATGCCGATACAGAGCATCACACAAGTAAGTTACTTTTTCTACAAGTAAAGCTTAATTAACTCAAATATGATTGTCACTTGTTAATTAATAACAAAAAAGAATTATTACTATTAATTAACTTTTTATCTATTTTAAACTCCCCTACTTTTTGGTTTTCAGTTGTAGACCAGCCAACACAAAATGACGACTCTGATGAAGAAGAGTCTTCAAGAAAAAATATAGGTAAGAAGCGTTTCTGTTGTGCATTCACACATCAAGAGCTCACCTGTTCTTTTTAATTTCAGGTCAACATACTACACCCATAAGAGTTGAGAATGATCAGAAGTGGACTAATTGGAAGCTAAAAAAAAATTCAACACAATAGCCCCTGACATCAAAATTATTGATAAAAGTTCTTTTCGTCTCCTTGGGTCTCCTATCTTCGAGAATTCCTTTCTAGATTTTATCGATGAAAAAATCCAAAAATTTTATGATGTCTTAGAAAGATTGCTCCAAATTAACATGCATACAGCTTGGCAAAAAAGTCTAGAAACGGAACTAATTTTTTGTCTGTTGGCAACATTCCCAAAATAATGACGTTTCTTAATAAACAAAGTTCACGACTTCGTAGAATTTTTATTTCGACCACCAAACGTTGATTAATAAACGTAAAAAGTGAAAAATAATGAATAAAACCATTCGAAGTGCTGGCAGGAAGGTTATTTATAAGGTGTACAGGCGATGTCTTGTGGAACATGAGGCCCAAACTATTCTTTCCGATCTTAACAATGTTTACCAAAGAACCGCTGATATGACAGGTATGTAAGATAAGATAAGATAAGATAATATTTATTTTGCGTAAACATAAGAGAGTAAGAGTTTGTTTTGTTGATTTCAGTTAATAGTCTAGTCAACAAGTGCTTTTTTAGTCAAAACTTTTTAAAAGTCTCGGAAAAATATGGTTGAGGGCTTATTCGATTCGGGATCGCATCTAGAAAGTTTTTGAAAAAATTCAAGACCCGCTCGAAAAAAATGCAAAAGTTATTAACAAATTAGTAAACAAAAACAAAGGGGTTTAGTTTTTTTGATATATCCCAAAAACTATTTAATATATTTTGATTTTGAAAAAAGATTCAAAAAGAAGAGAAAATTTCCTAAAAAAAACTCCCTACTCGCAAAATTGTAGGACCAATATTAAAAATTTTACAGGGAGCTGAAAATACGCCTAAAAACGGGTACTCGGGGTTCCGCGAACCACGCCCCCTTCGAGCGTTTTAATGAAAAATATTATTTAAACATATTAAATGTTGATATTAAAATTTGAAAAAATTCAGACATGTACAGGACAAATTAAGGAATGAAATACCGTAGAAAAAATATTTTTATAGCGATTTTATAAAATGTTATCCATAAATTAATTAACAATTTCTTCCGACTGGGCTATAAACATTGCAAGTTGCATAATTGTTAAACCAGAAATCTCAATTTTTTTTCCTCTCGTGGTAGCTCCACGAGAGGAAAATTTTTTACGAGGAATCTATTTTCAAAAAAAAATTCAATTATCTTATAAATAATCTATTTGTTTATAACAAATTTATAAACAAAAAGAATTAAAATTTATAAAAAAATATTTTTAGGTAGCTTTTATTGATAGAAAAACGAATGATCATCGACATTGGAAAAAAAATAATTCTTGTAGTATTTATTTAAATATTTAATTTGCCGCATAGGCAAAAATATTTAATTTGTTAATAACAAATCGAAAATTAACAATTTTTTTATTTACTCAACGGAAATCCTTTCTTTAATCTTTGAAGAATAGCTCCACGAGAGGAAAAAAATTTGAGATTTCTGGTTTAACAATTATGCAACTTGCAATGTTTATAGCCCAGTCGGAAGAAATTGTTAATTAATTTATGGATAACATTTTATAAAATCGCGATAAAAGTATTTTTTCTACGGTATTTCATTCCTTAATTTGTCCTGTACATGTCTGAATTTTTTCAAATTTTAATATCAACATTTAATATGTTTAAATAATATTTTTCATTAAAGCGCTCGAAGGGGGCGTGGCTTGCGGAAACCCGAGTACCCGTTTTCAGGCGTATTTTCAGTTCCTTGTAAAATTTTTAATATTGTTCCTACAATTTCGCGAGTAGGGAGTTTTTTTTAGGAAATTTTCTCCTCTTTTTGAATCTTTTTTCAAAATCAAAATATATCAAATAGTTTTCGGGATATATCAAAAAAACTAAACCCCTTTGTTTTTGTTTACTAATTTGTTAATAACTTTTGCAATTTTTTCGAGCGGGTCTTGAATTTTTTCAAAAACTTTCTAGATGCGATCCCGAATCGAATGAGCCCTCAACCATATTTTTCCGAGACTTTTAAAAAGTTTTGACTAAAAAAGCACTTGTTGACTAGACTATAAATCAAGTGTTAATTGATGAATACAAAGCTGTATTAATTTGCTTACATAAGGGATAAGTAGAAATTTGAAACAATATTACATTTTTTCTGCATTACTCTGGTATAGCGCGCCTAGATTAATTGATACTTTGGTGGCTTGATATTTAAGTAAATGAATACACAATTTCAACTTAACTTATACTTTGAGTGTGATTAGAAGGGAATGAAGTATTTGTTGTAGCGTTTGCATTAGAAATGTAAAAGAAATTATCGTGCCATAGACTAAATAACAAAATTTATTTATTCAATTCAGGGAAATCTGTTAGCACTATAAGAAGAATTGTGCTGGAAGGATCTCCTTCCAGCACAATTCTTCTTAAAAAAGAAAGGGGTATTTTCTACACCCGGAAAACACAGAAAAGGTCGTCCCAAAAAAGAATTAGACAACTTTGATTTATGTGCCATCAGGCAAAAAAATCATTTTTTTTACACAGTGATGAAACAGGTACATCAATTATTATTTCATTTGTATTAAAATTAAACTGAATTAATTATTAGCACACAAGCAGTGCTCAGCAGCTTCATCCGCTAGCCCACAAGCATTGTTAGTATTCCCGGGATAAAATGTTGCTTGTGCGCTAATCTAGGGTTAGCTATGTCCATTCTAAATATCAGTAGGATTGTGGTCGTAGTCAAAGCAGCAGATTTTTTTATTCTGCCATAATTTATTTTACAAAGAATTTTTAAAGCTATTTAGTTATTTGATTTTCAGGTACCAACCTTACGAAACTTACTACCAGTAGTAAGAGAAGATTAAGGATTTGACGGAAGCCGTGAGCATTTGCGAAAAGTACTTATAGCCCTAGGTTTCAAATACAAAAAATGTCAGTCCGAAAGAACTGCGTTGATGGAACGACCATATATAGCTGCGAAACGGATAGAGTACTTAAAAAAGATTACCAATAATAGAAATTTGCCCGAAGAGCTTAGAAAAGACATAGTTTATCTTGATGAAAGCTACGTTCACCAATCATACAAGTTACAAAAGTGCTGGCAGTCTATTGATGTGAGTGGAGTAAAGCACAATGTTTCAAAAGGGAAACGCTATATTATTGTTCATGCTGGCAGTGAAAAAGGGTTTATCCCTAATGCTTTGCTCATATTTACTGGCGCAAATAAAAATGCTGATTACCATTCAGAGATGAACAAAAGTAATTTTACTAAATGGGTTGAAGAAAAGCTGATTCCCGATTTACCACCGGCATCGATTGTGGTTATGGATAATGCGCCGTACCATTCAGTAGTATTGAACAAAGCGCCTACCTCTGCTACCAAAGTAGCCGAAATAAAGGAATGGTTAGTTCGAAACGAAATTCCATTTGATGAAACATTAAAAAAGCCTTCGCTTTTGATGCTCGTGAAACGTCACAAGCCAGAACCGATATTTGAAATCGATGAGCTTTTAGGTGCACATGGGCACACTGTGGTAAGACTTCCGCCTTACCACTGTGACCTCAATCCAATCGAGCTAATCTGGGGGATAGCAAAACACAAAATTGCCGCCCAAAATGTAGGATCGATCGACATAAAGGTATGGCTTATTAACAGTATGTGATAAAAATGTAACTTTTAAAATTGATAGAGGTATATGAAATATTTCGTATTTACAGGCAGCAGCTGAACGTGCATTCCAAGCTATTACCGAGGAGGATTGGAAGAACTCGTGCCAGCATGTAATAAAAATAGAAAAGGAGTATTGTGAAAGAGAACTAACTATGTACGATGAAATAGAGCGATTAGTCATAAATCTAGAAGATGATAGCAGCAGCACTTCTGAATCTGAACATGACTTAGATGAGTTTGCGGCCAGCTCTAGCCAAGACATGGACGTGGTCGGGGTGGAATATTTAGAGGAAGATTTATTAGAATAAAATATGCAGTTGGGAGTTTGTCATGGTCACTCAAATGTTTCATCGTCTCATGATCATTCGGTTCCCTTCAAAATGGATGAGCTGAGTTGTGCTAATATTCGCGTCATGTCCGTGAACGGGTGCTGTCAGTTGAGACTGGTCATCTCTTAGCTGCCAGTGGCTATTTTAATATCTATATTTAGTTTTACTTTATTAACATAGTGCTCACATATTAGAAACATAAATATAACAGATATATTTTTGTAATACATAAGATGATTGAAACGAGTGTCCATTGAGTTTCTTGCACATTCTTCTCCATAGAGATTTACGCTTTGGAACGTGCAATTAGCATTATTTTTCTGACTGACTGACTTCTTGACATTTCAAAAGTGCCTGGAAGTGGTTTATTTGAAATAAAATGCTTTGAATCTTTGAATAGAACAATGTTATACAATGTAATGTTTTCTTTTTTTTTTAAGTACAATTCCTAAACAATGTTGTGAACTCAAAGAATATTTTCCCAAATATTTATTTTTAGGTAAGTAATAAATCAGTTGCATATCGAGATCACGTCCTTGTTCAGTTAAACAATACTTACTGATTTGAAAAAATAATACATAAATAAAATGGGAATTGTCTAAAAAAATGCAGCTAAGTATCAAGATTAGGTTGGTACGCTATTAGGTTGCAACGGGTTGCTATACCAACAACACAGTGGCGCCTCCATTATTTTCTACTCTTTTTTGCCAAGCTGTAGAACAGACTTTCTAGTTTAATACTTTTAGGGTTTAATAACAAAAGGTTCATTATCTGTTTGTTTAGCTTTTGTACCCAGATAAAAAGTAGCCTATGCCCTTCTTTAAAATATATTAAATAAATAAAATATAAAAATAAAAATGTTTATTTTTCTTCACATACGGAAATAACTATGTTAGGTTTGGAGTAACCTTCTAAGCAAAGATTTGCTTGTATTAGGTGGTTCCGCTCCTCCAGTTTACAATAATTCTACATTGCGTGAGAAATAAACAAAAATATTAATTTAAAACTAATTAACATTTTATAACTTATATAAAAGTTAGTGAGCGCACTGGGTGTAGGGTATGTTTGTGAGTGTGTGTATGTGTGTGAGTGTGTGTATGCGTGTGTATTAGCATGGTGGTGTGTGGGTGTGGTGTGTTTATGTGTACAAATTATATGTGTTTCTTAATTATGTGATCTTGTGTAGGATATCTTCGATTTCTTCGTAACTTTTGCTCTGCAGCCATTCAGTTAGACTTTTTTTGGAGTCACGGTATGTCATAGAGTAGATGGCTCATTGTTCATTGAGAGTATTATATACACGGGAAGATTGTTTGGTAAATTGCCTTGTAGCAAATGTAGTTCTCACTGGACAATCTTCAGCTACTTTACTTTCTATATTATGTTGCTACTTAAGGAGACGTTCAGTGATTAATTTTTATGAGTACTTATGCTTTCTAATAATAATATGATGTCTATCAGGAGGTTGACAGAAGCGTTGGCCAATCCACTCCTCTACCGTTGCCTGAAAGCATTGGCCAATCCACTTCTCAACTGTTGCCTGATAACAACTTCGCTAGTTCGTCATTGATGGTCGTAGGTGGCGGCGTACAGAACTTGACGGTAAGCAGTAAGCAACGTGTATTTTATGAGTCCACTCATAGGCATTTATGGCCCGCCTGATGTTAAGTGGTAACCATCGCCTATAAAAAATAATTACCTCGTAGGTCACGCACGTCAGGAACGTGCCCTACGATGCACTGCTTGGCTGCAGAAATAAGGATGGTGGTAGTACTTCCCCGGATGAGCCACACACAAAAAGCTCTACTCATTATAATTATTATCAGCCACTGCTGAACATCCTCCCCCAATCGAAGCCGCAAATAGTGGTCCTGTCTGTCCATCGACATTTTTTTTGACATAGTTTTTTTTAGTGTCCCATACATGTAAATGAAATCAAAACGAGTGTTTTTTTCCCTTATCCGAACCATGCTTTAACTGTAATACTCTTTCAGGATTGGGTACAAGAAGAGTGGCAGTTCGTGCAAGAAATTGGCCCTTTGGAAGACAAAAAACATCTGAAAGAGTTACTAGAGCTCACAACCGTCGGAAAGTGTCTGTTGCAGAAACAGGGTCAGCCACTCACTCCCAAAGATCGAAAAGGTCTAGTGCAGTTGATCGTGGAGCACCAACTCCGCATCTTACCTAGCATTAAAGATACAATAAGACAAGAGGTTTGGAGCAGCTGGGCTAATGAAATATGCACCTTATTTGAAGGGGAGCACGCCGATGTTTATTATGTGCCCTACCGGTTAACACGGTAACAGTCAGTCTGCGTTCGGCACGGTAGCGAGTGCAACAGCTGTACCGACTTAGGTCGGTCTACTCTGCCTTGTTACTTGACGGACATAGACTAGCGCCGCGTCGTGTGTTATAAGTAATTGTGTTGTATTCGTTAGCGAACCTCACAAATTATTGTATAGTGCGGTGTGACGTAAGTAGGGTTTATGGTAGTTTCGAATCGTAGGCGTCATTATTCTTAGAAAGCTATCTTGTATATATTGTTATAGTTTTTAAAGTCATTTACTGCTCTTTGTTTTGTTTATCTTTTTTTATTATAAAGTAAATATTAGTAATTTGTTATTGTGACTTTCTGTTATCTCCTCACACATAACCCCTACAAGTGGCATCCCAACGTGGGGCACTTACCAATTTTTTTTGTCTCTTGCTCGCATTATTTAAGTAAGTAATTATAATTTATTAGCTTAAAGTTTTTTTTAAAGTACCCTGCATTTGTTTTCTGTTGTTTATTTTGTTGCATAGAATAACTTTATATATATTACTTTTTATGACTAGAAGTAGGCGTATCCCAACTAGTCAATATTAACTATAGTCCAGGAGCTAGTGTATCATTTTATTAACTATAGTCCAGGAGCTAGTGTTTCATTTAATTAACTATAGTACAGGAGCTAGTGTTTCATTTAATTAATTATAGTCCAAGGGTTAGTGTTTATTCTTAGGTAGCCCACATAGGTGAAACAATTGATTTTTATCATATTTTGCCCAAACGTAGCCGCAGACACAAAGACATGGCGAACGTCAGTTATAGTGATGATCAGTTCCGTGATCTGATGGGGGTCTTAGCGAATAGGAATAGTTCTGTCATTGCTCAGAAGACAGGTAGTTTTGCTTCTTGCACGGCCCGGTGCGATGGGACTCGTGATGTTTCAGTGGTTGAGACCTTTCTGTCAACAATAAGTACCTACAGAAGGATAGAATCAGTAACAGACGAAAATGCTATTGAAGGGCTTTTTTTTTTTTTTTTTTTTCGGGTGGGAAATCATCCAATGACTTCCCCCGCTCTAGGCGGAGCGGGGGGGCATGTCAGACTTGTACTGACTAAAACCCACCCATGTTCCTTCTTTTGCCCTTTACGTTCCGAGGCCGCGGTATCTCTTTCGAACAACCCGCAACCCCGGCAGGCGGAGGCTCCGGCAAGCCCCTCTGCTTTGCTGACTCTCTTTGAGGCGCGCGTGAAACACGAACGCGCCGTCGACACGGCCTGTCGTCAATCGACGGACGGACGGTGAACTACCCATTGCTCACCGCCCACAGGCCCGCATCTACGGTGGCCGGGAGTCGTCTCGCGGCGCCCGGCGCCATGGGCGTCTCCCGCGGCGGCTGGGTTGGGCAGATGTTCTCTCCCTCAAACGCCCGGCCACCTCCTTTGCTAACATTACTGCTTCGCAGAAGGTGGTGACCGCTTCCCATTCCCTCTCGCTCCGGACCATGGCCTGAACCAGGGCCGGACGCGAGAGATCGCCGTCGTCCGCCCAAGCTGGGCAGACCGCCACTGTGTGCTCCACCGTGTCCTCCGGGCGATCGTCACAATGGTGACACCCAGGCGCTTCCTCCCGCCCGATGATGTGCAGGAACCTCCCGAAACTTCCGTGTCCGGTGAGGACCTGCGTCAGGCGGTAGGTGAGGACGCCATGACGCCTCTCCAGCCACTCCTCAAAGAGGGGACTTACCGCCGCGCTATTGAAGGGCTTACGTTACTGTTGACTAAAGACGCTGCAACATGGTGGCTGGGTGTCAAGGAAAGCATTGCTACTTGGAGTAGCGTTATTACGTTAATACGATCTACATTTGCGCCGAAACGGCCAGCTTATAAAATATACGATGAGATCGTGGGTGAAAAGCAACAAACCCCGACTGGCATAGAAATATTCGTTGCCAAAAAACGAGCGTTACTTGCCGAGCTACCAAAACCAGCCCATACCGAATAACAGAACTTGGACTTATTATACACAGCGCTCCACTTCAGTATTGCGGATAGAATACCCCGAGATACCGTCGTGTCTTTTAATGTCTTCTTAACCCTTATTTCGAATTTGTCCGTACCACCGGACAAGTACTTTAAAAAAATCCACCACCCCGTCTATTTCTATTTTTGCAACAAAAAAACTACTAAGCTATTGGGAGGTCGGTCAAATTTTAGTAGAAAAATAAATTTTGCGTGTGACAACCCAAAGTTTGACAGTTGGCGAAAAAATGTCGGCGAAACTGCGCACTAAGAAAGTCTTTCAGGTAATTTATTAAAAAATATTATTTTTTGCTTATGTTGCGTAGATTTTTTATTTGTGTTTTGTGAATTTAGTCTACTAACGTTCAAATAATACGATTTCATAGCTTTTGCTTACGTTATTCATAATAATTATCGAGTTTTTTACTTGTCCGCCACACCGGACCTCCATGCCCTGGCAACTTAGAACATTTTTTTTTACTGCGAAAAGCGCTATCTGTCCCAGAAGCAACGAATTTTTTATTGTGGTGTTACCACTTTTTTTATCGTAAATTTTTGGTACTTTACTATGATTGTTAATTTTGCTATTTTACTTTGATTAGTCCACTTTTACTAATAATTTGATTTAACAACCAAGTATGAATTGTTTTTGAAATTTTTTATGAATATTTTGTATTATTCGTGGAAGTTTTACAAAAATTAGAACCTTAAAAGTAGTAGTACTAATGCAAACTGTTACCAACAATAGCAACACTGAATATCAACGTCACAAGAAATTTTCCACCGGTGTGTTTACATGCTCGTGCGCATTTTTTCTTGTATTTTTCTTTGTTTTTGTGTTATTACGTTGAGTTGAGGTTTGGTTCCTCCGTATATTCCATAAATAGCCGAATTTCAGCATAGACTGTACTTTGTGAAAGTGTTTGTGACATACTTGCAGATAGGCCCTCCGCAAGGAGTTTTGACCATATTATCTCAGTGTAGTGTTATTTCACGCTTATCACAATGCCTCGAAACGTCTGTTGTGTTCCTGGGTGCAATGTAGTAGCAGGAGATGGTAAATGAATAGTGTTTTTTTTATGTATAGACTAGCTCATGCTCGCATGGCAATTGCCGACGAAACGATTCACAGGATCGTTTTACCTGAATAAAAACTATTCTTTGTGTTAATCCAGGTTATAACCCAACTGTGTTCCAAATTTCATCCAGATCCGTTCAGCAGTTTTGTGTGAAAGTGCAACAAACACCTACTTTACATCCATACTCACTAACTTTCGCATTAATAATATTGGTTAGATTTTCACAACATAATCCTTACTAATATTATAAAAGCGAAAGTGAGTTTGTTTGTTTGTTTGTTTATTTGTTTGTTTGTTACCTCTTCACGCTTTAATGGCTAAACCGATTTTGATGAATTTTGGTACAGAGATAGTTGGGAACCAGGAGACGGACATGGCTAATTTTTATTTAAAAAAAGTGGGATATGAGGGAGAACGAGGGAAGAAAAGGGAAAACTTAGTGTTGCTATTACAAATCAATCAGGCGCAAGAGCAAAAACTGCAGGTCTGCTTGGTGTGTTATACCGAATTTAACGCGAGCGAAGCCGCGGGCGAAAGCTAGTGGTGTTATAAAAAGACTCGTGTTTATCATGTCACATGCCTTAAACACCATAAGTCAGTCTAATATTTATGTTATTCTACTTAATGCATTGTTGGCAACTTAGCAAACCTGAACAGTCAATGAATCACATTTCAGTCAGTCTCAGTAAAGTCACTTTAATTTGTTTTCAGGTGTACCTCTTCATTATTTTCCATCTCCTGATAAAGATGCAGAAAGGTTCAGAAAATGGGTTAAGATTATTGGAGGTGATATTGCATGTACATGCAGCACTACCCACAAAACTCTAAGAATCTGCCGTCGGCACTTCTAGGATGAGTTTCTTTACCCGAAAAACAGACTGTGTAAATTGGCTGTTCCATCTCTGCTGATGTATCAGGTAATTTTTTTATATTTTTTTTAATACTAGCTACTGCGTTGGATTTCCCCAGGTTATAAATGAATGTACAACATTAACATCAACATCAAGCAGTTTAGAATTTTTTAGTGAAGACATAATATTCAACAACATAATACTAGTACCCAATACAAGCCTACACTATTTGTTTTTAGTTAAAATTCAACTTCTTTTATTTCTGTACTTTGTAGCACCAAGTCAAATGGTTCCAGAATTCCAACCATCTACTTCTCGAGGACCAATTATGTTGAATCCTGATGTCATTCTGGACTCGACAAGAACTTTTGAAGACAATCCATGCAGTTCAGGTAGGTTAATGAATGTCGGTTGATATTAATAAATGACAGTTTTTGTTTCAACTGCCAACCATGGGGATACACTAATTAAATTAAATTATTTCGAAAACCACTCCATAATATTACATTAAATAAAAAATAAATCACTATATATACACATTCGAAAGTCGTCAATATAAAACAACATAATATACAAAACACACTTTTGCAATAATGCAAATAGAAAATATAATACAAAAAAAAGTAAAATTAAAAGCTGTTGTTTTGGTGTGAATAGGAATGTGTTGCAGGGTTGAATCAGCACAAACCTTTGAAATGGATTAATATGTACTTTTCTGATTTTCATGGGAATATTGTTACAATACAAATTTTACATTATTTTTCTTTTTGATTTTCAGCACCATGTGAACCGTCCACATCCCAGAAAGTTACATGGCGTGATGTAGTACAACCCAGGGCAACTAGAACTGTTGAATACTTCAAACTTTCTAGTTCAGGTATGTATTTCTTTAAGACAACTTATCTTAGTCTATCTATAAATCCTTAGTGATACTGCAATAAAAATATATTGAAAATTAAGCTTTATAACCCTATTAGAAATCTTAATTTTCAATATTCTTACAATCAAAGTCACACCTTTTTACAATATGTAGCTACACAGTATTGAATCTGAAAATTTGGCTTCTTAATGGGGTTATAAAACTTAATTTTCAATATTTTTACAAACAAAGTTATGACAAAATGTAGTTACGTGGTAACCAGTACCATCAACGAAATGCTAATCTTTTAAAGTTTGGTTTACCATGATCTAGGCAACATTTACTTGTCAGTGTACCTGCTTAAAACAAAGTATTACACAATCTAAACTGTATTTTTATGTTTTCAGTACCCTTTTTGAAACGAAAATATGATGAAAATAAGGTGAAAAAATTGGAGCAAACACTTCGAAAAGTTCTTAAAACTAAACAGACCTTTCACCAAAGATACTTGCTAGCAAAGAAAATAAGGAAAACAAATGCTTTTAAAATTATGACCAAAAAAATGTCGTCAGCAGCAAAATCGTTATTTTATATGCAAGTGAAAGGCAGTGGTAAAAACCCTAGAGGAAGACGTTTCACACTTGAAGAAAAATTTTTAGCTTTGTCATTGTACAAACCATCACCTAAAGCATATCGCTTGCTAAGCCAGCTTTGTGTTCTGCCAAGCAGAAGAACACTGCAAAATACACACATCAAAAGTGTCTAGGGATCAAGCATTTTTATGCGGATTTCTTGAGATTGAGATGTGGCTTTGTAATAAATTTATGATTTTATAAATTTATATGGATCCTTTTTGGTGCATTTCATAATTTGAATCAGGAACTCTCAATCAAATTCGAGTAAAAGATGAAAATAAGCTGTCAATATTTTCCCTATAAAAACATACAACGCATTGAAGACATTATTAGTGCTACTGTTTCCCTACTACTGATTAAAACCAACGTTATTATGGAGCGGCGACGTCATTTAAGCAGGGAAGAAATACTCAGAGCCGTGGGAATGATAGAAGCTGGTTCCCGGCAACGTACTGTAGCTTTAGCTCTGAATACAAGTCAGAGTGTTATCAGTCGACTTTGGACACGTTACCGAAGCACTGGTACCGTGGCTGAGCGCCATGGAGGACGGTATCGCTGCACCACACGGAGACAAGACCGATACATTCAAATCTTAACTCGAAGAGCTCCAACAATAACCGCCATGATGTTAGCCGTGAGGCTTCATCACTCTTCAGGGAACTTAATTAGCGACCAAACAGTCAGAAACCGCTTGCATGAAGTGAACCTTCATTCCCGAAGACCGCTACGGGTACCACCTATAGCAATGCACAATCGTAGGATTCGATATCAATGGGCTCTTGAACACAGAAATTGGGCAGAAGAACAATGGCGTTTCGTGTGCTTTTCTGATGAGTCTCGTTTTGGTATGAGACCGGATACAAGACGTATACGACACTGGAGAACCCCTGGACGCCAACAGCGATTAAAATCCTGCCAGGAAGTCCATCCTTATAGTGGTGGAACCATCATGGTATGGGCGGGTATTTGGATCGGCGGAAGAACTGAGTTGATTTGGATCAGAGGCAACTTCAACGCTCAAATTTATGCTGAGACGATTGTATCAGACGTCATCGTTCCTCTACAAGTGCAAATCGGTCCCTTATTTCAGTTAATGCATGATAATGCACGACCGCACACCGCAAGAGTTGTAAGACAGACTCTCGCCGCAGCTAACATCAATGTCCTGCCCTGGCCTGCTCAGTCGCCAGACTTGAACCCGATTGAGCATGCATGGGATATGCTACAGAGAAGAGCTCTGCCGAATATGGAGGGTATCCAGTCGCAAGAAGACCTTTTTTTGTTGTTGCAACGAACATGGGCGGCCATTCCACAGCGTGATTTGGATGAACTCATTTTGAGTATGCCAAACCGATGTTCTTGTGTTGTTAGTGTTCGCGGTAGAAACACGGATTATTAATTGTTTAAGTTACCCAATAAAATTTTAAAGAAAACTGTTATTTCAGTCTTTTTTTCGAACTTTAATGTTAGTGGTTCAAATGTCAAAAATCCCTTTATTAGGAAAATGGCAAATTTCTTTATTAATGCAAAGGTGACTTGGTTTATCGTTACTGTGACAAACGAAAATACTTTATTTGATGAATCCTTAAAGAAAATTTTAATTAATATCAATCAGGAGAAAAGTTATTGCAAAAATATATGTTGATCCCTAGATACTTTTGATGTGTGTATTTTGCAAAAAGTGGATTTAAAGCCTGGTATCGATGAAAAAATATTTGAACATTTAAAGAAGAAAGTGTCTAATATGCCAGAAAAATACAAATTTTGTAGCATACTGTTTGACGAAATGTCAATAGCTACTAATTTAAGTTATGACAAGGCACATGACAAAATCAATGGTTTTGTTGATAATGGAAGCCAAAGGGACATGATATTCGCTGATCATGTGCTTGTATTTATGTTGAGAGGCATAGTAAAAAAATATAAGCAGCCAATAGCTTATAGTTTTTGCTCGGGCACAACAAAAACAGCTGATCTAAAATATCAATTAAAAAACATAATAGAAAAAGTGGAAAGCACAGGTCTTCGAGTGGTTGCTACAGTCTGCGACCAAGGAGCTACAAACCTTGCTGCAATAAATCAATTGATTAAAGAAACGAAAAGAAAATATTTAAGAAAAAATGATGTTTATAGAGGTGGGTTTTTTGAATTGGGCAGTGCCAAAATTGTGCCAATTTATGATCCACCTCATCTAATGAAGGGTGTACGCAACAACTTATTAAACAAACACCTAAAATATGTAATCAATGGAAAGAACATAGAAGAGTTATTTCAACGAAGCCCTTCATTCCGGGGTGTAAAAATTGCCCATAAGCTGACAGCTCAACATGTGGTGCCCTCAATGATACCAAAAATGAGGGTTAAATTTTGCACACAAGTGTTCAGCAAGTCTGTTGGTGTGACACTTGGATTTCTGGCAGGTATGTACGCAAAGAGTCCCTATCAATTTTGTAGTTTAAAAAGAATTCAGTGCAGATTTCTAACTAAATAACCATTATGATATCATCATCACCGTTATACGTCATCTTTTCATCTAATAAGTAGAATTATGCCAACATCACATGTAAATTATTTGGATTATCAGCATTATGTATGTTTTATTAAAATTAAATATTAAAAATGAATACGAAATAAAATTTGTTTGATAGCTGCACTCAAAATCTATACAAACAAATAAAAATAACAACTTTTAACAAAACACATTTTCATTAATTTTTCTTTTGTTGAATGTGGGGCCTTGCCTGAGGAAAGTGTGGACACTGCGGAATTGATTATGCTGTTCGATGACCTATTCGACTCCGTGAATGCAAATTTCCATAAAGAGGAAGGGAAAATATATAGATCAGCAGTCACAAGAAATTCACCCCATTTAAATTTTTGGAATAAAATGTTACCAATAATTAAATCTATGAAATATATTAACGAGAAAGGTAAAGAGGTAACTGTACCCTCTCTTACCAGTTGGGTAAAAACCATAGATGGTTTTAAAATGATCACAGAGACATTAAGGTCCCAAGGGGTCAATTCATTGTTGCTACGTAACATAAATCAAGACCCTCTTGAAAACTTTTTTGGGACAATAAGAGCTCACGGCTACTGTAATGTTATGCCCAACTCAGCAGCTTTTGAAACTGCTTTTAGAACATTGCTTATAAAAAACATAACATCTCCACACTCCCTACAGGGGAATTGTGAAAAAGATGACAGTTTTTGTTTAAATTCATTAAAGTCATTGATAAACCAAAAGTGTAATGTAGATTTAAATGAAATTACGGAAATTATTGATGAACATTTAAATATTAATATTTTAAACACTAAAGAAATTATAGAAAGCCGTTCTCTAGTGAATATAGAGAAATGCGCAGCTATAGCATATTGTAGTGGGTGGATAGCGACCAAAGCAAAAAAAAACGTGTTTAAGAAATGTAATACATGTCGAACTAATGTCGTATTAATTTCTTCAAATACAGAAGTATTTCATAATTATATAGTTAAAAAAGAATATTGTGGTAAAAGATGGTTATGCTATCCTACCCGGGCATTGTTTGACTTTTTTGCCCAAGTAGAGCACATCACTCTTGAAATTTTAAATACACATGGACATATTGATCAAATATCTAAATATACAATGGTCATTATTACAGTCCATGTTGACTTCAATTTTATGAAGTGCCAAAAGCATAAAGAAATATTAAAAGAATATTTGCTGAATAAAAGTGTTTTCTTCTTCACCATGAATTGGTGCAAAGAAGTCAGCAATGCCCTCACTGGTAAGAGCTTCTATAATTTTTGTAGTAAAAGTAATGAAACTGATTCGATATTCGTACGGGCTCAAGAACATTTTAATAAAACAAAGGGTGCAAAACGAGAGAGGCAAACAGGTGTTGTAATTAATGTTTAATAAATTCGTTTAATTATATGTATATTTTTGTGTTATTAATCTCATCTCCTTTATCCTATACAACCTAAGATAAATTTATTTCGTTTAATAGAAACCCAAACTGTGTTCTCATGCCTTACATATATTTCTTCGTTTAGATGATACATAAACTGGGTTTTTGCATAAGCAAATTAAAAAACACAGTTTATGTATCATCTAAACGAAGAAATATATGTAAGGCTACCTATAAAATATATCAACATATGCATACCTACCTACAATATACATATTCAATTAGTTCCTTGCTTGGCGTTCAGAGGGCGCTGGTCGCTAACTAAATCGAAAACGTCAGTTGCCAGTCTATCTCATTTTATGTATATTAGTCTATGCGGACCTCGTCGAAACACCTGTATTTATTGTGTCTTACAGCTTGTCCGTCACGGCGGACCTTGTCGAAATATGGTATGAAAGGTAAAAGATTTGAGTTGTCGGTATTGTCAAAACATTACATCTATTCTCAGTACCTACCAACTTGTTAGATACTTCTTATCTAACTAACCTTTACATAAAACTAAAATACTAAAAACTAATTACTAAAAGTTAGTCTACCTACTTACCTGACCTACCTACTTACGTGAAAAGAACCCTATACCTATTCTCAAAAGGTACTCACTGGTGTATATTATATACCTACTACTTATCTGCTAAGCCTTTACGTTACACTTACATGCTCAAAATTAAGTACCTACTAACTTTTATTCCTAAAGAACTACTTACTTTTGTAAGAACTGGTTACTCACTGTCTAATTTACAAAACTAATATTGACTCTATAATGTACACCATGAGTCTCTGTATCTGTGTGCTCTCTTACTTACCCCATTACTTTTTCGTATTAACTATTTTTTTTTTATTGGTGGTGGTGTTTTGCTTAGCACGTATTTCTTTTATTTTGCTTCAGTCTTCCCTGCATGCACGCTCGAAAAAAATATTGGCACTCGTTCCTGCAGAACATGCACCGTCTGAAACAGGTGATAGCTCCGGCGCCGAAAATGAGCCTCATCCATTCTCTAATCCACCTTCTGTCTTTAGTTCACCTGCACCGTCTATTGCATCTTCGCTAGAGCGCTTGAATATCGCAGACAGCCCTGATGAAAACCCTTCTGAAACAAGTTATGAACTCAACAACGACTTCCCGACGCCTTTGACTCCAATTATAGAGCAAGTTTTCCCGAACCAGTCGCAGGAACCCAATTTTGCAAGCTTAACTTCTATATCGTCTTTACCCTCGTTGCCAACACCTGTGCATAGAAAAAGAAGACTCAGAGAACCATCAGTTGTGACAAAAAAGAGACCCAAGCAAATTCAAAAGTTTTCCCTCTCGTACAAATGGAAACAGAGTACCTTTTTGTATAGAGCCCAGATAGAAGATACTGCAGTAGTTGAAGATCCTATCGTAGTACGTTCACCTTTAGATTACTTTTTGACGTTTTTCTCTGAAGATGTGATTGCTAATGTTGTACAAGAAACAAACGCATATTCCGTGCTAAAAACAGGCCGCTCTATAAATTTGACAGAAGATGAGTTTCGCGACTTTCTTGCTATCCTAATTTTGATGGGCATTGTGTCCCTACCATCGTATTTAGATTACTGGTCCAAAAAATATCGGTACGACAAAATTGCTAGTGTTATGTCGTTGAAGAGGTATGAAGCCATCCGCCAAAATTTACACTTTGCGGACAATAACTTTGAAAGCTCTGACCGGTATTACAAAGTTCGCTCTTTGCTTGAAGGAATACGACAAAACTGTCTGGCTCAGGAGAGCGTTACAGGCGAACACACTTTCAGTATCGATGAAATGATGGTGCCGTATAAAGGACGAAAAGCAGGCAAAAGACGACAGTACATGAAAGACAAACCGGTCAAATGGGGTTTCAAGATGTACGTTCGAGCTGGAACTTCGGGCATGATTTATGACTTTCTGCCCTACGGTGGGGATGATACATTCAGGTATCACAAGTTCACCGATAAAGAGCGAATGTTAGGATTTGGTAGCCAAGTCGTGCTTGGACTCTGCCAGACCATCAAAAGGAAACCAGCAACGGTTTGTTTCGATATTTTTTTTACATCACCTGAACTTGTTTACCTGTTGCGTGAAAATTATGGTATTTTTTCTGTAGGTACCATTAGAAGCAACCGCCTTAGAGGAGCCGAAGAAAAATTGAGTAGCGAAGGCACTGAAAAAGAAACCAAGGGGATCTTTCAGTCAAACCGTCTGTAACAAAAACAAGTTGTCAGTTGTGAGGTGGCATGACAACAAAGCTGCTACTCTAATCAGTTCCTATACTGACGCTGAACCAGTTAGTAGGATTAAAAGATATTGCAAGAATGCCAAGAGGAAAATCGATGTTGATTATCCCAATATTGTGAAAGAGTATAACAAAAATATGGGCGGTGTAGACTTGGCCGACATGTTGATCGCCTTGTATAGAACTCCATTCAGGAGTAAGCGCTGGTACATGGCGATGTTCGCACAAATTATTGATATTTGCGTCGACAATGCGTGGATCCTGTATCGCAAACATGCAAACCCTGCCACTAAATGCATGCGGCTGAAAGATTTCCGCTACGAAGTGTACCACAGTTTGATCAGCACAAACAAAAGTGTTACCTATAAGAAAACGGATGAAAGCACGATCAGGCACCTTTGTAAAACAAGACCGGCAGACAGTTCACGCTACGATGGAGTTTCTCACTTTCCGTCAGTGAAGGAGGAAGGTCGTTGTATGTACTGCAATAAAAAAACTACGGTTTACTGCCTGAAATGTGATACACGCCTTTGTTTTGTGACGGGCAAAAATCCTCGCAACTGTTTTTTGAGCTTTCATGTTAAATAATACAGGCCCTTACAGTTTCTTTGTACTTTTATAAAAAATAAAGGCTCTTTTACTATTATATTCTTTTACTTTATTCTATGCAACTTCTTTCACGTATTCGATTAAGTCCGCTAGGACGGACAAGTCATTTTAACACTTTTTTACTAAGATTCGATAATGTCCGGTGTGGCGGACATCGCTTTTCTCCATAGGGGGTAGATTTTTTTTTCTTTTTTTGGAGGTTCAGAAAAACCATGGAAACTAGGTTATACAATAAAATTTTAATAAGTTTACTATTACCTTCTCTGTCGAAATAAGGGTTAACGAAGGCTCGACAAATAGAAGAAGTAATGGTAGAACGTCAGGCAAATCGCTCTAACGCCTTTTCTACGAAAAGACCTCGGTGTACTTTCTGCAGATCATTTGGCCATCTTTAAAATGATTGTCGGAGAAAATCGGCTGCAAAGCAAAGTTCTACGGCACCAACGGCACCAACTACATCAGCAGAACCACCACCCAATACGTCCAACAAGAAGGCAATTCCAGGTCCAAAGATCACCTGTTACGGATGCGGTGAGCCTGGCGTAGTAAGGACCAAATGCCCAAAGTGCAGTAAGGGTAAAATCGGAGCAGTGCAGGTGGGCTTTTATGCGCTGAACCCCGGTATCACATCAGCGTCACGACTTAGACCAACCGTAGACATAACTATTGGCGGAATCCAAGGGAAGGCTCACATTGATACCGGCGCAAAGTTAAGCGTCGCATCCACTTCACTGCATCGGGTGTTACAACGGCAGGGCACCCAATTTAAAGAAGAAAAGGCGACGATTACTCTCGCAGATGGGCTCCGACGAAGGAAACAAGTCTAGACTGCTTTAGTACCTGTCTCTTTATGTGGTAGGATCATCCCCACTTATTTTATTGTGCTACCTGAATCGAATGATAATAGAACCCTCCTAGGAGTGGATTTTATTCAGGACGCAAGTATAGTACTCAATTTGCCGCAACTGATATTTCATTTCCTGGATGACCCTGGCCGGAAATATGTGTTACAGGAAGAGGAAAAAGATGGCGCACCTGTATCCACAGTACAGGCGGAGTACAGTAGGTCGTTGATCGCAAAGCTTATTAAAACCACAGCCCTGGAACCAATGATAAGCCCGATAACCATGACTCCACCTTCACTTTAAGCCCTCCAGAAGAAATCAGAATGGCGGACTCCTATGGACCACCGCCTTTAATAGAGTTCCAAACGCCACCCTGTTCGCCCTCGGGAAAAGAACCCGCACTAAATGGTTATTCACCAAGATTTTTCAGGTCACTGTTCCGAGATGCGCAAGCTAACATTAACAATGCGGAGGTCACCCTGTCACCTCACAGCAAGGCGCTATTTGGCCCTAACATTGACATAGCAATGATCGCATTGACAAGTGTTGCAGACAATTCTGTTAATAAAGCACAGCTTAATGAGGTTCTGGAACGCAACGCTGTTGTATTTATTGGAAATGGAAAACCAGCAAGCTTAGTTGAACATGCCATAGAAACTGGACACCATAAACCGATAGCTGTTCCACCCTATAGAATGTCACCACAACGAAAAGATGTTTTACTTAAGGAGGTACAGCACATGTTGGATGAGGGCATTATTTCACCTTCGACCTCTCCATGTTCAGCTCCTGTTGTAATAGTACCTAAGAACAATGGTGATGTACGGGTCTGTATCGATTACCGACAACTAACAGCATAACCGTACCCGACGCATATCCTTTACCTAGGATAGACGATCTGCTGCATGAAGCTAAACCAACGCCTTACATGTCATCCCTGGATTTGAGAGCCGGTTACTGGCAGATTAAAGTTCGCATTGAAGATCAAGAGAAAACGGCTTTTGTTACGCCTTTCGGACTCTATCAGTTCAATCGAATGCCATTCGGATTGCGTAATGCGCCAGCCACCTTCCAAAGGTTCATCGATAGATTAAAGGTACAATTAGATGGAATAAAGTTCCTGGCGTACTTGAACGACTTAATTTTATTTTCTCCGACGTTCGAGCAGCACCTGCAAGACCTGGACAAACTGTTTCTACTTCTACGTGAAAACAACTTGTTGTCAACAAAGAGAAGTGTCGTTTTTGTGAAGAGCGCATTGCATATCTGGGATAACCAAGGCAGGCTTATGCACAGACCCCGTTAAGATATCTGCAATACTGGACATACCAGCACCCAAAAACTTACGACAAGTACAATCATTTCTCCAGACCTGCTCATGGTACCGACGTTTCGTACCAAATTTTGCCAAAATTACAGAACCCCTAACTCGGTTGACGAAAAAAACTGCAGCATGGGAGTGGGGACCACAACAAGAAGAAGCTTTTCATGAGCTCAAATCTCGACTCACCAGTGCTCCTATCTTACAACAAGCAGACATCAACAAACCATACACAATTACAACCGATGCAAGTGATTACGCCATAGGCGCCGTCCTGGTGCAGGGGGAGGGCACTGACGAACACCCTGTAGAATACGCTAGTAGACTGTTGACTAAAGCGGAGCGTAACTATTCTACCACCGAGAGAGAAGCATTGGCTGTTAAATGGGCTGTCTCAAAATTTTGAGGCTATATAAGCCTATGAGGGTGTCCAGCGGGAATTTTTCAACTTTAAATAACAGCAGCCCAACCCTTTTGTTAGCAGGACTTGCAGCGCAGAAAAGATAGCATTCGTTGCGTAGTCATTGCGGATTAATTAAAAACCATGAGTCAATGGTCAGGTGCGCATCGTGCGTTTGCGGTGGAACAATATTTAAAGTGTGGCGAATCGCTAGTTCGAGCGCGTCGTGCATTCTGTTCCCACTTCGATATTCGGCGACTAAGTGATGGTCCGAGCACGCAACTTATCTGGTCATGGGTGCAAAGGTTTCGTCAGAATGGAACCACGGTTAATAAACCACCTCCGGGACCGTCAACATCAGTAGCAACGCCAGAACGTGTGGCGGAAGTTCGTCGAGAAATCGTTACAAATCCAAGGAAATCAATAAGAAAGATTGCAGCCTCCACAGGCATTAAAAAGTCAACCGTGCATGTAATTTTGAAGAAAAATCTTAAGCTTCACCCATATTAAATCCAAATCGCTCAAAAACTTAATGACGGTGATTATGTTTTAAGAGAATCCTACGCTCGAACGATGTTGGAACGTTTTCGGACTCCCACTACACTCGGCAACATATTGTTCAGCGATGAGGCTCACTTTCATATTGGGGGGTATGTAAATAAACAAAACATGCGGTACTGGAACCCCACAAACCCAAAGGAACGGCATCAGAAGAGTTTACACTGCCCAAAGACAACGGTATGGTGCGCGATTTCTGCGAAGGGAATAATTGGCCCATATTTTTTTAATAACAATGAAACTGTGACTTCATCTGTGTATTGCCGCATGATCGATGAGTTTTTGGTGCCGCAATTGCAAGTGTTTGCCGGCCGTAAAAATAGGACTCACTTTCAGCAGAATGGAGCAACTCCCCACACTGCCAGTCTCCATGATAAAGTTAAGGGACATTTTCCCTGAAAAATTGATTACAAAGTATGGAAACATACCCTGGCCACCACGGTCACCAGATTTGACACCGTTTTTATTTAATTTTGAAATAGAAAAATTTCCACTGGACACCCTTTAGAAGGATCTTCCGTAATGATAGCCCCGGACCATCAAGCTTTAAACTGGTTGATGTCTATTAAATCTCCAACAGGACGTCTTGCTAGATGGGTATTACAACTCCAACCATATAACTTGTCTATTAAGTATATACCCGGCAAAATTAATGTCATTGCTGACAATCTATCGAGACCTATAGCCCAGCAAAATGAAGAAAGCTGTGAAGTAGGTGTAATCTCAATAGACATGTCGCGTAGCTCCGGATCAGAGATAAGACTAGAGCAAGTAAAAGATGTTGAGTTAAAGAAAATCATTGATGCCTTAGAAAGACCGGTGCAAGATGAAGACGGTGTTTATTGGTCAAACAAGGGCTATCTTATGAATTATGGAATGCTGTACCGCTACGTCCAGGACAATGATAACCAGAATGCACAATTAGTTATACCACAGCATGAAAAGGAAACAATACTCAAATATTATCACGATGAACCATCGGCAGGACATTATGGCGCTGATAAAACCTTTCACCATATTAGTGCTAGATATTTCTGGAAGGGTATGCGGAAGGACATTGAAAGTTATGTCAAAACCTGCCTTAAGTGTCAACGGTATAAACCCACTAACTTGAAGCCAGCAGGATTACTGCAGACGACATCTATGTCTCAAAGATTTGAAACTTTATCTTTCGATTTGTTCGGTCCTCTACCCCAAACGTAAGACGACAAATCTTGGATATTTATAGAAGACGTTGCTACACGATGGGTTGAGCTATTTGCTTTAGAGCAGGCGACAGCAGAAGCCTGTGCATCTGTTTTATTAAATGAAATATTTTTGCGCTATGGAGTTCCTAGACGACTAATAAGTGACAATGGCACACAATTCGTTAGCGCAATAATGCAAAAACTTGCCTATTGTCTTGACATTCAACATGCCTTTACGCCCGTCTATCACCCAGAAACCAATCCAGTCGAAAGAAGGAATCGCGATCTCAAAACCCAACTGGGAATTATGGTTGAAAACGATCATCGATCTTGGGCCGAGCGAATTCCATGTATACGATATGCCATGAACACTGCACACTGCGTGTGCACAGGATCTACTCCAGCATATCTTACATTTGGTAGAGAGTTGAGTACGTATGATGACGTTAAACACGACATTCGACAGATAGCCTTATCTGAAAACTTCATTCCAGAAATAACTCCTAAACTTATTCTGTTAGCAGATACTTTTAAGAAAACCAGAGAGGTCCAGGAACACCGCGAAGAAACAAGGAAGAAATATGTGGACGAGCATCGTCGCACCGCTCCTGCCCTCCGTCCTGGCGACCTGGTCATGGTGGCCTCCAATGTACAGAGCAACGCAGCGCGCTCCTACACAGCTAAGCTGGCTCCACGTCGCGACGGGCCCTACGTCATCTTGCGACAGCACGGGGCTTGCTTTTATGAAGTGGCCCATCCGGAACATCGCAACACTCCATTGGGTATATATCATTCTTCCGCGCTGACCCCCTGTCGAGGCTCAGGTCCTTCACTACCTAATCCAGAGAGGACTCTGCGAAAACACGGCAGGCCACGGAAGCGCCGCCCACTACCTGAACGCGCCCCAAAAGGTGGTAGCCATAAGGCTGATCCGGGGCTACCGCACGATCTCCGGCGAGGCAGCAAGCCTCCTTGCCGGACTGCCACCGTGGGATCTGGAGGCGATAGTCCTCGCGCGCCTGTTTGAGTGGCGCGCGGAGGCACTACACCGGGGGGAAAACCCGCTGCCGCGGCAAGTTGCCGCTCGGCGGGCAGACCTCCGGTGCGATCTCATGGTGGCATGGAGAGAGCGACTGTCGCAACCCCGTGCAGGGCACGCCACAATAGTGGCGGTAAGTCCCCTCTTTGAGGAGTGGCTGGAGAGGCGTCATGGCGTCCTCACCTACCGCCTGACGCAGGTCCTCACCGGACACGGAAGTTTCGGGAGGTTCCTGCACATCATCAGGCGGGAGGAAACGCCTGGGTGTCACCATTGTGACGATCGCCCGGAGGACACGGTGGAGCACACAGTGGCGATCTGCCCAGCTTGGGCGGAGCACCGCCGTGCCCTCGTGGAGGCGATCTTTCGCGTCCGGCCCTGGTTCAGACCATGGTCCGGAGCGAGAGGGAATGGGAAGCGGTCACCACCTTCTGCGAAGCAGTAATGCTAGCAAAGGAGGTGGCCGGGCGTTTGAGGGAGAGAACATCTGCCCAACCCAGCCGCCGCGGGAGACGCCCCGGGCGCCGGGCGCCGCGAGACGACTCCCGGCCACCGTAGATGCGGGCCTGTGGACAGTGAGCAATGGGTAGCTCACCGTCCGTCCGTCGATTGACGACAGGCCGTGTCGACGGCGCGTTCGTGTTTCACGCGCGCCTCAAAGAGAGTCAGCAAAGCAGAGGGGCTTGCCAGAGCCTCCGCCTGCCGGGGTTGCGGATTGTTCGAAAGAGATACCGCGGCCTCGGAACGTAAAGGGCAATAGAAGGAACATGGGTGGGTTTTAGTCAGTACAAGTCTGACATGCCCCCCCGCTCCGCCCAGAACGGGGGAAGTCATTGGATGATTTCCCACCCGAAAAAAAAAAAAAAGGCCACGGAAGCAACAAGCAACTCCACAAGCAGCAACTGGTCTACTCGTCGGGACGTCTTCGGGACCAGAGGGGGAGATTGTAACGCAGCCTCATCGGAACGCGTCAACTCCAGCGCGTGCCGAGCGACCGTGCGATGACCTCCCCCCGACACGACGCACACGCCGCCCGCGAGACCCGGCCAGCCTATAAAAAACCCCGTTCCGTCGAAAAACAGTCAGACCCGTCCCTTGCAAGAGCCAGCCCGTGCTGCTGAGCCAGTAAGTCCAAATCAGCCCATAAATAATATCACTCAGATCCAGCTTGTCCCTTGCTGTCCCTCAGCGACGCCCTAAGCCGAGGCTCGTACCCCACAGGGGGTGCCCTTAGCGTGTAGTCGCTTAGTTTGTAAGTTTTTCACCCTGGCTGGAGGTCTTAATTTTTAAGGCATCCACAGGATTCGCCCGGTTAAGCAGACGACAACCTCTAATTACCGACCCTTGCTGTGTTTCTGGACAATTGTGACTGCCTTTGTGACCGACACCGACCCTATCTCGTTCTTGGACTCCGTTTCTTCTACAAATACCTGTTGACTTTGGCACGCATTTTGGACTCCGATTTTGCCTTTTGATACTGTTACTTGTTGTTTACGATGGATAATCTCCGCTGTATTAATTGTGGCATATCAACTGCTCGCATGAGGAGAAACCCGCTGAACTCAACCGATATACTATCAGTGATTAGAGAATGGACATCTCCACGACATGTAAGTGTTGTATAAGTAAATTAATTATTACATTTTAAAACACTCATTGCGAGAATGGTTTAAAATGACATGCTGCTTGCTTTACAATTAAACCAACGTTTACTTGTAAAACAAGCTTACATTCTTCACAACAACACAACACTTACATTTGTTTGTGAAGAATGTACCCTATACTTACATTATTTGTATTTTCTGTATGCAGGTGCTTATCACTTGGAACCAAAAAATGTAGCAATTAGATATTTATATGAATCTATATTTCAGGTCACTGCATCGGACCATGTGTGCGACTCTTGCTGGATGGTAGCTACTCAGTCATTGCCTGGAACCAGTGCTGATACGAGTGTTGGATCTAACTTGAATGTTGGCCATCGTCATGTTTGCATTAATTGTGGAAGATCTTTATTGCGCATTCGATCTCATACAATAACACAACATTCCCAGCGTGAAAACCACATTTTTGATGTCATATCAGAATGGATTCACCCACGACAAGTAAGTATAATAATCATTTATTGTTCCCTTTATAAATGAAACACATTAATTTTTTTTTTTATATTATTTGCATAGCATAGCATTATCAGCTTTTTAAATGTTTCCACTGCTGGGACTCTGGCGAGGGAAAGGATTGTATTTTATTTAAACAGTGATAGTAAAATAATCTTGATTTTTAAAATATGATATATGATATGATCTCATTTTTGCAGTGCGAGTCCATGTTGAACCCGCTACTTTCTTAATGTCATCCTCCCATCTCTTAGCCTGTCTTCCTGTATGTCTCTTTCCGTCTAAAGGGTACCATTCTGTGATAAGTTTTGTCCATTTTTCTTGCTTTTCTCTCATCATATGCCCTGTCCACCTCCACTTCAGCTGTTTGTATGTTGTGTATGCATTCTTAAACTTGGTTTTACTTTTTATGTTTATTAATTTTTCTCGGTCTTTTCTTTTGATACCTATTGTACTTCTTTCTATGCTGTATTGACAAACTTTAATTTTATTTGCTAGATGTTCTGTCAATGCCCAAGTTTGACACCCGTATAGTAAACATGGTAGAATGCACATATTATATACCTTCCTCTTTTCTTTCATAGGCATATCTTTGTTCTTCATCACTTCACTGAGTGACCAATATCTTTTCCAAGTATTGGTAACTCTTCTTTCAATCTCTTTTTCCATGCAGCCTTCAGTAGATATTAGCTGTCCTAAGTACACATATTCCTGTACGTACTCTACTTGCTCATTATTTACTTTTATCGTGTCTGTTTGTGATGAGTTTGTCATGATTTTTGTTTTATTTAAATTCATCGATAGTCCAGCTTTGTCACTTACATCTGCTAGTTGTTGCAGCATAATTTCTAGAGATCTTGATTTTCCGAGAATATTATTAAGTCGTCTGCAAAGCGTAGGTGGCTCAAGTTTTCACCGTTTATGTTTAGTCCCTCATTTGTCCAGTCTAGGTTCCTAAATATTATTTCCAAAACGGCAGAAAATAATTTGGGTGAGATAGGGTCTCCTTGACGTACACCTCTCATGATAGGGAATTCTTTGCCTATAGCTTCTAACTTGACTTGCGCAGTACTCTTGGTGTATACATTTCGAAGTAATCGTATGTATTTTGTTTGTACACCCTGTATTTTTAGTGCATCCCAGATATATCCGTGTTCTAGTGTGTCGAATGCTTTATTGAAATCGACAAACCCTAGGTAGTAGCTCTTGTTGTATTCTTTATATTTTTGTAATATTTGTCTAAGGGTGTGGATATGATCTATGGTTGAAAAATTTCGACGGAATCCAGCTTGTTCTTTGGGCTGATTCTCTTCAAGAATATTTGTAATCCTCAATAGTATAATTTTAGAAAATACCTTATAAATATTAGACATTAAGCTTATGGGCCTGTAATTTGCTATATCTCCTTTGTCACCTTTTTTGTGTAGTAATATAATTGTAGATTTAGTCCAATCCTCTGGAATATTTTCCGTTTTAATAATTTCGTTAAATATATTTGTAAGCATCGGACCAATAACTGGTGATGTAATTTTCAGTATTTCATTTGTAATGAGGTCTGATCCTGGAGCTTTATCATTCTTTTGTGTACTAATTGCTTTTATGGTTTCTTCGTTTAGTATTTCAGGTATTTCCTCTTCATCGGTAGATGTATCATATTCACTTACCACTTGTCCCAACTTTTGACTTTGATATAGATTTCGATAAAATTCTGAAGCAGCTTTTAGTATCTCGGGTCTCTTCTCTGTAGTTTTACCATCCTTCTTTTTTATATTTAGTATCCAATCCTTTTTTCGATTTAGTTCTTTCAATGCCTTTTTTATTCCTCCTGTTTTTTCTATATAATTCTTCATAGTATTAAATCGTTTCGTTTTTCTTTCGTTCCGTAGTTCTTTGCTTATGCTTTTGCTTATTTCTGTGATTTTTCGGCGGTTGTCTTTAGTTTTCTTTTCTTGTAGTAGTTCTTTACGTTTCTGTAGTAGTTGTTTACTTTTGAGTGAGACTCGCTTCTTGCTGTTTGTGTTTACTTTTCTAGGTACAGTTTTTAGTTGGTTTAGTAGTTTGTTGTATTTTTCTTGTATTGATACGCTTTCTTTATTGTCTATTGATATTTGTAAATTATTAAGTAGGACTTCTGGTTCGCCTTTGTATTGAATAGCTGCGTATTTATTATGAAATCGTCTTGTCTTCTTAGGACGTATCCCTGTCAGTGTAGCTCGAATCATTCTATGGTCTGTGTTAAAATTTAAGTTATGTATGACCGACACATCTTTAAATATTTTTCTATTGTTAGTCATAATAAAGTCGATTTCGTTCTTATAAAGGCCGTTCGGTGAGATCCATGTCCATTTATTTCTTAATTTCTTTTTATAAAAGCTATTTAGGATACTTAGTCTGTTTTGTAATGCAAAATTTACCAACCTTGTTCCATTTTTGCTTCTAGTTCCAAACCCGTAGCTTCCTATACTAAGTTCTTCTCCGATATTTTGTATACCGATTTGGCCATTAAAATCTCCCATTATTATGACGTTTTTATATGCAGTTTCAATTGTATTTTGGAGGTCTTCGTAAAATTTCTCGATTTCTTCCTTTTTGCTAGATTCCGTTGGTGAATACGCCTGGATAATGGACCAATTTTCTTCTTTTTCTATATTAAGTTTAATGTTAAGAATTGCGATACGTTCAGTTATTCCCCTTAGTTCTTCTATTTTGTTTATAAGATGTCTTTTAACCATAAATCCTATTCCATACATACCCGGCGTCTCTCCTTTGTGATATAATATATACTTTCCATGATCTTCTATATGTTCTCCAAATCTTCGCATTTCGCTGATCCCTATAATATCCCATTTTATTTCTTGTATAGCTAGTTCAAGTTCTTCAAGTTTTTCGGGTGTTCTAAGAGATCGACAGTTGATGGTTGCTATTTGAATATCATTCGTTTTCTTTTTAGTGTGAGTATTGACGTTGACGTTATTTTTAAACTTTAGAGGGTCGTGGTCATTTTCCCCCACGATGACCAGTCGGCTTGGGGGAGCGTGGTGTTTCGTACTTGTGTTGTTTTTGTTATAGGTATGTTGTGTTTTCCGTTTACCGATATTTAATTGTTATTGCTTATCATCTATCGAGTTGGAGGGAAGAGAATTGCTTCTAATCCGCATTAAATCAAAAGCATTTAATCTGTTGACGTTCGATGGCATGAAGGTTTGTTGTTTCCTTGGTTGATTATTATTTTCTGGGGATGTAGATGTTCTTACTCTGTGTAAAACTAGTTAACAACAATAAAGGCTTTTTTTTTTTTTTTTTTTATATATGATATGATAGCTCGCAAAAATCTCTGATTTTAGAATTTTAAAATCATTTTGAGTTGTTGGGATTTTTAATTGTTATTATAGAATACTTTTTTTTTATAGGCAAGTGCTACAAGCTCTATTTGTCATCCATGTTGGCAACGTGCTGACCGAGCTCCACATGTAGTGAAAACATCAAGAGATTCCAGTGATAATCCCATTCCTGGACCTATTGAACCACAAAATGTTCGTGATCAAATAATGATGCCTTTGTATGCAAGAGCTGCAGAGTCACAAAACCGTTGCTTTGTTTCAGGGTGCCATAGCACCGAGCGTCTTACCATAACATTGTCTCTAAGACAATTCCTATTAAAGACCTATAATTATTATATCCCATGCAACAACCGTGTATGTACCCGACATGTAAGTCAAGGTTCATGGGATTTTTTAAATAATCACCCACACAACAGAAACCACATGTTTACTGCCTTGCAAATACAGGACTTGATGACATTAAATACAAGTCCTGTAACTGTACATTTTAATAATGTTGAAAATATGCCAGATCATTTAGTTCACTATTGGTTTGGTCGAACTAAACAGCAGTTTGCTCAAATTCTTAGTGAAGTACCTTGGCTAGCACAAATGCGTAATGGATCTTTTTCTCTTGCAGCATATTTAATTAAGTTAAGAACTGGGGACTCCTTTGAAAGAATCTCTTCCTTAATCCAAATTCCAACAAAAACAACATCTGGTTTAATATCACAGGCTAGAGAGTTGCTTGTACAAGACTATGTCCCTCTGCATTTAGGCTTAAATCATACAAACAGGCAACAAATTGCACAGAGAAACCTTACTGTACCCAATGGAATTTTTGGAAACAATGACAGAACTAACGCAATTGTGATAGCCGATGGTACTTATGTTTATGTTCAAAAAAGCTCGAATTATCTATATCAAAAAAATACTTATTCTTTACACAAGTATCGAAACCTTGTAAAAATATTCATAATTGTCAGCACGGATGGTTATATTATCGAAGTGCTTGGCCCCTATCCAGCAACAACATCAGATGCTGAAATAATGTTAAAAGAATTTCGTGATGAAAATCAACCTTTAAGAAGATTTTTTGCGCCAAATGATGTTTTTATACTGGATAGGGGCTTTAGAGACTCCCTGTCATTACTAAACGATTGTGGGTATCATGTTCATACACCAGCTACAGTTCAAGAGGGTGAAACGCAACTAACTACATTACAGGCTAATCGGTCCAGGACAGTGACAATATGTCGTTGGGTCATCGAAGTGATCAATAGTAGGTTCAAGCGAGATTATAAGATTTTTCGACAAGAATATTTTAATGCCGCATCTCGCAATTTAATGAAAGATTTTACTGTTGCTGCTGCCTTGATTAATGCGTTTCACCCTCTTATTCAAGACAGGAATGATGCTGGGAAAATACTCAATATAATCAATCAGAAAATGTACGCTGAAAATAATTTAAGTACTGTTGTTGTTAATAATAACCTAAACAGAAGACGAACGAATTTCCAAAGGATAAATGTTGATGAAAATAATGTCAGTGATTTTCCCCGGCTCACCTACAATGAGCTGATATTGGTGAGTTTAGGAATGTATCAAATAAAACAGGCACGTTCCTATTACGGCGAACATATAAGAGCCAATGGATCTTACACAATTGAAGTATGCAGAGAGGTTGACAACAGTCTACTGAGAGAGCTGTCGACTGAAAATAGTGTTTGGCTGCTAAGAGGCAAAATTCAATCGCGCCATATTGGCCGTAAAATATATTTTGTTTATTTTGGTAGACAGCTTTCTTATTGGTAGGGACGCCATATTGCAACACTATTGCAATTGCAATGTAGGCAAGAGAACAGTAGGCTGCTGTGCTCATATTATGTCTATAATATGGTACTTAGGGTGGGCTAGGTACCAAGACAATGTGGTTCCTCCCGCCCAGCATCTCGATAATATATTAATCACCTATGAAGATGTAGAAAACAATGAATAAAATATTTTCAAATAACTTGAATTAGTATTATTTCTCAAATCCCTGTTCATGTATAGTTACGAAATATTAATTCAACACTCTTATTATATTAATTTCTTCTCATATTAAAAAGATAGGAGCCTGGGGAAGTACTTTAATCCTTCCCTAAAACTCATAACCTCATAAAAAAGCAGGAACAAATGGTAAAGGGGTTTATTGGTTTAATTCCTTTATACAATGTTATATCGAAAAACTAATTACGCAGGGCTGTAGACCAATATTACCCCTTCAAAACCCAAATTATTTCATTCTTGTTCATTGAGGCCTAATTTGTTAGGACTTTTTGCGCATCTCCTTTTACTGGTTCAATGTATCCTACTAATATTTGAGATTGGTATAGAAATTGAAAGTTAATGAAGTTTGTTTGTATGTTTGTTACTCAATCACGTAAAAACGGCTGAACGGATTCGGAAAAGATATACTGCAATGTGTTCCTGTGGGATTCGTAGATGAAATTACAGGAAGAGGCTACTCTACTATAAAAGTGCTGCAGTGTCCTGATCCGAACTAACAAAATCGCCCTGAGATAAAAAATTATAGGATTTTTCATAATTTTTTTTTTCTTTTTTAAGACAAAGGAATTTTGCCAGATGGATGCAAAGACACTGCAGATTTGCTACTTTTTTTCGACGAGTTGTTTGACTCAGTCAACGACAGTTACGCGAACAAAAAGAAATTTTCGAAGCCACTGCTTCAACCAGTGAAACCCAAATCAGCACACCATAAAAAATGGGTGGAATTCAAAAACATTTTGAAAACGATGAAATTTTATAAGGGCGATTCTTCGGAAAATGTACCAACATTAAATAATTGGGTGTGGACGCTGGAAGGTATACAAATACTTGTAAAAAAATTGGAGAAAAAATATAATGTTATATCAGTTTGGATGCGGCACCTGAATCAAGATCCACTTGAAAATTTTTTTGGTGCAATCAGAAGCCCGCAACGTCAATCCAACTCCGGATGCGTTTCAATCTGCCTATGCGGCGTTGTTAGTAAAAAACCTCTCCAGTGTTCATGCCCCGGGTGCTAATTGCCAAAAAGATTATTGTGAGGTCTTAGTTACTCTGGTTACAAATAAGGACTGCGAAGCCGACAAGCTTACACATAATATTAACTTAGATAAAATATTAAATAAGAACGTCCTGCCCTTAGAAGAAAAAGCCGATCCTAAAATTATGGCTCCATTACACTATGTAAGCGGCTATATAGTAAAAAAATATGCCGTTACTGGGCTCCAAGAACTCATAACCCTCGACTGAAACACCAAAAGCCATTGCATTGCCCTAGGGTAACTGTTTAATGCGGCTTATCCACGCACGGGATATTTTTTTTTCGAAAATGCTCGGGGCCAGGCGACAAATGTCAATAGTGACAATTACCGACGCATGATAACAGACTTCTTTTTACCAAACCTGCGAGCTCATTCATCGTTTTCATCGCAAACGTGGTTCCAACAGGATGGTGCGACCGCACACACGGCTAGAGATTCGATGAATTTGCTTCGGGAAGCTTTCCCTCAAAAACTTATCAGTCGCTTTGGGGACATCCCGTGGCCACCCAGGTCCCCCGACTTAACCCCAATGGATTTTATTTTATGGGGCTACCTCAAAGAGAGAGTCTACAGCAACAATCCCCGAACTCTAGTGAACTTAAAAGAAAACATTCGTCGAGAAATCAGCGCAATTGAATCAAGTTAACTGCAGCGTGTGGCGCGTAACACGAGGCTCCGTTTTGAACAATGCGTGCAACTTGACGGAAGACATTTGGATGACATAGTGTTCAAAAAATAAAATCCGCATTATTAGTCTGTCGTTTAATATTTCAAATAAAACAATATATCAAATAGATTTTTTTAAATTTAATTTCTAAAATATAAATCTGCCGCCAGACACCCTGTATTACCTACCAGAGTCAAAATTTTAAAATGTTTTTTTTTTAATTTTAGGGCAGACTGGAAGATGGCGAATTCAATGGATACTGTTTGGTTGGTGACAAAGGCTATGCAGTTAAGCCATATTTGCTAACACCTTTGCGTGATCCAGTTACTGACGAAGAGAAGCTTTACAACGAGAGCCAAATCCGAACGAGAAATGTAGTAGAAAGGGTGTTTGGATGTTGGAAAAGAAGATTTCCTGTTCTGTCTATGAAAATAAGAACACATCTAGAAAGAGTCCAGGCCATCATAGTGGCTACTGCTGTAGTACTGCACAATATCTGCAAAAAATATCGGGATCCTATGCTACCATTATTGGCACCAAATATGGATCAGGACAATGAACAACTAATGAGGAATATAATATAGTTTATACAGTGGCAAGGAATGACGATTGTAACAGGTCTCAATTAATCAACACTTATTTCAATAGGCTTCGTCAATAAGTAAACAATAAAAAATTTGGGCTTATTCGTCAACTCGCGCCTCATAAACTCATAAGAACTCGGAAGAGGCCACATCATTCTCCATCATCGTCCGAATAAGTAACACACACACAACTTCTTACATAATCGTTCATGTGGCTGACTCACGCTGATGTTATATTATAATCTGTCTTATTCTTTTCTAATAGATTTCATCTTGGGAGAACGTGTCGAAGTGGAGATCGAAGTGGACATCCCACCGAGCACCGAGCACAGAACTTCAACTAGTAAGTACTGAATACACCCCGTGGTGTTACCCACATAAATCTCGTTCCCGTAGTAATACCGGGAAAACAAGTAGCTTACATGTTATTGTAGGGGTTTTTGTGTGAAAAAGTAACAAACATACATACACACATCTATCCATACATCCATCTTCACAAACTTTCGATTCTATGATATTAACATATAACATTAGTTCCACTGCATCTCTATGAAAAAGAAAATAAATTTGTTGTGTTTTGGACAAATGCAACTCCTTCTTCTACAAGGTGTGGTCGCCCGGTACAATTAAAATTTCAAAAAGAAACTGAAGAATCCACGAAAAATAAAATTGCTAGAATGGAGTCTGAAATAGCAAACATAAATGAAACTGTTTTTATTTTAAAGGAAAAGACTTTCAAAGTCTACCATAAACTTAAGTTCACAATGATAGATGGTAAAATAGCGCAGGCAGTTACGGACACATCATCCTATGCAGTGTATTTTATATGCAAGTCAAAGCCATCAGAAATGAATAACTTTGACCAAGTGCGAAATAGAACTGTGGAAAGTCGGTTTAGTGCCGCTTCACGCCCAGATTAAATTTACGGAATGCATATTACATATTGCGTAGGCTCAGACGCAAAACGTCTCTTTCGCAAAATGTCCCCTGATCGTAAAACGTCTCTTTCGCAGAATTTCTCTGTCGCAGAATGTCTCTTTCGCAAAATGTCGCGCCAGGGACTTAAGAATAAAATTTTGATTTTCAAAACCAAAAATCATTTATTAAAATTATAGTGTAATTATGATGTTAAAAATTTGGTACTTAAATTTACTTAAGAATGTATTCCAAATTAAAAAAAATATTTTGATACAGTTAAAAATAATATTTTGGTACAATTTAAAGTTCAGTGATGGCAACATTTTTATAATAATACTAGCTGTGCCCCGGTATGCGTTGCTATGCAATTTTCTACCTACCTACCTACCCTATCTTTTAAGATGGATCAAACTGCACACGGTGTGCAAATTTAATTTAAATCGGTTAAGTAGTTTAGGAGTCCATCGCGGACAAACAACGTGACACGTGATTTATATAATTATATTAAGATGTGTGAGGGTAGTTAGAAAAAAATATAAATGTATGTGTCATTAATTATTGCCGAGCTGTTTTTTGTCTGTTACTTTTTATTGAAAAACAGTAGTGAATTTGAGTTTTAATATGGATCAAGAAATCGAATACATTCGTAATCAAAAAGGACATAGAACACTTAGGCGACGGTTACACGTAAAGTATTTACTGTGATCCATCAGTAAATAATGACGTATCGTGGTATTTAATTAACCCGTAACCCAGAGTATTGATGTATGTCAGTATTTATTCATGGATTTCTAGATTTCTTGATTCTGTATTGATGATCCGTCGGATTATGATAAATATTGATAGTGTAGCCTCGCGTCAATATTTAACACGTCAGTACGCGTTACGCTAGCAATGGAGGAGGACGACTTTTTGGATCTTGTAGCGGCGGACGCACCGTCGTTATCGCCGCCCCGCACCCTCTCGAAACTTACTAAAGATCAGGAAGTTTTAAAAGAGTTTATCCTAAATTTAGAAGTATTGCCAGAGATATGGGATAGTTCTTCAAAAGATTACAAAATTTTTAAAAAAAAAGGAGAAGCGCTACAAAAATTACTGGAAATTTACAAAAAAATGAAAAATGATGCCACGATTGATGATGTCAAGAAAAAAATTAACATTTTACGCTCAAATTACCGGAAGAAACTCAAAAAAATACTAACCTCAAAACGTTCAGGAGCCAGTAGCGATGATGTTTATAAACCAAAGTCATGGGTTTTCCATCTATTACACTTTATAAACAAGACTGAACAGCCAATTACCCAGCAAGCAACACAGGTCAGTGTCTTTAGTTTATTTGTTTCATTTTATTATATAGATAGGTAGGTAAGGTAGGTATACTCGACGGCCGACTTAACATGAGACCTCAGACCTGGCGCGTTTGACGTTTCTTATAAGTACCGACTGTAAAAAGATTTGTTATGTTACAACGAAGTGCACGTGCAATACATGAATGAATTTTGGTTTTGATTAGGTATAGCTCGTTCTACGAGAAATATTCGAGGGTTTTGTTTCGAGGTCTCATGTTAAAGCGTAATTCACACAGAGCGGGCGCGAGTCGGGCGCGTTTTGGGACGGGAGTACGGCGGGTCTAGTTCTTTGTGTTTGTATGAAAGACATCACACTGAGAGCGTGTGCGGGAGCGGCGCCCGTCGCCCGCCATTACAAAAAGCGCGCGGGTGCGCGGGTCGGGAGCGGGCATAACGTTCTATTCTTCGTAATACACGTACTTTACGTAAGGCACTCACACTGGCGCGTGTGCGGGTCGTGCGCTGCGCGGGTTGAATTTTGTTTTGTAAATATTTACAAAAAATAATTGTTTTACTATGGATTTCAATGAAAAAATTATTGAATGTGTTCGTAAACATAGTTGTTTGTACGAACCAAGTGATAAAAACTACAAAAAGGCTGTTTTGAAAGCTAGGCTATGGCAGCAGATTGCAGAACAATTAAATGAAACAAGTAAGTAGTTTTTTTTTCTATTTTCTAATTATTATTATTAAAATAATTAACAAATTTTTCCTTAATTTGGAATGATTCATTTGTTGACCGTTTATTTGTGGGGTTTATCGATGCTAATCCTCTCGAAGTAACCGACGCACAGTGGATCGTTCCCATACAAGAGGGCGGACATAGAATTAAAAATTGAAAAAGTATTTAATTGAAAAAATGGAATTTTTGGAAACAATGACAGAACTAACGCAATTGTGATAGCCGATGGTACTTATGTTTATGTTCAAAAAAGCTCGAATTATCTATATCAAAAAAATACTTATTCTTTACACAAGTATCGAAACCTTGTAAAAATATTCATAATTGTCAGCACGGATGGTTATATTATCGAAGTGCTTGGCCCCTATCCAGCAACAACATCAGATGCTGAAATAATGTTAAAAGAATTTCGTGATGAAAATCAACCTTTAAGAAGATTTTTTGCGCCAAATGATGTTTTTATACTGGATAGGGGCTTTAGAGACTCCCTGTCATTACTAAACGATTGTGGGTATCATGTTCATACACCAGCTACAGTTCAAGAGGGTGAAACGCAACTAACTACATTACAGGCTAATCGGTCCAGGACAGTGACAATATGTCGTTGGGTCATCGAAGTGATCAATAGTAGGTTCAAGCGAGATTATAAGATTTTTCGACAAGAATATTTTAATGCCGCATCTCGCAATTTAATGAAAGATTTTACTGTTGCTGCTGCCTTGATTAATGCGTTTCACCCTCTTATTCAAGACAGGAATGATGCTGGGAAAATACTCAATATAATCAATCAGAAAATGTACGCTGAAAATAATTTAAGTACTGTTGTTGTTAATAATAACCTAAACAGAAGACGAACGAATTTCCAAAGGATAAATGTTGATGAAAATAATGTCAGTGATTTTCCCCGGCTCACCTACAATGAGCTGATATTGGTGAGTTTAGGAATGTATCAAATAAAACAGGCACGTTCCTATTACGGCGAACATATAAGAGCCAATGGATCTTACACAATTGAAGTATGCAGAGAGGTTGACAACAGTCTACTGAGAGAGCTGTCGACTGAAAATAGTGTTTGGCTGCTAAGAGGCAAAATTCAATCGCGCCATATTGGCCGTAAAATATATTTTGTTTATTTTGGTAGACAGCTTTCTTATTGGTAGGGACGCCATATTGCAACACTATTGCAATTGCAATGTAGGCAAGAGAACAGTAGGCTGCTGTGCTCATATTATGTCTATAATATGGTACTTAGGGTGGGCTAGGTACCAAGACAATGTGGTTCCTCCCGCCCAGCATCTCGATAATATATTAATCACCTATGAAGATGTAGAAAACAATGAATAAAATATTTTCAAATAACTTGAATTAGTATTATTTCTCAAATCCCTGTTCATGTATAGTTACGAAATATTAATTCAACACTCTTATTATATTAATTTCTTCTCATATTAAAAAGATAGGAGCCTGGGGAAGTACTTTAATCCTTCCCTAAAACTCATAACCTCATAAAAAAGCAGGAACAAATGGTAAAGGGGTTTATTGGTTTAATTCCTTTATACAATGTTATATCGAAAAACTAATTACGCAGGGCTGTAGACCAATATTACCCCTTCAAAACCCAAATTATTTCATTCTTGTTCATTGAGGCCTAATTTGTTAGGACTTTTTGCGCATCTCCTTTTACTGGTTCAATGTATCCTACTAATATTTGAGATTGGTATAGAAATTGAAAGTTAATGAAGTTTGTTTGTATGTTTGTTACTCAATCACGTAAAAACGGCTGAACGGATTCGGAAAAGATATACTGCAATGTGTTCCTGTGGGATTCGTAGATGAAATTACAGGAAGAGGCTACTCTACTATAAAAGTGCTGCAGTGTCCTGATCCGAACTAACAAAATCGCCCTGAGATAAAAAATTATAGGATTTTTCATAATTTTTTTTTTCTTTTTTAAGACAAAGGAATTTTGCCAGATGGATGCAAAGACACTGCAGATTTGCTACTTTTTTTCGACGAGTTGTTTGACTCAGTCAACGACAGTTACGCGAACAAAAAGAAATTTTCGAAGCCACTGCTTCAACCAGTGAAACCCAAATCAGCACACCATAAAAAATGGGTGGAATTCAAAAACATTTTGAAAACGATGAAATTTTATAAGGGCGATTCTTCGGAAAATGTACCAACATTAAATAATTGGGTGTGGACGCTGGAAGGTATACAAATACTTGTAAAAAAATTGGAGAAAAAATATAATGTTATATCAGTTTGGATGCGGCACCTGAATCAAGATCCACTTGAAAATTTTTTTGGTGCAATCAGAAGCCCGCAACGTCAATCCAACTCCGGATGCGTTTCAATCTGCCTATGCGGCGTTGTTAGTAAAAAACCTCTCCAGTGTTCATGCCCCGGGTGCTAATTGCCAAAAAGATTATTGTGAGGTCTTAGTTACTCTGGTTACAAATAAGGACTGCGAAGCCGACAAGCTTACACATAATATTAACTTAGATAAAATATTAAATAAGAACGTCCTGCCCTTAGAAGAAAAAGCCGATCCTAAAATTATGGCTCCATTACACTATGTAAGCGGCTATATAGTAAAAAAATATGCCGTTACTGGGCTCCAAGAACTCATAACCCTCGACTGAAACACCAAAAGCCATTGCATTGCCCTAGGGTAACTGTTTAATGCGGCTTATCCACGCACGGGATATTTTTTTTTCGAAAATGCTCGGGGCCAGGCGACAAATGTCAATAGTGACAATTACCGACGCATGATAACGGACTTCTTTTTACCAAACCTGCGAGCTCATTCATCGTTTTCATCGCAAACGTGGTTCCAACAGGATGGTGCGACCGCACACACGGCTAGAGATTCGATGAATTTGCTTCGGGAAGCTTTCCCTCAAAAACTTATCAGTCGCTTTGGGGACATCCCGTGGCCACCCAGGTCCCCCGACTTAACCCCAATGGATTTTATTTTATGGGGCTACCTCAAAGAGAGAGTCTACAGCAACAATCCCCGAACTCTAGTGAACTTAAAAGAAAACATTCGTCGAGAAATCAGCGCAATTGAATCAAGTTAACTGCAGCGTGTGGCGCGTAACACGAGGCTCCGTTTTGAACAATGCGTGCAACTTGACGGAAGACATTTGGATGACATAGTGTTCAAAAAATAAAATCCGCATTATTAGTCTGTCGTTTAATATTTCAAATAAAACAATATATCAAATAGATTTTTTTAAATTTAATTTCTAAAATATAAATCTGCCGCCAGACACCCTGTATTACCTACCAGAGTCAAAATTTTAAAATGTTTTTTTTTTAATTTTAGGGCAGACTGGAAGATGGCGAATTCAATGGATACTGTTTGGTTGGTGACAAAGGCTATGCAGTTAAGCCATATTTGCTAACACCTTTGCGTGATCCAGTTACTGACGAAGAGAAGCTTTACAACGAGAGCCAAATCCGAACGAGAAATGTAGTAGAAAGGGTGTTTGGATGTTGGAAAAGAAGATTTCCTGTTCTGTCTATGAAAATAAGAACACATCTAGAAAGAGTCCAGGCCATCATAGTGGCTACTGCTGTAGTACTGCACAATATCTGCAAAAAATATCGGGATCCTATGCTACCATTATTGGCACCAAATATGGATCAGGACAATGAACAACTAATGAGGAATATAATATAGTTTATACAGTGGCAAGGAATGACGATTGTAACAGGTCTCAATTAATCAACACTTATTTCAATAGGCTTCGTCAATAAGTAAACAATAAAAAATTTGGGCTTATTCGTCAACTCGCGCCTCATAAACTCATAAGAACTCGGAAGAGGCCACATCATTCTCCATCATCGTCCGAATAAGTAACACACACACAACTTCTTACATAATCGTTCATGTGGCTGACTCACGCTGATGTTATATTATAATCTGTCTTATTCTTTTCTAATAGATTTCATCTTGGGAGAACGTGTCGAAGTGGAGATCGAAGTGGACATCCCACCGAGCACCGAGCACAGAACTTCAACTAGTAAGTACTGAATACACCCCGTGGTGTTACCCACATAAATCTCGTTCCCGTAGTAATACCGGGAAAACAAGTAGCTTACATGTTATTGTAGGGGTTTTTGTGTGAAAAAGTAACAAACATACATACACACATCTATCCATACATCCATCTTCACAAACTTTCGATTCTATGATATTAACATATAACATTAGTTCCACTGCATCTCTATGAAAAAGAAAATAAATTTGTTGTGTTTTGGACAAATGCAACTCCTTCTTCTACAAGGTGTGGTCGCCCGGTACAATTAAAATTTCAAAAAGAAACTGAAGAATCCACGAAAAATAAAATTGCTAGAATGGAGTCTGAAATAGCAAACATAAATGAAACTGTTTTTATTTTAAAGGAAAAGACTTTCAAAGTCTACCATAAACTTAAGTTCACAATGATAGATGGTAAAATAGCGCAGGCAGTTACGGACACATCATCCTATGCAGTGTATTTTATATGCAAGTCAAAGCCATCAGAAATGAATAACTTTGACCAAGTGCGAAATAGAACTGTGGAAAGTCGGTTTAGTGCCGCTTCACGCCCAGATTAAATTTACGGAATGCATATTACATATTGCGTAGGCTCAGACGCAAAACGTCTCTTTCGCAAAATGTCCCCTGATCGTAAAACGTCTCTTTCGCAGAATTTCTCTGTCGCAGAATGTCTCTTTCGCAAAATGTCGCGCCAGGGACTTAAGAATAAAATTTTGATTTTCAAAACCAAAAATCATTTATTAAAATTATAGTGTAATTATGATGTTAAAAATTTGGTACTTAAATTTACTTAAGAATGTATTCCAAATTAAAAAAAATATTTTGATACAGTTAAAAATAATATTTTGGTACAATTTAAAGTTCAGTGATGGCAACATTTTTATAATAATACTAGCTGTGCCCCGGTATGCGTTGCTATGCAATTTTCTACCTACCTACCTACCCTATCTTTTAAGATGGATCAAACTGCACACGGTGTGCAAATTTAATTTAAATCGGTTAAGTAGTTTAGGAGTCCATCGCGGACAAACAACGTGACACGTGATTTATATAATTATATTAAGATGTGTGAGGGTAGTTAGAAAAAAATATAAATGTATGTGTCATTAATTATTGCCGAGCTGTTTTTTGTCTGTTACTTTTTATTGAAAAACAGTAGTGAATTTGAGTTTTAATATGGATCAAGAAATCGAATACATTCGTAATCAAAAAGGACATAGAACACTTAGGCGACGGTTACACGTAAAGTATTTACTGTGATCCATCAGTAAATAATGACGTATCGTGGTATTTAATTAACCCGTAACCCAGAGTATTGATGTATGTCAGTATTTATTCATGGATTTCTAGATTTCTTGATTCTGTATTGATGATCCGTCGGATTATGATAAATATTGATAGTGTAGCCTCGCGTCAATATTTAACACGTCAGTACGCGTTACGCTAGCAATGGAGGAGGACGACTTTTTGGATCTTGTAGCGGCGGACGCACCGTCGTTATCGCCGCCCCGCACCCTCTCGAAACTTACTAAAGATCAGGAAGTTTTAAAAGAGTTTATCCTAAATTTAGAAGTATTGCCAGAGATATGGGATAGTTCTTCAAAAGATTACAAAATTTTTAAAAAAAAAGGAGAAGCGCTACAAAAATTACTGGAAATTTACAAAAAAATGAAAAATGATGCCACGATTGATGATGTCAAGAAAAAAATTAACATTTTACGCTCAAATTACCGGAAGAAACTCAAAAAAATACTAACCTCAAAACGTTCAGGAGCCAGTAGCGATGATGTTTATAAACCAAAGTCATGGGTTTTCCATCTATTACACTTTATAAACAAGACTGAACAGCCAATTACCCAGCAAGCAACACAGGTCAGTGTCTTTAGTTTATTTGTTTCATTTTATTATATAGATAGGTAGGTAAGGTAGGTATACTCGACGGCCGACTTAACATGAGACCTCAGACCTGGCGCGTTTGACGTTTCTTATAAGTACCGACTGTAAAAAGATTTGTTATGTTACAACGAAGTGCACGTGCAATACATGAATGAATTTTGGTTTTGATTAGGTATAGCTCGTTCTACGAGAAATATTCGAGGGTTTTGTTTCGAGGTCTCATGTTAAAGCGTAATTCACACAGAGCGGGCGCGGGTCGGGCGCGTTTTGGGACGGGAGTACGGCGGGTCTAGTTCTTTGTGTTTGTATGAAAGACATCACACTGAGAGCGTGTGCGGGAGCGGCGCCCGTCGCCCGCCATTACAAAAAGCGCGCGGGTGCGCGGGTCGGGAGCGGGCATAACGTTCTATTCTTCGTAATACACGTACTTTACGTAAGGCACTCACACTGGCGCGTGTGCGGGTCGTGCGCTGCGCGGGTTGAATTTTGTTTTGTAAATATTTACAAAAAATAATTGTTTTACTATGGATTTCAATGAAAAAATTATTGAATGTGTTCGTAAACATAGTTGTTTGTACGAACCAAGTGATAAAAACTACAAAAAGGCTGTTTTGAAAGCTAGGCTATGGCAGCAGATTGCAGAACAATTAAATGAAACAAGTAAGTAGTTTTTTTTTCTATTTTCTAATTATTATTATTAAAATAATTAACAAATTTTTCCTTAATTTGGAATGATTCATTTGTTGACCGTTTATTTGTGGGGTTTATCGATGCTAATCCTCTCGAAGTAACCGACGCACAGTGGATCGTTCCCATACAAGAGGGCGGACATAGAATTAAAAATTGAAAAAGTATTTAATTGAAAAAAATGAAATATACAGTTGCATTACTCTATTAAGAAACTACAAAAAATGTTACTGCATTTTTTTATTTGACCAGTACTTTATGAGCAATTCGATGAAAACTGTTATTTTGCTATGGAAATGGTCACAAAAATGTCTGTATCTCATAATTCCCTCCTTGTTTCGATTTGCGGTTTTCACTACTCTTATTTACCCATTTTATGCCACATTTTCTTCAAGGACACATGGTGCCCCCCGCGACCCCCTTCCGAGATATTTTGCTTTTAGTAACTATACATTTTATTGTATAACTGATGAAATGGAGGTACATTAAGTATATTCATTACTGAGAATAAGTTATCCCTAAGTAGTTCCTTAAATAACAGGTGCATTTGTTATTACTTTAATGACTATTGAACGCTTCTGTTGCCATATAACAAAAGCGTTAATGAGTCCTTAAGTAAAGATTACCAGTACTTGCTTAATCTAATTAGTGATTGTAAATACTATGTTAACAGCCCTTAATCTCTGCATTGTGATTGTCTAATGTCATCATTAGCTTATCAAATTCATTGCTAGTTGCCTACTTGCTGCCCTATATATTTGAGTGTGTTTAGCAAATGTAATTCAGTTGTAATTATAACTTCTACCAAGTGTTGTCATTATGGCTTTCCGTGGGTTTTCTACTTATCTAGATCTTTACGTTGCTCTTCGTAATCATAAAGATCTTCGTGACTATGACAATTTATTGAACACATTGAAGTCGAATACTAACGTCCAGTTAAGTGAAAGCGATGTGACGGAACTCAAGAACTGGTGTCGATGATTTTGCTATAGGATTTACACCAAATGGGTGCAATCAAGAAGGACAGTCGACAGGTTCATTAACAAGAACGGAGAGTGGTTAAATTCCGATATCGTTTGGCCAGATTGCTTTAAAGAAAATGTTGTTGACACTGAAGAAGCAAATGAAAATGAGGCAGAAGAGGTAGTCAGTCCATCAAAATCAGATGCATCAACTTCAACATATACATCGCCTCGCAAACGCTTTGAAGATTTATCGACTAGACACAAAAGAAGACGTGTTAATGAAAATGTTGCTTGTTGCAGTCCTAGTCGCCCGGATGAGCTTGTGCATACTGTTGAAAGTATACTTAAGTCTGCCGGAAAAAATGATATGGCCAGAATAATGAAAAATTTGCTGGAAAATCCTGAACACTTCTCAACAGTTTTAAATGTCCTGGAAACTAAGCAGAATCCTACGCTTCGTGAGGTTCCTACTCACAAAGCACTTGCTCTTTACGTTTACTTGCAGTTATCCAAATGGCGTTACATCACACTTCGGGACTTTAGTTTAAAAGAAGGTCATGCTAAATACCCAAGCTACTACTTGTACGTTAAAGAAAAGTTTAAATGCTACCCGGCAAAAGAAGACATAACTGTGACTGAAACTTCCGCAAAGATACGGATCCAAGCCCTCCTTGATCTCACAGTTAGGAGGCTGATCGATTCACTTGAATCAAATTTTGATGCTGGTGAACAACTTGTACTTCACAGTAAATGGGGTTTTGATGGAGCTTCAAGTCAAAGCATTTACCATCAAACGACAACAACAAGTGAACAAGACTTATCCAGTGTATTCATGGCAAGTCTTGTACCGCTTAAGTTAGTTACTTCTAGTGGAAGTATAGTGTGGCAGAATGATCGGCCATCGTCAACCACATATTGTCGCCCGATTTCATTTACATTTATGAAAGAAACGGAAGCGAATGTTAAGGCTGAAATGGAAATATTTGAGACCGAGATTCGTGAACTGAACCCGACTGATTGCGGCAATGCTACTGTTGCTCACAATCTATGGCTAACCATGATTGATGGTAAGGTACATTCAATCATATCTGGTACATCGGCAGCAGTGTGTGATGATTGATGATTTGTGCAAAGCTCGCCCAAGCGAAATGAATAACTTGGAAGAAGTGAGAGCTAAACCCGTGAATACAGATTTATACAAGCATGGATTTAGTTCATTGCATGCTTGGATTCGGTCTATGGAGTGTTTATTACACATTGCTTACAGAATGGACATAAAATCATGGCAAGCAAAAGGTGACGAAAATAAAAAAAAAGATAAGAAAGAAGCCATTCAAGAGGCTTTCCGAAGAAGCACAGGCTTACTTCTAGATGTTGTTAAGCAGGGTAGTGGCAATACAAACACTGGAAATGCTGCAAGAAGGTTTTTTGCAAACCCTGAAATGACTGCAAACACACAAATTGCTGATTCATGGATCACAGATAGTGGACCACTTATCAGTAGTGTCTGAAGAAGCATCTGAAGCAAGAAACAAGGATTTTCGTAAATTTAGAGAATGTCATACACGAAAGCATAGTAGCATCGCCACTAATGAAGACATTCTTCATAATCTGCTATTATCTTCCGATCCTCTTCTCACCAGCTTACGACCGAAGATGACAAATAAAGCCAAAAAGTCTTCATTTAAAGAACTAGACGATTTACTCGTACGTGATCAGAGTGAATTGGAGTTCATTGACGTTTCAACTGATACACTTGCTGCATGTAGTGACGTTGAAGAAGATGATGACGATAATAATGATCATGATGTCGTTATTGATGAAGATGAAGAAAATATAGTTTGTCTTATAGTATCTAATATTATTATTAACAAGCAGTTTCTTTGTTAATTTCTTGTTGTTGTGGTTTTTTTTTGTTTTGTGTTATACCACCCATCGGCCAATAAATATTTTTTTTTCTTTCTTTTCTATTGTTGTTAGTAACTAAATGGTCGTGTTAATTAAATAATTTCCTATTATAATTTAGTTTTTAGTAGTTGTTTAATTTTTTAGTTTGTTTTAGGGTAAATAGTAACAAACATGGACCAAAAAGTTCCTGTAACAGCCCTGTTTATGGACATGACTAAGGCTTTCAATTTTGTTGACCACAAAATCCTTTTGGAAAAACTATATAAATATGGCATTAGGGGCAATGTTTTAAATTTAATAAAGTCATACCTCACCGACAGAAAACAAGTTACTAGAATTACAACAGTCAATGTCCATAATAAAACTGAAGTTGATTATCAATCGAGAGTGAGACAAATTTATTATGGGGTGCCACAGGGTAGTGTGCTTGGCCCTTTATTATTTTTATGTTATATAAACGATCTTCCGAAAACCATACCACATCCTATGACCCCATTTGCTGATGACTGTACTGTAGTGTTTTCTGGGAAAAATACAGACACTTATGAAAATAACATAAACAGTAGCTTAAGTTTAATTATTCAATGGCTAAATAATAACAATTTACAGATTAATCTAAATAAAACTCAAATAATGACATTTAAACAAAGAACTAATCCTACAATTCTTGACATTAATTATAACCAAAATAAGATTATTAAAACTAAACGAACCAAAGGAGAATGAGCAAAATGGTACCCGGCTCCAATAGATATGATTGTAGTGTCGTTTAAAAGGTCTTACCAAGAGGAACAATTTTTACTATAGCCGCCACTCTCAAATCTGATTGCGTTTGAAGATAAACGACAGTCTTACTAACTAATAAAAACCCTGTTCCTTCAGTTTCCCTTTGCTTTCCAGGGCCACAGTAACCTGTTTAGACAGTCTCGTGGCCCCGGCGATAAACATACATATACGAGTATATTAGTTACCACTTATTTATGTAAGAAAATGAGTACCAAGGTAATATTTTCGGCATTTCCGTTCATGTTTTCTATTAATAACGTTTTTACGTAAGACTTTGCCATGCACTCCTCATTTTAACTCGAGTCCCGTTGCTCCTGAGCGCGGGGTGTGCGCAAGAGCAGCGGGGGAGGGAGAGGAGGGGATCGACTGACACCAGACGTGTTCGCGTCCTGCGTCAGTCGCTCGTTCGTTTTGCGCTCGTGACGACGTTTAGCTGCTGTTTGAGTTTCTTTTGTGCTTTCATAACTCGGTTTTATTAACTACTGACCCCTGCGCTCCTACTGGACTTGTTACCCGCTCTAATTAACGCTGACCTGTGCTAGTGTTGTGGACTATACTGATTTGCTTTTCGAACTGGAATATCGCAATGGAACGTCTCAACTGTGTAATGTGTCGGCGAGCTTTATATACCAGAAGATACCAACAACATGTTTTGACAACTAATCTGTCAAGAACGCGCCCTGAGTTCGCTGCGTTTATTCATGAACATGCTGTTCTGGAGGTAAGCACTTCCATTATTATAATCAAGGTGTGGTTTTATTTCATCATCCCTTCGTCCGTGCCGTTTATACTCTTAATCTAAGTATAGCACAGGTGCTGCCACTTAAGACGGTCATTACCAATAACAATAGATAATGGTTAGCAGTACAAAGAAAAGGGCTTATCCTTTCTAACTCGATATTAGCTACCTGGACACTGTGCGCACGTGTGGAGTCATCGGACCTTCGAAAGTCACTTTTATTATTCCAATGCCCTATTATTTTGCATTAGCGTTCCATAAGCTTTATAAGTAAGAATAAGAATAATTTATTTTAAAAAAAGTAGATATTACAAAAGTACATTTAGGTGCTGTAGTGTAATTTCTTAAACAATTTTAATTAGCGCTTATAAATAAACTATGACTTAAATATATTAACAGGTGCAAGTAACGAAAACGTCGAATTCAAATGTTAGGTAGCGACCTGCCTGATCTAGGTTTATTTAAACCTGTGTTTCAGGCCATCACTTACATTGCATCATATAATTAGGACAGTAAAAGTTTTGAAATTAAAGTAAATCTATTAACAACTATGTATAACAAAAATCCAATTAGTACAAAAACATTAAAACTAACTTAAGTAAATACGTGCAATTAGATACCAGGGGATAACATATCAAACTAGGACTTCTAGAAGTTTTTCTGTGTCCGTGTAATCAAGTATTGTTAAATAATCTGATAATACAAAATTACATTTCCTATAACTTAGACTATATAAGTTTAGTTTCTTGTTGAGCCTATTATACAGAAAAGGTCCTAAAAACATATAAAATCGACTAGCAAAAGCATGCCTAGTTTGAGGCATTGTGCAAACTAGGTCCTTCCTTCTCCTATCGGAAGGAACAGGGTCATAGGGAAGGATAGAGTGCTGCTGTAATATAATGTGAAGAATAAATAATTGCTGTACTGTGAGCACATTACATGCTTTGTAGAGGAGCCGTGTAGGAAATCTAAACGGACGAAAGGTGGCAACCTTTAGAATTGCTCTTTGAGCACGTTCTAGAAGGAAAAGAATCGAATTTCCCGCGCCACCCCATGACGTTATGCAATAGGTTAGAATAGACTGGCACAACGCCAAATAAACCTGTTTTATTAATTTATAGTCGGCTACATTACGTAAATACTTAAAAACATATATTAGTTTGCGCACTCTAGTACATAGTAACTCGATATGTTTACGGAAATTTAGATTGGAGTCAATTGTGACACCAAGATACTTCAAATGGTCAGCTTTTTCTAAAGTAGGGCAAGAACATGCAGTGTCAGCGTAAGTGCTACAGGTATGCGCGTAAATAATTAGGTTAGTAAGCGGTGTGTTAGTATTTCTCATTGCAAATGAAATGTATTTTGTTTTGTCAGCATTCAGTGTTAGAAAATTGTCCTGGAGCCAATTGTATACACTGTTGAAACCATTCTGAGCATGTTCATAGGCCTCAGCTCTTGATTTAGCTGCAAACAACAGAGCAGTATCATCTGCATAAGACATTACAACACCATTGTTGAGTGGCAGGCTGCAAAGGTCATTGATATAGATTAAAAATAATGTAGGACCTAATATATTGCCTTGTGGAATTCCAAAACAAGTATTTGAAAGATCAGAACTTGTGTTTGGACCAATTTTTACACATTGCTGTCGATCGCTAAGATAATCAGATAATAGAAGAAGCTGCGCTCCTCTTATCCCAAGTGTTTCAAGCTTCTGCAAAAGAGTAGTGCAAGAAATAGTGTCAAAAGCCTTGGCAAGATCTAAAAAGATACCAACTGTATGCATTCCACTATCCAGATTTGTAGAAATGTAATTAATCAATTTGTTTACTGCTTGGCTAGTTGATTTTTTAGGCCTAAATCCAAATTGATTATCTGAAAGAAGTTTGTTATCTTCCAGATATTTTATCAGTCTACTGTTTATGATTTTTTCTAAAATTTTTGATAGGCCTGTCAGTACTGAAATTGGTCTGTAGTTATTCACACTCATTTTATCTCCAGACTTGAAAATAGGAGTGACCACAGACTTTTTCAGTAATTTTGGAAATATCCCATTTGATAAACATAGCTGAAAGATGTGGGTAAGCGGAGGGGCCAGTAGGTGTTTAAATCTTTTTAGTACGTTATTGGGTATATCATCCCACCCAGTTGCGCAGACATCCTTTAAGCCGTTTATTATTCTAACTACTTCGTTGACGTCCGTATCTAATAAAACAAAAGATTTTAACGTTGAAGATGTCTTAGTGGGGTTTGGAGTAGGAGCAAGGCTAATATTTATGAATTTTTCTGCCAAGTTTTTACCAACGTTGACGAAATAGTGGTTTACCTTATTTGTTGCTTCGGATGGGTTTATTTCTGTTGATAGTAAATCTAGCGGCGGTTCAGAATTTTTAGACCTCAATGTATTGGTTTTTATAAATTTCCACACAAGTTTACTATTTTTCCCCGCCTTCTCTAGTTCATTTTTATCGAACTGGTTTTTTAGTTTTTTCAAAAGATTATTACAGAAGTTACGATATCTTTTATAGGTAACAGAAAGTATTACGTCATCAGGTGCAAGTTTTGATTTTAGGTGAAGTTTGTCTCTGTGTCTTATACAACGAACGAGACCGGGTGTGATCCACGGTTTAATACAACTATATTTCCTAGGGATTATCTTAGTGAAAGTGTTTTTCCTTATTGCGTATTGTATAGAATTTATGAAATATTGTAAAGAGATATTTACATCAACAGAATCATAAATTGGGTTAAAATTAATGCCGCGTATGTCACTTTCAAGATTTGCCATATTGACTTTAGTGTAGCTGCGCTCGCAGTTTTTTCTAGGTGAACTTATTTGCATTGTTAGTAAAACAGCTTGATGATCTGTAAGCGCAGAGTTAGTAACCAATGTATTGGATGGATTTTTTGATTTAAGAATGATATGGTCTAAGCAAGGACCGCTTTGATGTGTGGGGTAATAGTGAGCCGGTAAAAGTCCATGAAATGCACAAATATTTAGATAATTGTGTGTATGGGTATCGGGTTTCTCGGAGGAAATGTTTATGTTGATATCTCCTACAAGTATTATATTTTTAAAAGTACTTATGGCTTTTAAGTTCGTATCAAGTGATTCTAAAAATCTGTCGATATTATAAGAGGGAGGCCTATAAATAGCCATGACTACTGTATCGGGAATAATTTTAATGAATAAGCAATTACTGTCTTGGGATAGTGGTTCTTCTTTGATAGTTCGTAAATTATTTTTAATAAATACTACAACTCCGTCGTTTTGGTTGGTGTTTCGGTCTGTTTTATAAGAATAAAAACCGTTCAGAGATGGTAAGTTGACTGTCTGTTTTGACAACCAACATTCTGTTAGTACAATAATATCACAGCTTATGTCAAGACTTTGTAAAAACACTTCAAAACCGTCCATATTGCGGTTTATGCTTCGAATATTTTGTGTAAGCAAGGTAAGCGATTTGTCGCCCGAACGAAGAAGGTATTTACAGTCCTCAACATTACAGATTTTGGATTCAGACACAGTAAAACTATCTAGATCACTTATTAGCTGATCGCTCATGATAATTACAAACTAAGAAGAAATACAAATAAGGGAAAATCTACCTGTTTGTGTGCTTACTAAATATAAAGTGCAAGCAAGATGGACATAGAGAAATGATTTATGGCCCGACGACTTTGTTGAATCTGTGCTTACTATAACAAAAGTGTTGTTAGGTTACGATCGACACTTTAATATTTTGTATTTACGTGACGTTGTTTTCTCAGTTTTTTAGCTTAGTTCCAAAAAAATATATATTAAATCATATTTTTACTACTTTCAGGTGGTATTCGATGGCACACGACGTGTGTGTCACCGATGTTGGAAGTCCGCTGATAATGCAGTGAGAAGACATGCGAACCCTGCCGTGCCCGTAGCAATGCCTGAAGCAATGCCAGATGCAGTGCCAGAAGCAATGCCGGATGCAATGCCGGAAGCAGTGCCGGATGCAATGCCGGAAGCAGTGCCGGAAGCAGTGCCGGAAGCTGTGCCGGAAGCTGTGCAAAATGTTCAGGAATTTCAAGTTTCAGAGTATACACGTGCTCCAAACACACCACGGCATTGTATATTTAACAACTGTCCAAACGCAACTCGCCATCGAATCCCAATAACAATTAAAACTCACATCTTTTGTGAATATAAGCTTTATATTCCAAACGGTGCAAGAGTGTGTACACAGCACTTAGAGAACAACGTTTGGGATGAGCTACCTCAAACATGTAATGTCACTCATGATTTTAATACAGAACAGTTTACTGACATTTGTGACATGTTAAGAATGGCCTTACAACGTAGACCTCGGCTAGACTTCAACACGAGAGGCGCTTTAACCAACGAAGAAATGCACTTTTGGACAGGACGCAAGTGCGAAGAGTTTGATAATATATTGGTACAAACACCTGCACTAAATGAAAGATGTAGAGAGCCGAGAACTGCATTAGGTATTTATCTAACAAAACTGCGTTCTGGGGAGCCAAATGAAAGACTTGCGACATTATTTAACATGTCACGACGAAAGCTCGAACGTTTATTGGTTATTGTGAGGGAGTGTCTCAGTAACAATTATGTCGGGCTGCATTTGGGAGTGGATCACATTGACAGACAACAATTATTGGAAAAAAATCTAACTATACCAAAAGCATTATTTGGAAATGAAAATAATGATAAGTTATTATTGATTGGTGATGGTACTTACATTTACATAAATAAAAGCTCGAACTTTTTATTCCAAAGATTATCCTACAGTTTACACAAGTTTCAGAATCTACTGAAACCTTTCCTACTTGTATGTACTGATGGATATATATTGGATGTAATGGGTCCATACGCTGCAACAAAAACAGATGCGCAAATAATGGGCGATATTATGAATGATGGACAACATCCATTACATTGGTTACTCCGAACAAACGATGCTTTTATATTAGATCGAGGTTTTAGGGACAGCTTGGACCTCATTGATGAATGTGGGTATGAATCCTATGTCCCACCAACAAAGAACCGCCAAGAGACACAGCTGACCACTGAACAATCCAACGAAGCTCGATCGGTAACGCTATGCCGGTGGGTTGTGGAAGTGGCAAATGGCCGGTTTAAACGTGATTTTAAGCTCTTGTGGCAAAAATATTTTAATAAGTCACTGCCCAATATGTTCACTGATTTTAAGATTGCCGCAGCTATCACGAATCACTTCCACCAACCCATCGTGGATAGCGTACACGCAGACGAATTCGTCCATATAATAAGGCAGAAAATAGATACCCCGAATCTTCTGCATATGTATGTAGAGAGAAAACGGCTTAACCACAGAAGAGTAGATTTTCAGAGGATGGAAGCGAGCCAGATTGAAAACTTCCCTTCAATGACGGAGGAGGATATAATTCTATTAGCGCTAGGTACATACCAACTCAAGCTGGCAAGATCTTACTGTGCCGAGCATTTATCAAATGGTCTATATATAATTGAAACGTACAGAGAGGGAGCACTTGATGATCTGCCAGACTATGGCATACACGAAGATGCCTGGCTTTTGCGTGGACGAATCCAGTCGCGACATGTCCGTGTAAAAACATATTTTTGTTATATATTAATCAGCAGTGCAAATAATATTGTCCAACAGTATTGCACATGTTTAACCGGGCGACGTACGATCGGCACTTGTGCACATATAGTGTCCATCGTATGGTACTTAGGCTATGCGAGGCATACGGGATTTACTGCTCCGGCATCTTTCCTCAATGCTGTTATAGTTGATACCGATATGTAATGTTTTAAATCTACTCACTTATTGATAAAATATATGTTTTGTATTTAAAGAATGCTTGTTTTCTTACTTCTTTTAATAATAGAATCCTAAATGTGTTATATCATGTTATTCTAGCTTTATTTTACTTATATAAGTAGTTTGTAATAAATTCTTCATCATTTATAAAACACAAGCTGTTCCCCGTGGTTTCACCCCTGCTGCTCGGCTCTTTTTAGTCGTAGCGTAGCGATGATATATAGCTTATAGCCTTCCTCAATAAATGGGCTATCTAACACTGAAAGAATTTTTTAAATCGGACTAGCAGTTCCTGAGATTAAAGCTTTATAATAATAAGTATAGATAGTGAGATTACTGCTTTCCAAACGTGAATAGGGACAGGCGCCATGGTAGACGTTTTTCTGCATCAAAATGTCTATTCAATGATATATTAATGAGGACTATTGGAGCGGGTACCACGTTCCATACATTTTTGCCCATTGTCCTTTAAGGAGGACATTTCCGTCATACATGATTTCTGTGTAACTTTAACCAACTTCTCCCGATTACCCAACATTTTCCTTCACTGCTCTGCTCCTATTGATCGTAGCGTGATGAAAGGTATACTATAACCTGCCCAGGAGTATGAAGAATAATTGTACTAAGTTTCGTTAAAATCCGTCGAGTAGTTTTTGTTTCTATAACGAACATACAGACATCCAGACAGACAGACAGACAGACGGACAGACAGACAGACAGACAAAAATTTTACTGATTGCATTTTTGGCATCAGTATCGATCACTTATCACCCCTTGATAGTTATTTTGGAAATATATTTCATGTACAGAATTGACCTCTCTACAGATTTATTATAAGTATAGAAGATTCTTTATTGTTTACTTATTCGAAAAATAAAAATAGAAGTTTACTTATCTTTTTTAGAACTTTTTTATTGTACATATCCCTTAACGTACTCGTTTTAGGCCCATCTCCCTATTCCACCCTGATACTTCTAACTAGTTCTGTTCTAAAATATTACTTGTGTTACAGCAGTGTGTAGAAACCCTTATTTTACGATGTTTTCGAAACAATAGATATGAACAATGGACGCACAGGTGCGTTGCGCCGCACTCGAACAAAGTTACGTGAATTGTAAAAACGCACATACGCGTCGCGCGCACTTAGTAGAAATCCGTAAAACGCACAGGTGCGTTGGCCGCACTGTACGCGACTAGCAATTTGTTTTGTTTCCCTCACCTCAGTCTTTGAGAGTTTAGCCCCTGTTACAACACTAGGAGGTCGCATTAATTTTACTCCATATTTTAGTAAATATGATTCTACAAGCTTAAAACCTCTATCAGCCATCACACACATACCTGGTTCCTAACATTTAATAAAACCACATGTTTCCACTAGACATGTGTCTGTTACTCTTCCTCCATACCCAGGTGATATATAATTCACCAGACCATTTGGTGTGCAAGATACAAGTTATTTGATAGTGTTTGCTTTTTTATATTCCGACCAGGAGAGAGATTGATTTAAAGCTTTTGAAGGCTTTTGTATTTCTATCTCTAAACAGTCGATGATGCAACTTACTTGATTATATTTATGCCAAAATGCCATTGGTAAATTATTTTTATATTACATTTATCTAATTTTACCAAGAAAGGACGCATTACACTAGCCAACAAAGGAATATTTTTAAGAAATATCTTGGTGTAATGGAGAAATCATCAGCAAGCTCTTTGAATGAGTTATTTAGCCTAATCTTTTTCAAACATATGAGTAAACTAGCTTTTGCCCGCGGCTTTGCTCGCGTTATATTCGGGATAACACAGTTTCCCTTGCGCCTTATTGATTTGTAATAGCAACGCTAAGTTTTCCCTTTTATTCCCTCTTTCTCCCTCACATTCCACTTTTTTGAAAAAAAATAGCCTATTACCGTCTCCTGGTTCCCAACTATCTCTGTACCAAAATTCATCAAAATCGATGTAGCCATTAAAGCGTGAAGAGGTAACAAACAAACTCACTTTCGCTTTTATAATATTAGTAAGGAAGTAAGGATGAACTGGAGGAATGTTTGTATTTTTGATAACAGTCTTTAGGTACACCTATATAAGCACGGGGATTTCTGTAAATTCGAAGTAATGTGCATTGCAGCATTTGAGTTGACTCTTTCTGTTTATCATCTTGTATCAACTCACTGCAATCTGAAGATGATTTTGTTTGAACAGATATAGTTGGTGATGATTCTCCATGTGTAATGGAGGGTGTGTACGAAATATCACTATCAGAATGGTTTTCAGATACAAATATTTTTTTTGAACTTTTGTATATGTTTGATGTGGTTGGTTTGATTTGGGAAGTGCATCTTGTTATCTTAAATAGCGATGTAGAGACAGATTGGCGATCCGGTTTCAATGGCGATGTCATCTGGTTTATAATATTAACTTCAGTTTGAACGGCTTTGCTCCTGAATTTGTGTGTAAACTTGGATGGATTTATTTGCAGTCTTATTTTTTTCTAGTGTAATACTTTCTGTATTTCCATGCACAGCTGAAAAGCAAACACATTAATTAATATCTATTTTTTTCCCCCTATAGTGGCATTCACGTCTCTTGTGTGTGAGACGTATTTGGCCAATTACGACGTTGTATGAGAGTGACACGCAGGGCAAATGTTCGGTGTTTAATTTGAGAGTGATAGGAGTTTGGTCCAGGATACCTAAAACAAATAACATTAAATGACGACACAAACATCACAGGACAATAACGATATCGTGCAAAGAAAAATATATTAGTTGGGAATGGAAAGTGTTAGTAGGAAGAAAGAAAATAGTCTATGCCTAGAGAGAAAAAAAAAGAACTTCAGACCATAAATAAAATACTATAATGACAGATTTTAAAACTTTAAATCGTGAAACGAAATATATTTCATTATATAAACTATAAAAGGAGTGTGCGAATAAGTGAGAAGAGACTGAAAGTTAATAGGCCGAGGTATGTCTGGAGGTAAAACATCATATAAAGAAAATGTTAATTTAGGGCAATTGAAAAAAATGTGATCTACCGTCCCATCGTCCAAACCACATTCACAGAGAGAACTATCGCGTACTCTGATTTTGGCAAGGAAGACCGGTGTGCATGCATGACCCAAACGAAGGCGACAGATGGAAGATGTGGCTTGCTTGCTACCTTTTCCAGAACCAGGGTTTCTGTCGTATCAGAGGTTGTATATCACCATAGTAACGCCCTTTAGTAAGTCTTGAAGAATCCCATAATTCTTGCCAATCATTCCTCGTATGCAGGTTCGCTAAATGTAACAAATCTGTGTGGTAAATGATAAATGATGTTTATTTTGCAAGTAGGTTTTCACAAACACTTTTACACGTAATTTTTTTTAAAAACTAGATTAGGCCGGTGTTTCGCACCCGACTACTCTGAGAAGAAACAGCCGAAACAAATTCAGAGGTCATAGTCTCTTTTAAGGTCCAGACAAAATAATCTTGGTCAACTTGCATGAGGACTATGCAGATAGTGTCTAAAATGGTCTTTTTGAGAAAGCACCACACAGATTGAGTGGACCTGTCCAGTCAGTGCAAGCATTTGTCAGTTATCGTGTAGCTCAACTCATAACCCAAGGAGCTCAACGACACGACGAACAATACCAAAAAAAAGGACATTTGTGTAGGTCGCTTATAGTACTCAAACTGCCAGACTATAGTCAAAAAACAAAGTAAATAAAAGAAATGATCCACATGGGCTTCACATTCACAATAAACAAATAAAAATAAAAAAATACAAAATTAAATTAATGAGATCATAATGAAATCATAAAATGTCATTAATTAAAATAATAAGGAAAATAAAATATCACAAATCATAATAATAATAATAAAAAGAAATGTAAAAATAAACAAAGTAATGTCAAATTGTATAAAATAAAGGAATAAACAATAAATAAGTGAAACAAAGGAAAATTTTGACACTCACAGAGCAAATTAAATTGGAGCAGCTTAATACCTTACCTTTTTATCATCAAGGTAATGATTCATATTATAGTAAGCTTTCAGACATAGCTTAAGTTTTATAAAAGATTTAAATTTATTGAGGCTTAGTGTTTGAATATCGCTTGGTAGTTTATTATAATAACGTATACATTGGCATGTGAACGTACCCCCTATTTTTTTTGAGCCTCGTTGCAGGAACAACAAATTTGTGTTTGTTCCTTGTATTTATGTCGTGGATATCACTGTATTTTTTAAACAATTTTATATTTTTATGCGCGTACAAAAGGTTTTCGTAAATAAACTGAGAGGGCACAGTTAGTATGTTAATCTCTTTAAATTTTTCTCTGAGGGAGTGTCTAGGGCTTAATTTATACATTGAACGAATTGCCCTCTTTTGCAAAATAAAAATTGTCTGAATATCAGCGGCATGGCCCCACAAGAGAATACCATACGACATCACACTGTGGAAATAACTAAAATAAACTAAACGGGCTGTCTCTAAATCAGTCAAATCACGATTTTTTTTACGGCGTATGCTGCAGAGCTAAGCTTTTTTGACAGCTTATCTATATGAGGGCCCCACTGAAGCTTAGCATCCAAGGTTAAGCCTAAGAACACTGTGTTATCTTCCGGTTTCAACTCTTCATCCTTGATTAGTACACTAGTTTCCACTTGTCTAACATGAGGTAACGTAAACTTAATGCATTTGGTCTTTTTCTCATTTAGAAGTAAATTATTAACGTTAAACCAATGAACGACTTTTGCCAGAGCGTTATTAACATCGTCACTAGCTAGCTGCTGACGTTTTAGTTTAAATAAAAGAGAAGTGTCGTCATCATGATTATCCTTTATGAGGTAAGGCAAGTCATTAATATAATAAATAAGAAACAAAAAAGGGCCAAGAATGGTGCCTTGAGGTACTCCCATGCTTACTACAGATCCGGGAGATCTTTTCCCGTTAACATCAACTCTCTGAATCCTACCACTCAAATATGACGTAAGAAGATTCAGAGAGGCGTTCCGGATTCCGTAGTGGTGTAGTTTTCTGATTAATGTTTTATGGAGAACGCAATCGAAAGCCTTGGACAAATCGCAAAAAATCCCCAAAGCATCGCATTTATCTTCCCAGGCATTATAAATGTGTCCTAGAAGTTAAACACCCGGCATCAGTAGTTGAACGACCCTTTGTAAAACCGAACTGTTTATGATGCAATAACTTATGTTTATTGAAAAATCTTTGCATTTGATCTAAAATTATTTTTTCAATAATTTTACGAAATGTTGGTAGCACTGAAATTGGTCTATAGTTTAGTAGGGTCTGATGTACTACCCGATTTAAACAATGGTATTATTTTACTATTTTTCATTAGATCAGTAAACTCACCACGGTCAATACAATCATTAAATATAACAGCTAATGAAGGAGCTACAATGGTTATAATGGACTTAGCAACGTCCACAGAATGACCCCATAGATCAGCGGTCTTCTTAACATTTAACATATGAAATGTTTTAATTACATCATTACCGTTAACATATTGAAAATTAAATTCGGAATCATTAAATGGAACGTTTTCCTTTAGTAAAGCATCTGCAGCAGCAGGCGACGAGTTTAGCGATTTAGTAGTCGATACAGGAATATCCGCAAAGAAATTTTCAAAAGCTGTAGCAACTTGAGTATCTGATTTTATGATATTATCGCCGATAGCAAGGCTGTAGTCACTATTTCGCTTGCAAGACCTTCCTGCTTCGCTATTAATAATGTTCCAAGTCGTTTTAATTACGTTAGGTACTACTGTTTTTAATTTTTGAACTCAAATAATGTGACTTAGCTATAGCACATACTTTTTCAAAAACTTTAGAATAATTCTTAACATACAAATTAAATTCTACAGTATTAATACAAATTCGCTCTTCATACAGCTCATAAAGCCGTTTTCTACTTTTATGAATACCAATGGTGGCCCAGTCATTGAACCAATGGTGGCCCAGTCATTGAGGTATATTTCAGTGTGTTTTTCTGATCCGGTTTTTGTAGCATCTTTAGCCCAAGAATCCACCGTCTCATTACCTGTAATACCAGAGTGTCCAGGAATCCAAGCAAGGACTATATCTAGACCTTTTTGACTACAACTAAACAATAACTCCTTAATTTTGAAAATAAGAGGGAGCTTAATTTTCATTTTGAATTGGTTACTGCAGAGTTTTTATAAGCAGCTTCTACTATCTGTAAAAATAATAGTTTTGGGAAAATCATGAGAACTGGCAAATAGAAGTGCTTCATATAAGGCAACAGCTTCACCTGTGAACACAGATGTCTGAGAAGGGCATTTAAAGGATAAAGTCACATTGAATCTTGGAATCCAAACCGCAGCTCGAACATTGTCATCGGAGGATAATTTGGAGGCATCTGTGAACTCCGGTATCCAGTCTTGTCAATTGGATAGAAGTCTGGTGAAGTTTTGATTAGCTGCAGGGTCATCTTTTCCAATTCCAAAGTTCAAAATTACCCTAGGAGTAAACATAAGCGAAGAATAATTAGTTTGGAATAAAGGGTTGATATTACAACTATGAACAGGCGCAGAAAGATTTTTAATTTTTAAAAAACTCTTAATAATTTTGGGGGTTTCCTTATGATGCCAATATTGATTATTTGCTACCTTCTCAGAAAGACTCTCTAGACGAGGAATAAGTGGATGAGACGAACATGACATAACCCTAAAGATGAATCTATCAGACAGATATTGTCTGCGGAGGAATAGTGGAGGATCTAAGCATTCCACTTGAAGGGCATTTTTTCACAATATCTATAGTAACTTATAACCCCATAATTAAAACTCAAAGAAATTATTTGATTGTAAAGGTAATCCATAATGAGATACACATATATAATGAGATATTAGTACACACATTTAGTACCTCACATGTAGGTAAAGTATAAGTACCCATATTGTTTTAATTAGGTACTACAATTAATATGCGATACAATTTACATAAACAAAATAATACTTAGGTAAATGATTTACATTTTAAACAGGTTTTTTCTTTCTAGTTCTTTTAGTTGTTGTTATGCTTATACATTACAAAGAAGCATACATATAAAAATTGATTGGTAGGTAGGTACCTGAACTTCTAAATGATGTCTCTTCAAACTCTAAAGGTTTTTTTATAATACTTTTATCTTCCAGATCTTTTATAGATTCTGGAATAAATTCCTGTCCTTGTTTTTTTAGAGTATATGGTCGTTCGGTGATATCAGATGCTCGTTTTCTGCTATCTGCTTGGCATTCAAACTTAGTGGGTATACAACCCGGTTTCATACGAATTTTCTGTTAAAATCTTTGCATTTTTACAGGATGTTATAACCTCTGGAGTATATTATATAAACATTGATTACGTATTTACTGCATTTTAATTTAATAATGTAATAGAAAAAACAACTGTTAGAATATAAAAATCCATATCTTAGAACCGGTTCTTGTAAATCTCTACGAACAACTGAACCCCAATTTTCTAATGACAAAGGCTCTTGTCAATCAAACATTCTCCATTTAAAATACATTTCTTCTTTGTACCAAAGACAATTACATAGTAAAATTCCTTTTTATAACATTTTCGACACAAAACCCATGATATGATATTCCATATAATTATCCATATCATTTGGCAACTGGAAAATGAATAAAGTACGTAATAAATAATCAGTGGTGAATATAGAGTCGATAAACACAAAACAACAAGAAAGACAAAGACAAGACCTCAAAATGAATAGAACTTTCTATTCTATTTGAGGTTAGATTTACTACTGAAAAACTTGTTATTAATTTGTAGTATGTAAAACAAAGTCGCAGAATATTATGAATATACGGAATAACGTTACAACTTACGTCAAAGTAATCTTTACAGAAATAAATAGAAGTATAAACACTAACAGCTTTAGGATCTCGCCGTGCCAGAGTTAGCCACTTAAATCGCATCGTTTTATCGTTTGGGTATAACTTTAGAATAGTGCTGCAGGAGGGGGGTGGTGGTAGTGGGAGGGGAGGGGGAGGGGGTTGACCCCTCCCCCCTAGTACCACTCCCATGACAAGGTAACTCACCGTTTCCGAGAAAAACGATCTTTTGTTAACTAACCTCAAAACACTCAAAAATTGCTTAAAAGGCCTCTACTTCTGGGTGGTTTAAAAAAAAATAACCACGAAGGAGGTGGCGGGGTCTGTTCGCTCGCTTCGCTCGCTCACTACGACCCTGCCACCTCCTTCTAACCTAAATCTATCCGAGTCGGGCTGCCCCCAAGTCTGTTGACGGGGTAGTCAACTGCGGGTCCCCTACCTTCTGGGTGGTTTAAAAAAAAACAACCACGAAGGAGGTGGCGGGGTCTGTTCGCTCACTTCGCTCGCTCCCTACGACCCCGCCACCTCCTTCTAACCTAAATCTATCCGAGTCGGGGTGCCCCCAAGTTTTGAGCTCGCTTCGCTCGCTCTTGTTGCGTCTTATGATCTCAGGATAATTATCTAGGATGATATAAGAGAAAATAATAAACTAAACGTTAATTTAAAAAATTTAAGAGAAACGGAATGAATGACAGAAACGAATGACAGTTACACAGTCACAAAATGTCACTTTTTTTTTTTCGTTTCGTATTACGAATTTTGCACGATATTTGACACCACAATCAATAATATTGTGACAGCTTGAGTTGTCAACACCCATTTTCACGTTCCGTTTTCCCTTTTATCGGATTTAAGGTTAGAAACTTATTTTGTAAATTTCTCGAGAAATATGCATTACCTTGTGATAAGAGTGGTAGCGTTATAATCGGGGACTCAAGCCCTACCAGCTTTGACCCTTTGTAGAGCCCAAATCCTGCAGCATTAAACTAAAGTCAAGCCGTACTCTGTGCTTTGTTGCTTTGACTCTAATGTTTACAAGTTTACTGAGGGTTGACGTCACAGCAAATGTCAACGCCGGTGACTGCGTTTTGGCGCGAATTTATGAATTTATTCATTAAAATTTCATTTTTTTCAATAATGGTTTTATAAATTACAGAAATATTATATTTTTTAGAAATAGTAGATAGAGTCTGGCCAACGAAAGCTGTCCACGAATTATTTTTTAAACTTTTCATATGGCAACATTTTAGGACTGTCACTTTGACGTTTCGTACTTGAGTTATCTTGTTTTCGTGAATCTTATTATCGTTAAATCCATAGATTATATACTAATACTGGTATAGATGCGCCACTTAGAGTTCAAAAATAGTGTTTTAAAACCATCCCCGGCTGTTAGATGGCGCGGATGTGCAATTTTGTTTCCGTAAATTATCGCTAGGTGGCGCTCATACATGTTTGCTTTCGAATAGTTTTTCTGTTAATAAATCAGTAAATAATTTTAAAAATACTTACCAAGTTATGTATCACTAGTAAGTATTTTTTAAATTATTTACTGATTCATTAACACAATTCACGGTATGCCAGTATAAAAATAAAACACCAGTTTCATGTAGGTTCTTGTAGTTTTTAATTTTTCAAATTAGTCATTTGTTAGCGTAAAATGCGGTAGGTACAGAGATGGTAAATACAAAAAGACACATTTCGCCATTTGAATTAGCATACAAAGTTATCAAATAAATGTAAACTGAGACCCTTAGCCACCTGACGTGTTTTTCAGTTAATTGGTCCTGAAAATCACTTGCTTATGTTTAATAATGATAAACGAAATTATTGCAATAAACAAATGTCTTATTTATATTTTCATTATATTGTTTTTCATCAAAAGTTTTTAAATAACTGAATAATAAACTAGCTTAACATTAAAAAAATCAATGCTTAGAATAAACAAACAAAGTTAGGTAATAACTTAAATAAATTTAAATCTGAGATATGAGTAATATCAATATTTTTTTGGACGTATAAAGCACTATTATAACAAAATTCCAGCTCACAAAATTTTACATGTTGACAATCAATGAACATTTATTTTTAAAATACTGATTTGTGTTGAGTATCCAAAACTTAGAAAATAGGAAAGCTGTTTCACATTTCTTAGAACCACAAGTGGAACTTCGTTTACGTTACGTCAGGTGGTCAAAGGTTAAAATTCTATTAGAAACTTATTTACTTTTTTCTTTTATTATAATATTCGAAAGCCTGTCTTTTTATATGATCATTCCTATCAAAAACAGAGATTTTACCATTTAATAATCTATTTACCCCTAGACACCAACTGTGTACAATCATTTTAATAGATAAATTGCAAATAAAATCAATCAAATCAACTTTATGTTTCTCACAAGTTATAATACTAAAATCACATGCAGAATCAATAAAAAATTTGATTTGATTTTTTATACATTTTGATGTTGGATTATCACGAAGGCATGCAACAATCACATAATATATATTATTCATTAAATTTATAAATCCATCGCTTGGATGAAACAGTGATTTTTTTGTGTAATCAATTTCATAATTAAATGAATCAAAATCAATACCAGATCTACATAAATTAGTCAAACAATTGGAACATTTTTTGAAGATTTTTGATTTTGATTTCTTAATCACATAACCCGTTACGTATTTTTTCGATTCAGCATACAATAGGGAATCAATATTCTTAATTTCTGTCATAACATGTAGCAACGAATCAATGTTACATGCAAAATCAACAGGCCGAGAATCATCACGATTATTTATAATCAGATGTGATAGTGATTGCATAACTGTATTAAAATCTTCTTCACAATTGGCTCCAGCAGAATGAGGTGAATTATAATTATTAACAATCAACGTTTTAAAAGCATTCATAAATTGATTACAGTTAGGATTAATGTTTCTAATACCATTACTTCTGATAGCACCGAAAAAGTTTTCTAATGGATCTTGATTAAAATTTCTAGCTACTATATTAGTAATTTTATGATTTGTTAATAAGTATTGCCACATTTCAATAAATGTTTTAATATTTGCAATCCAATTTTTAATTGAAGGGATCGACTCATATTTTATTTGATTAACACCGTTTCTTGTTTTTATTGATTCAAATTTAATTGATTCTAAAATTGGAAGCAATTCATTCCACAGTTGGAAGTGAGGGGAATTCTTTTTGATGCAACATTTATATATTTTTGAATCATCTTTGTAGGAATGACCATTGAAGGAATCGAATAGCTTATCAAAAATAAGTAAAAAATCCGCTGTTCCCTCACACTCTGCCGGTAGTATTCCATGTCCTGAAAACGTAAAGACACATTAATTACCCTATTATCCTACAAATATAAATGTGATCGTTTGTGAAGACATTTAAATATTTGTTACTCAATCAAAAACTATTGAACAGATGTTGGAATTTTATTACAGTAATATAGCTTGTGCATCAGAATGACACAATCCGTTTACATAACATTAAGCCGTGACCCGCAGGAGTGGAGCATGGGTAAATCCGCGGTGAACAGCTAGTATTGTATAAATGAACTCGATTTAACATGTGAACATAGAGTGAATTATAATTAGCGCCAAAATCGAGTCATCATCATCAGCCTTACAATGCCTCCACTACTGGGACCCAGGCCTCTTCTCTAGGCGGGGGAAACTGAGCCACCACTGCTATGATAGAGTACACAAAAGTAAAGTAATATATACACTTACTTGCTGAAAATCGAATGGCAGACGATACTCGTTGGCTGAATACCTGTGCAGCTAACTTTACTTTCATTTTTTTAATTTTGTCTTTAATTATATGACTTTCTGTCAACTTATTGACAAGCCTTATCTCATCGTCTCCAACATCAACTTCCAAAAACATTTTTAAGTGTTCCCACTTTGCCCATTTCTCTTGCCCATTTTGAATAAACTTAGCATTTTTTGTAAGTAAATTATTTCTTACTCCTTTGAGCAAGTGGGGCGTATCAAATAAAGGGAACACTTTGTGGTTGTTTACCATCATATAGTGCATTCCTTCATTGGCATATTTTTTTTGCGTTTCTTCTTTCAATTCTCTTATGACTGCAACATTTGTTGGACACTGGTCACAAATCGTGGCAACTACTGTTAGCCCTGTATTATTTAATTCTTTTATAACATTTATAAGTAGGGCTTTTAAATCATTTCTTTTCGTCCCACTTTTAGCAAATGTAAAACATACAGGTTGCTTAGTTTTACTTTTAATGCCCTTGATCATAAAAACAAGGGCATGATCAGCAATATTGCTCATTTTGTGAGTGCCATTGTCTTCAAAGCCAACGATTTCATTTAAAAACGCATTATATACCAGACCAGGTGCTAATGATACTTCATCAAATAATAAATTTACAATTTTTTTTTCCTCAGGCATACGTTGAATATGTATTTTTAAATTTTCTAGAATTTCTTTGTTAACACCTGGTCTTATTGTGAATGCACTCAATAGCTTTTGCAAACTACGTTTTGATGGCAAAACAAACATTTTTTCTAGAAGTTTGTATGCTTTGGGACTCTGTTTTAATATAGATAAGGCCATAATTTTTTCCTCAATGGTGTATCGTCTTCCCCTTGGTTTCTTACTCCACTTTAATTGTAATTTTATAAAAGTTTGTGCTGTCTCAGGTAATTTTTCGATTGTGGATAAAAAGGATTTCGACATCGCACACTTCGTCGCTGCTTGTATTTTTTTTGATTGAGTTTTGCATTTCTGTCGCAATTTGTCTAATTTTATTGTCAATCTATCAACATGATTAGATGATCTCTGCTTCAAACGGCGTTCCTTTGGGGCTGAAAAAAAAAACAATTATCTGTTTAATAAAATGCTTAAGCCCAACTGGCAGACGATGCACAATCTAAACTAGTATGTATATATATACGTTACGTAAACTGCATTTTTGTATTATAATGTGTATTTTTTTCCTATCTATTACTGTCCTACTGCTGGGCAAAGGCCTCCTCCAAGTCTTTCCAGACATTCTTCTGCCACGCTGTCTCGAACCAGTCTTCGTGGTACGCGTCTAGATGATCTCATCGCCTTTTTCTAGGCCGGCCTCGACAGCACTTTCCCTCTACATGAACCTAATGTGCGGCGACACTTGCCCAGCAGTCTCCATGCACGTGGCTGACGTGATCCGCCCAATCCATTTTGGCAGTCTTTTTACCCAAGACCATGATGCCCGTTTTGGAGCGCAGCGTGGTATCGTATATGTACATAACATTCCTTTTTTTAATTAATTAAAGGAGGTTACTAACCATTTGATAAGGCTCTCGATTCTGGCTCTACTTCGATCTGTAATAAACCAGACGTTGATGGCTCCACTACTGGAAATTGCTCAGTTGATGGTTGAACAGTGTGGTCAGTTTGTGGCAGGGCTGAAAATTAATTATTTTTGTTATTATTATTTTTTTATTTTAATAAAAATAAATTAATGGAAAGAATAAGTAGTGGTTTGTTCTATATGTATGTCTATAACCCGCCAATAACTTATTATAATAAAAGTAATAAAACCAGACTACGACAAAAAATAAACCGGCCAAGTGCGAGTTGGAATCGGAGGGTTCCGTTCAAATTTACTTTCAATTCCTGAATCGAGTATCGAAATTTTTCCCGAATCGTAAAAAAGTAATTAAAAGGGAAATTTCACATTTATTCCTATAGGAACGCTTATTTCAATTTGGCCATTATATGGCACAAATCGAATTGGTACTATACATATGTATATACCTTGCTTCTTGCCAAATTTCAGTATTCTAGATCAACTGGAAGATAGGTTTTGATTTTGTCAAAATTGGTTGTGAGTGTCAAAATATGTGCCTAAACAGCCATATCGTTGAATTGCATTGATGTAGAAGCTTGATTATTACGACTTCCTCAAGGAGTAACAGACAAGTATTTGTTATTAATTAATAATAATAATACTTTATTCAATAATAAATAATAATTCATTTATTTCTATAAAATTAATAATTAATACCTTTACGTTTTCTTGAAAAAAAAGGTCCCTGACAGACTTGACAGACGGATTGCCACACAGATGGACAGACGGATGTGTATAATCTCTTTTTTTTAACATAAAACTTTTTGTCTGCTAGAGGGTCTGATATTGAGTTTAATGACATGTCACATAGCCTATGATCAGTGGACGATTAAGACGGTTCTATCGATTCTTCATTTGTCAAGTTCCGATAAGTAATTTAGGCGCTATGAGGGTACAGATGAACATACACACATACGTACATACATACGTATGTACATACATACAGACGGATATAGATACATAGCCTGTCAAAATCATAACCCTCCTTTGGCTTTGCCATTGTCGGGTAAAAAATTATAACTTATATTCAATCAAATAAAAAAAAAGGATCCTTACCGCTTGATGAGGCTATTGACCTTGCTTCTAATTGTGATAAACCCGATGTAGTTGGTACCTGCGTAATTTGTGCACTCCTTGGTAAGGCTGGAAATTAAATTTAATGAAAATTAAATGATCATTACTAATTGAGTCTGAATGTAGCTTAATGCTGAGCCACTTAATATAATAATAATATTCTATAACTTTCACACAACGCCATTATTCAACAACTAAACCGAGTTTGTGCTATGAGTACTAGACGACTGATAAACATCTTATATATTTTTGAATACATACAGATTACAGATAAATTACACTTAGACATATAATTGATCAAATGACATGAACACAATCACCGGTAAACAGTCAGGGTCACTAAACCCTAGACCAACAGGCCAGTCAGACCACCGCTAGGTCAAGTAATAAATTATTAATATATAAGTTATATTCTTCAACTAAGCTTCTTAATTCATTATGGTCTGGCTAGGAAAAGTTTTTATTATTTTTATAATTGGCCAACGCATTTTAGACACTCTTGTCAATGTTATGAAATAGAATCTAATAAAATATTGGCTATTTTGAAGTGTATGACAAAATTCTAAATAGAATTTAACTTACTTAAATTCAATGTAGGGATAGCATTTCCTGTCAATCGTCTGCTTGGTGATTTAAAATAATCCTCAAAGTGTCGGTGACAAATTCGAATCGAATTATAAATGTAGTTATTTCCTCTCTCTTGAGTTGCACTGTCAAGTACGGATTTCCACTGGTCAAACTTCTCTGCATGAGGATATTCCCATTTGGGGAATCGGTGAAGAGGTCCTGTAAATTTAAATTTTATTACTAGCATAACATGAAGAGATACATTCATATAAATAGATTGTAAAATTAGCTGTTTAACGTAACCGCTAGCTGTAATAACAGATGTATTATATAAAACAGCTGAAAAGCATTTAGCATGATTCATGCTAAATGCTTTTCAGCTGTAAAAACTATTGTTCATGCTGCATGAACAATAGTTTTTACCAGTTTTTATTGCGAAAAATTAGGTTTTAAGTCATGAAATACAATACTGATTTTTTTCCATGTTGACATAATATTAATGCAATATGCAATATTTTTCTTTAATTTCAATATTTATTAATATTTTGCGACAGTAGAATATGAAGGACATTATATAAGAAAATATCTATTTACCAATTACCCATGATCGATAAACAGTTAATTTAAAGTAGTTTTATAATTGGTGTTGAGAATGGCAGCTTATTTAATTTACCCATATAACCTTTATAATATTTGATCACTCTGCTGTTGACTGTATCTGTACATATATTTAATACAACAATAGAAAATGCTTTATCAAACATACAATGTAGTGGGACAGTTATGGAGACACATTTTAGTACATTCTAATTTATTTTTAATGTTCAGTTTTGTGAATAGTATATTAATACTATATAAATCTATCATAAAATTAATTAGGTGAACTGTAGAATGTTAACACATATTTTTACTTCGCTCAGTTCATCCTTTTGGTTTTCTGGTTGTCTTTCTAAGGACCTACCTAAATACATAAGTTACTAATCAATAATTAAGTAATTGATACACTTACCATCAATGACACATCCAAAAAAGCATTTTAATTGTGTTGCTTTCGGCATTTTCAAAACCAAGTCCACAAAAATACAAACAAAGTCCGTTGTGCTAAGCGCCAAATTATCAGTTAAGCAATCAGTCCGGGGTCCTAATAACAAGCCAGGTAATGTCGTAACACGTAGAAGATCAGTAAATCCGTAATCAAGCCAAGTCGTAATGAATATTAATAAATAACACAATAAACGCAAACGCAAAATGAACTCACAAAACTCATTCGAATATTTGAACTTCTCCCCCTACATAAATATATCGCTGTGTTGCCGTGGTGAAAATGATTTCTGAAATTATTTTTAATAATTTTATCTAGCCGTTTAAACTTATTTTTGTTTTCTTTTAATAACTGATTTATTACTAGATAATAATGACATATTTTTATTAACAACATTTTTAAACAATCGTTTTCTTGCTGTAGCTAACGCCCTCTATTATATTTTTTTTGTCAACTCAATGATAAACTCCGATCCCTGGCCACTTGAGGGCGTTAGTTTCTTTGATTTTTTTGAGACTCGATAATGTAAGGAAGTTTCATCCGCCAGGTCGGATCTCTGATGTGAGGATACCCACACTATCAGTAGTACCCAGGCCTTTCCTGAAGCCGAATTGAGTCGTTGGCAGCAGTCTTCTATTCTCAACTAGCCATTCTAAACGGTTTTTGATTAAATGTTCAAGAATTTTAATAAGAATAGACGATAAAGCAATTGGTCGATAGGAATCGTGATCATTAGGGTCCTTGCCGAGTTTCAATATAGGAATAACCATTTGAACCTTCCAAGCTGGAGGAATATACCCAGAGATGAAACAAAAATTGACCAAATCCAAGTAATATTGCTGACATTTAACTCCTGCTTTTGAAATGAAAGAATAGGGGAATCCATCAACCCCAGGAGCCGAATCCTTAACATAGCTTAGAACCGTTCTAAGCTCATCAAGGGAGAAAGGTTTGTCAAGTGGGTCATTTGAATTTACAGGGCCTGCAAAATTAATTTCGTCTGTACCAGGTACATAGACTGGGGCAACTTTCGCGAAAAACTGATACCCCAAATCTTCAGATAATATGCCGGTAGTAGATGGCTTTATACCTTTTCTAAAACTCTTAACTCTTTGCCACACCACTGACGCTGGAGTAGATGGCCCCAGAGAGCTGCAGAACGATACCCAGCCTGTCCTTTTCTTTTTTCTACATATTTTCTTGGACCTGGCCAATATCTGTTTGAAAGCAATAAAATTATCCAGGTTCATTTCAAGGTTAAAATTCTCTTCAGCTTCATTCCTGGCCCTGATCATGGTAGTGCATTCCCTATCCCACCAAGGAATATTCTCCGTTGGAGGATCTTTAGAAGGAAAGCAATCATCAGCTGTGGTGGATATGGTGTTGGAAAAAGATGAAAAACATTCCTCAGCGTTCTCAGCATTAATAGATGGAAGAGAAGAGATTCTTAAATCTAAAATTTTTGAATATAAGTCCCAATCTACTGAGTTAAGCCGGTATTTTAATAAAGGAGGGGAGGATTTGTCAGGAGCAGTTTTAGAAGGGATTTTAACCATGATGGGATAGTGGTCACTACCATAGGTAATATTCAAACGACTCCAATCAAAGAGGCTGGCTATGCTAGATGAGCAGAATGTCAAATCGACACAACTATTATTTTGCCCTATTCCAGACCTACGTGTAGTACTGCCGTCGTTTATAATACATAAATCCAGCTCATCTAGCATATCCACTAGGCCTACACCAGTATTATCACAGGACTCCGATCCCCACCGATAGTGATGGCAATTAAAATCTCCCATAACTAGTAATGGGCCATGTATGTTACTTAGTAAATTTTTAATAGAATTAAGGTCTTCTAAACAAGGGTGTGCAATATAAAATGAAAAAATATTTATGCCCTCAACCTTAACAGCAACAACATTTATGTTGTCACCAACGAAGGGTAGAGGGATCTGGGAGAATGGGACTTTGCTACTGATGAACAAAGCACATCCTCCATAACCATCTGATCTATCATGGCGAATACCGCTGAAACATGGTATTCTGAAATTGCTATCAGAACGAAGCCATGTCTCAGCGATGCCACAGACTAATGGTTTGTACTTATTAATAAGAAAGAGTAGGTCAGGTTTCCTGGGAGTAATACTCCTCACGTTCCATTGAAGGAATGTCTGGGGATGGAACATTACGGATATAATTTACTACAGATGACAATTTATAGGCAACGTGGTCAGGTAATGTATGTGTAGGATTCGATAATACCGTTATAAGCATTTCAGATATTATATTTAAAATGTTTTCTGAATCTAGGTTTCTAACAGGGCTGTTTGCACCGTCCCTAGGGAAAGCGCAGCCATTTTGGGAGGGAGAGAAGGAGTAGTTTTGAGTAAGGGCTTGATGAGCCTGCTTATCATAGGAAGGAGACAAAGGGGCATGGGATTTTGGCTTAAGTAAAACTGTTTTACGGTACGATTTTGTAGTTTGGGAAGCTGGACGGTGAATCTGGGATGGACTAGGCATTGGTTTAGGTTTTGAAGATACTTTTGACACTTCAGCATATGATCTTGAAACAGGTGGGAAAATCTGACTTGCTTCCTGATAGGAAATAAATTTCTCGGCCATTAAGGCTTTAATAGCCTTCTGTCGACCCAATTCAGGGCAAGCCTTGTCGATGGCGTAATGGTTGCCTGTACAAGAGATACAGAAGGCTTCCTCAAGGGAGACTTGACATCCATCTCCAGGGTGGTCCTGTCCACACTTAAAACATTGGACTTTAGAACGGCATATGGTACGTGTATGCCCAAAACGACAGCAATTGTAGCACTGTATAGTGGGGTACATGTACCTCTCAACTGGCAGTGCCGAATAAAAACAATACACGCGCTTAGGGAGAATTTGTCCGTCAAATGTGAGAATGACAGTTTGAGTGGGTTTCCACTCTGTTACACCCAGAGAAGTCACCTTGCGGTTCATTCTCCTTGCTTTTATAACTGGGCCGCATCCATCAGGAACCTTGATGTTTTTAATGATTTCATCCTCTGTCCACTCAGTTGGAACGTCTCTAATAAGACCCAAGCGAGTGATATTAAACTGTGGAATGATGCGATGAAATTATTTTGATCCAGAATACGGCTTATCAGGAAGCTATTAGCATCCTGATGAGACTTGAATTCAACTGAGATTCGGTTTCTTCCAAGACGTTTAACACTACCCAACAGAATGTTGCTATAGTTATTTTGTGTCAGAAACATGCCAAATTTGACTGGGTGGAGAACTGTGCCAGGGGTCTGTCCATCTTTTAGACTAACATGTACAATATAAGGAGGGCTATCCCTTGGTGTATAAGATTTCCTACCAATTTCCTTTTTTATTAGTTTGGGAGGGTTAGTAGCGGAAGTAGTAGGAGATGTAGCCACTCTTTTTCTGTTAGTGGATTCAGCATCCATGGGGACTGCGGGTACATTGTCATCGGGGAGAGTGATAGTCAATATCGGGGAGAATTCAAAGGGTTCAGGGTCAGGAGGGTCAGGGGGCTTTTTGGTATCCATCGTTATTGATGGATATGATTAAAAAAAAACAACAAACAAACCTTAATATACACAACACAAACACAAAGAATAGTCTCGATTACAGTTCGCACTAAATAGTTGCACCAAAATCTAAAAAACTCGTAACACAGACAAAAGCACGTGTTTAACCTTCACCGCTACCAACAAAAGTCCATTAGCAAAATTGAATCGCTGTATCCAATTAAATCAGTACTGTCAGAGTTAGATGTGTAGAGAATTCCATAACTTTTTGTCTCTTTCAGGTATTTGAATATTTTCTTTATAGCGTTCCAGTGAGATTCATTATAGGAATGTATGTATCGACTCACCTGGTTCACAGCAAGCATGATGATGATGCAACTGCTTCTCGGTAAGGATATTTTTTCTTGGGTGCATTGTCAGACTTCTGCAACTTTACATTCGGATCAACAGGTACATAGTTGGGGTTGGCATCCTGCATTTTGAATTTCCTTAACAACTGATCAATGTATTTGGTCTGATGAATACGGATACAATTATTGTATTTTTCAATTTGCATCCCAACAAAATTTGTTACCACAGAATATACTTTTATTTCAAAGTTTGTTTGTAAATCATGAATTACTTCCATCATTGCAGATTTATTTTGACAGAACAGAAGTCCGTCATCGACATAAAGGCACAGGTAACATTTGAAATCATTTATTGTTCCTATATAAACACACTGATCTGCTTTGCTTTTCTCAAAATCAAACTTATTGAGAACTGAGCTGAATTTAGTGTTCCAGCATCTAGGTGCCTGTTTTAATCCATACAATGATTTTACAAGTTTACATACCATATTGGGCTTGCAGTCTAGTCCCTCAGGTGCTGTCATCAGAATGTTTTCCTTCAACTCGCCATACAGAAAAGCAGTAGTTACATCAAATTGAATTATTTCTAACTTTTCTTGAGCTGTAATAGATAATAAAACTCGAATAGAGTCATACCTGACTGTTGGTGAGAATGTTTCATCATAATCAATGCCCTCTTTTTGAGAATAGCCTTTTGCACACAGTCGAGCTTTGTAATGAGGGCCTGTTGTTTCATCTTTGACTCGAAAAACCCATTTGCTTCCGATTGGCTTTACATTTTGAGATTTTTCTACCAATACCCACGTTCCATTTTGGTTATGAGATTTTTTTATTATTCTTTCCCTATAGAACATTTCCATTTCTCAGAATCAGGTGATGTGATGGCCTCATTATAGTTCAGTGGTACAGGAATATCTTCACTACAACACAGGTAACCTTTTTCTTGATCATCTTTTTGTTTTGAAAATAATTCTCTATTTCTTGGTCTCGGTGTTATGTTGGACTGAGAGGGTATCTCAATTTTCCGGTTTGGTAAGTATTCACTATCTGTACTTTGATCTTGTTCAGAGTAATAGATAGTACTCTCAGATTGTAATGTGTCATTAGAGCTCTCAGATGTGTTATTATCACATGGCTCGGATGATGAGTCACACATTGAGCTGTCCTCAGTACCGTCTTTACCATAAGGGCACAAGGGGCCAGTGCCCAGGGCCCCCATCCTCAGAGGGCCCCGAAGGGCCGACAATTTCTCTCACATTTAATCTCAAAATACTCATTACACTTTTCTCAATGCCCGAATATCGATTATTTTCAGATTTATTCGAATCAATATATTTATATGAATTTGAGTGACATCAAGCCTACAGGGTCTCGGTTGTGTGCGGTATATAGACACGGTAGCTTCTTGCTTAATTTAAACTGAGTGCGCTTTTTGGCTGTACTAAAGGGCTGTTTTTGGTCTGATATAACTTACCAGACATTTACTTGAGTTTATAAATTTTATAATCTAGAGTCTATAATGTCTATTTTCAAGTTACATATCATTTGATTTTTTATTCAGTTATTCAGTAATTTAAAAGTATTTCTGAACGCATCCTACCTAATTTACTAAGAACACCATCTAGCGATCATCCATGCAAACCGCTCCAATGCCAAATTCAACCGACCATAAAAAATGTCGACTTTGTCTATGGTTGGGGCTTGGGGGAATCCCCGGATAAATTATGAAAAACTTTCAGTCGGAACTTTTTACCTAAAGTTATTACTTATTATATCACTTATTTTCACAGAAGTGTCGTGATTTAATTTTGTTTAATGTAATTTGGGTAAAATAATAGAACTATTGATTTGTTCGTTTAAATATTATTTCATTATGTCGAAAAGAACATATCTAAGTGGTTCACAAAAGAGAAAAAAAGTTTTAGCTCAAAAAGAAATCACGGAAAAACTTCCAAAGCTTACGTCATTTTTTACGGTGGAAGAAACAAATAAGTCGGGGAGTTGTTCATCATCATCACCTCAAGATAAAAATACCTCTGAGAATAACCAGGAAAAAGAGGTTATTACGTGTAACGAAAATGACAAACACACATCAATCGCTGAACTCTCGACTTCGAGCAACTGTGAGTTAATAATTGCAAACTTGGAGAATGTATCTGTATCTGAGTTGGTAAATATCAAACGCCAATATGTCCACCATAGACCATAAAATGACTTTTTTGTAACAAAATAAAGAGTAAAAAAAAACTGCATTTGTATAAATTTCATTTTCCAATATGTCCACATTTTTACAACGAAAACCTTACACAAAAACATAGTTTTATTTCAAAAGCTAGTACGTCCCCTAAAACATTCACATCAAAATCTGATACGTCCAAATGAACCAATCACAGTTAGCGGTCGGCCATTATGACGGCCATAGTGTTTTTGTTTTCTGTCGAACTCCGGCGCCGCTCCGCAGTTTAAATTCGATTTAATTGGTTTACATTAGTGAAAATGGATTCAAATGTGAACATTGTTGAACCTAGTAAAGCAAGGAAACGGAGTAATATAAAGACGCAGCAGAAGAAAGCGCAGAAAAAACAGAAATTGTGAGTTAAAATTTCATAGTATCGTTTGCCTGAGTATAGGGTTGCCAGCGCACAACAGCATTTTTGTACCTATGATTTGATTTTGTAGTATTGTAGGGATTTTTATGAATTAATTATAGACTTTGCTTTATTTCTGAAGTTTGTTTGTTTATTTTTACTCAATCACGTCGCAATGGATTAACTGATATGGAAGAAATATTAGTATATAGGTAGAGAAGTCCAGGAGACGGACTTAGGCTACTTTTTATCTAGATAAAATCTATGTATGTATTTACAAAAAAAATGGTATTTAGGTATTATAATATCAGTTGTTTAGTATCCATATTACAAACATTAATTTGGTTAGTTTGGGGCTAGATAGCGCTGTATGCAGATGTATGATGTGATTAGTGAAAGTACTGTAAGAATTAGAATGGCATG